>JAHHFK020005372.1:0-385220 GCA_024533555.2 Aedes koreicus
TGTTTTTGCCATCACGGTTAGAGTTCGACTGATAGAGCTGTCAAATTTTGTCTGCTGACTCATGGGTTACTATGATTGAGCTGCATGGGTAGTTTCGACAGTGCGGGTGAAGGTGAACCCATGAAAAATCAGGAATTTTTGTCCATTTTTTTAATGCAAACGTTAGTATGATATTGTGGCAAGTACAATCATACTCTATGCCAGGAGAAACAAGAAAGTTTACTTTTAAAAAAAAAATCCTAGAATAGACCGGGAATTGAACCTCAGACATCTCCTGCATAATGTTGCTTTGAAGCCACACGTTCACCGACTGGGTTAAGGAAGGACACAACATTAGTAGCTTAACACCAAGCGAAATTAGCTTCGTCTAGCTGGCCTGCAACACATTTTAGATTTTCTTCTGATTCTAACGGGTTTTCATGATTTCCAATGCATCTTGGATTTTTTTTTATGTTTTCTGAGACTCGTAAATTAGCTGTGTGAAAATTTTATTTTAAAATAATATATTGGAAAAAGAAATCAAACACACTTCCACAAACTGATTTATTCTATTTTACCTTGCAGCCCCGAATACGAATCCATCCTTAAATTCTACGGTTACGATTTGGAAAACATTCCGGAAATGAAGACGCAAACGACAACGGTCACTCCGACATCCCCGGAATCGATGGAAACAACAACATTCCCAGCCGACTACATGACCTACAGCGAGGAGGATCTATCCACGACGGAGTCCACAGCGACGACCTTCGACCTAACCATGGGTTCTGCAGAACCGGAAGACGATGGCACAACTACCACCGAATCGGAGCAGGAATCCGAAGAATCTGAAGCAACAACAACAACAGTTGCCGAAGAGAACGAAGAAGCGGAAACTACAACCGTTTCTGAAACTGACGAAACAACCGAGGAGCAAACGTCGGAAACACCCGCCGAGGAAGACCAAACCGAAGAACCAACTGAGGAAGCACCAACTGAAGGTGGTGAAAAACGTCGACGAAATCTACGGAAGCGTGGTCAAAAGCAAAGCCAAGTGCATCGACGACAGTTGAGTCCAAACCACCGTAGGAGGATGCTACGAGTCCGACGAAACCCGGAAGAATTTGATTTGGTCGGTCATCAGCGATTTCTGCAGAATTTCTTACTGCAAGATGTTACAACTGCATCACCTTTTGCAGCATTTCCTGCTTTTTCAGAGAGAGCCAACCAATTCCAGCAGGACCGTCTCCTGGATGACACCATCGAGCATAACTTCTATCTGACTGAAACGGAAACGGTCAAGGTTCCTTACAAGATTTACAATACCATTCTGAAGTACGCGTACGTTGACCGACTGCAGTCTACCGTGTTGGAATTGGAGCTTGATTCAGACGATTACAAACTAATCATCGTTCTTCCGGATTACGAATTTGGCCTGGGGAATCTCATGAAGCTGCTTCAGAACGGAGAAAATGTCCCGAACCTGAGAGACATCGTGAAACAGATGGCACCCTCCTGGGTTAAAACGATCGTACCGAAGTTCTCGTTGAAGGGAAATATCATCCTGACCAGTGATTTGCAGAATGTAAGCGGAAAATTCCGACGCGATTGAGTGTTTGTTTGGTAAAATTCTCTTACTTTTCAGATGGGCATCAACGACATATTCGAGCCGACGCGAGCCGACTTTACACCCATGACGGAAGACCCGTTGATCTACGCGAAGCACATCGAGCAATCAATCAATATCAACATACGGACGCAATCGTTGCAGCAGCTCAAGAGTAATTATTGCATTTTTTTTAGATGTTATTCTTTTGAATGCTTTTCCATTGTGTTTAAAGATATGTCTTGCACGGAGGTGTGTCTGCCCGATGTACAAGCAAGTATGTTAATTATGTACCTCGCAGACCACCGTGTGCGAGCTTCTAGTCTTCAGTTTCAGTTGCCACATTTTGCCCTTAAGCTGGCCGTAAAGTCACAACATTAAAATACGATCATGCAGGTTGATTCCGATCCGATATTTAATTTGTTTAGGATTTCAGAATTTCCCGATTACCGAGGACCACACAAATATTAACACACTTAGAATGTTTTATTGTGTTCTTTATTTGAGCTTCATTTCATGGGCTGAAATTACTACTTGCTTTTGATTGACGCAAAAAGTGTGTAATAAATTTCCATACACTTCGACGGAAGAACACACGTTCGAAACATGTGAAGCAAAGGAGGCGAAACAAATGTGTTTAGGGATGCCCTGATAATGCATGAAAACTAAGTCTAGTCTGAAATGCAAAGTTAAGGAGTCAACAGACTAGCGATTTTTTTTTACAGCATCTAAAGTTTCTAAAATAAGCTAATTATTTGATTAGTTTTTAGCCGCAGCGGCAACGAATAAATGCAATGAAAATCCACTCCAGAAAAATTTCGTAATTATACAACACCTAAACAGCCAATCAAAACATATCTGTCTCATCTGAAAAAACAGCAGGTCGAGAAAAAAGCTGATGAAAATGTATTTCTCTGTAGGCTGTTATGGATGGGACAATCTAGTTTTGGTATTTAAACGATATTGTCTCAACAAAACACGGTACTTTCAGTGCACAGTGCATAATTACCAGTGATGAACACCAGATACCAACGGAAAACCCTTTTCCGATAAAAAAAAAATCTATATGGGACAGTTATGCTTTTATGGGCAGTAAATGTTACCAAGGTTACCTAGGGTAAGCGCCTTCGATTAGATAAAACGTTAATCCCCTCACAAGGTCTTTTATGTCGTTTTCGGTTATTGCCAGTGCGGAACTGGGTTCGCCCTAGGTCCGCCTTAACAGCTGTCAAAACGTTTTTTTATTCAATCGGGTCGGACCTGGATCCGCTGAGGATCCGACCCAACATTGATGAAGTTCGCTCTCAAGTTTTTTCGAGGTCTAACCTGGGTTCACCAACGCACACAAACATAACTGTCAAAATAAAAGGTTTATGTTTGTTTATGTTTATGTGTTGCACTAATCATACTGACTCGACTCTGGATCCGTTTTCGTTCGGTAATTGCGAGTCAGAGTCAGACCTAAGCATGAATTTTCTTGCTCGAGTTGTATTAGATAAAACTATATATGTATTTATAAATTTCACAATTTTATTCATTTCAGGATTCACGTCTTTGTATAAAAACCCAATTGAACTAGCCATCAACTACCCATTCCTGTTCTGTATCATGGATAAGGAGCTAGACCTGGCGCTTATCACTGGGCGAATATTGAACCCACTGAACTCGAGGATCCATTAAGTTATGAATTAAGTAATCACAATAAACAATGATGGTGAAAAAGAGAATTAAACCACATACCTTCTTTCACTGTCGCTGCACCAAGATGCCCATTTCGTAGACTCGTTTACGAATATCCGGGCAGCGACAGAACCCGGCGTTGGAACCTTCACAATACTGAAAGAAAGCCAAAATTGTATGTCCACGACATGGTCGGGTTTTGCAACGAAAACTCACCTGAAACAGTTGCAGGATAGAACGCGCCTTCAGATTGAACTGCCTTAGCTGCATACGCAAATACTCCGCCTCCATCATACTGAGCGACAGCGTGGTCCTCAGAAAGGAAAGCTCCATGTTATCCTCGTCGATAATGCTACACTGCTTCAGAAGAGCCAGCTCGATTTCGTTGAAATGAGCACTAGTCAGGCACCCGGCGTTGGCCAACTCCAACAAACCAGGCACCTGTTCGTGAGAAACGGCCTTCGGCAGTGGACTTGGTGATGGTGGTGAGCAGATCGCCTGTTCCATTTCTCTACAGATTTCCTGTACAGCGTGAATAGGGTTATCTAATGGAATTGAAACCATCGGAATCGAAGGGGGTAATTTGGTTGGGCTGAGAACTTTTGCTATTTTACGGCAATCCGGTTCGTCGATAACTATTCCAGAATCGGCTAAAATTTCGCCTGTAATCAGTGAAGATATAATATCTATTAAGTGTATAACGAGGGTGGATACTACTTAAAACCGTGTAGGCACTGAGAAAAAAGATTGGTAAACGCAAACATATTCTAGTTTCATTTAACCGGAATTTCACGTTGAATTGGGCACAAACATCATATTAGTTTGGTTTGACTACCTACGGTGGTTAAAACAAACTAAAATTTTGAATTATTGTTTCGGGAATTAATCAGTTAAGTTCAACTGACATCCGTTTGAATTGATTATTATGTTGGTTGTTTCATTATGACAGCTACGAAAACAAACCGATTTGTTAGTTGGTTTAACCAACGCTTATGGTTTGTTTCAAACAAATTTGAGTATGATTTAAACTGAATTGCTGTTTGAAACAAACGATCGAAACGGTGGAAACAACAAACATTTCCGTTCACCTACATTTATCTTGTAATAATTTCAATAATATTTATTTGAATAAAAGGCCAACAAACATTAGAAAAGCGCACATTTACATTTATAGACCTCTCTCAGTCTAAAAGAAATCTAAAAATGTTAATGCGAGCCTTTATACTATTTTCAGGTTTTCATTAAATTCATTACATTAAATTTTCACCTGCGTTGAAAACTTACGTGAATAGAGCATGCAGCGGGACCGGACAGAAAATGGAATAACCCAAAAAAATAGATTGTTTCAAACTAAACTTTTAGTTGTTTTTTCTCCGAACAATATATCAGTTTGATTTAACCGCCGCTTTGGTTGAATCAATCTAACATTTTAATTTGTTTCCCTGAGTCAACGTAACCTGTGTTTTGGTAATAATAAACCTCTTGCAAGGTAAAAACAACAAATATGTTAGTTTAGAACAACCACAATTTGTGTTGTTTTGTGGTAATATCTTAAGGTAGAAACAACCATCCTGCTTGTTTGTTTCAAAACATAATCGTTGGTTTAAAACAACAAAACGGATTATTAAAACAACAATGTTTTTAGTTTGGATTTCAACAAACAAGTTTGTTGTTTCAAACAGGACTGTTTTTTCTCCGTGTTTTGTGGATGATTCATAAGCAAGAACTCCTTCACACCTTTGCGAGCCTTACGAGGCATTTCCGAATTGGTCTTTATTCACCATCCCTTCATAACCGGCATGGCGCAAGCGGCTACCGGTTTGGGAGACTTTTCCACTTCCACCAAGCACATACGACAGTTACCGGCTACGGCCAATCGCCCGTGATAGCAGAAGCGAGGAATCTCAATGCCCACCAATGCAGCAGCCTACAAATTAAAAATAAAAACAATTATTACATTTAAGCGAAATCCAAAACCCCCCTCCAAAATATCTTCACCTGCAGCACCGTTGTTCCCGGATCGACCATTACCAACTCATCATCTACAAACACCTCAATCTTTTCGGGGGCCTTGGCCAGAGTCGTCGTCGACGTACGGATGACGACTTGCGTTGTTGGGCAGCGCGCTCCAAGTGCTAGTGCCCTGGTCAACGGCGCACGAAGCATCTTGCCTAGCAGTTAGTTGTGTTCAATTTGGTTCTGCAAAAGAAAACAAATAATACCGTCTGTTATCGAGCGTAGTGGTAGAGCAAAATTTCCACAGCAGCATTCAAACGTTTAGTGAAAAAAAAACGCCTCGAGAAAACTGGAATGGAAAATGAATCAAGTTTGGTTTATTTTAACCGAACAGCAAAATCATTGCCAAGAAACAATATGATAAAAATTTGCGTAAATAAGCTTACCTCGTACATCCATTCCACAACATTTCTTGGTTCGCCATTGTTGTTGATTTATTAAATTGCCTTATAGTTTTTTTCATCCACAAGATGAATAAGGAAATCATAAGGTAATTTTGTGAAACTGATAAGAAATACATAGAAAAATCATTATGAGTAAGTAAGCAAGTCGTAAGAGTCCTTCTGAACAACATAATAATCTTATAAAGTCTAAACAACCTGCATTTGTGATACTTCATAAGGTGTAATTTATGATTATCAAAAGTTTTTTTTCATCAGTGTAGAAGATTGTTTTAGATACGATAGTAGTATAATTCTCATTACACAGCCTTATGAAACATTGTTATGGATTATTATAACCAAATGCATAACGCATGCATTTTGTAAGCTAATGTAATGTTTTTTTTTTTGGTTTAGTATTTTGCTTCTACATTTAATATTAACGGTTATGCCTTACTTAACCTCGTAAAAATGAGAGAATATGAAAACGATCATATTTATTTGCAAATCAATAAGTGCCTCTCTATAAACCTGGAAGTTTGGTAAAAATCATATCAATCAACGTTTAACCCACTACGCCGTTCCACTGCTGCCATTGCAGTTGTTCTCTATAAACGATGAAAAGTTTCCTGCCTTAGGTGGACCCCATAGTGGAAGCGATTGCGACGCGACGCGACGCGATGTGACGCGATCCTAATCGAATCGATAATCGACACGATTTGATACCCATAGTGAACGCGATTAGAAGCACTTTTCACGGAGGAAAATTAACCGAAAATCATCTCCATACCATTTCCATTCGTTTCGATGGATCCATCTTCCGCCATAATGCACACGAATTTTGAAAATTTTGGACAATAAGTCGAAGCGGTTTGGTTTCGATAAAAAAAAATTCTAAAAAAGAAGAAGAAGATATATGATCGCGCGACACCGAGCGACAAACCAGTGCACGTCCTGTTCGATCGCAGGAAATCGCTCATCGCGTCGAGTCGCGTCGCGTCCACTATGGTGTGTTAGCTACACAGAGAGGAATTGTGGTATTTTTGGGGGTGTGGGTTTAGGAAATATAAAAATGGTGGAATTTTGGGGATGAAAGGAGGGTTGATCTTTTTGGTTGACTTTTGTGTATTTTTGGGTTTTTATGTTTTCGCTTTGTTTAAATGTACGGAGGTTGGTCGCGCGACATCGCGCGATCTGTGAAACTTCGCATCGCGTAGTGATCGCTTCCACCCTGGGGGCGCCCTTATATGAGAAAGCCATGCGTTTTTGTAGATTACGACGTCCATCAGGAACTTTATCCTCAAAAGTGCAAACCAACACGATGAATCGGTAGGGATAAAAAGCAGGTGGTAGCTACGCCATATCACCAAATGATTTGAAATATTTAATTTAGTTTATAATTTGTTTGAATAGTACTACCTCGCATAAATTTGTGTAGGATAAAAGATGATTTCACCTCGTTGCGCCACTTATATTGTTTTATAAGAATGTCTTATGTGTTTGCTACCACCACACGGAGAAAAAAATAAAGTCATATCAATAATATTCCGGTTCCGATCAAGCATATTTGTGCATTGACTTTTATATAATAATTTTTTGAGATTGTTTCACGCATAATACAATAGATCGAAGAATAATGGAAGCTTCAATTAAACAGAATTGATGATCTAATTAGAGCATGAAATAGGGTTGAATCAACCATATTATGCTAACATCAACAATATTCATTGTTGATGATTTGACAGCTCTCTGATTCTCATGATAGATTCAATAATGTTTATGTTTAATTTGACCTTATTTTGAGGGTTGAACTAATGGTATCGGATGGTTGGTTTAAGCATACACAGAGATTCGTTCAAATGATGTTATGGTTGGTGCCAAAAATCAAAAAAATCGTTAAATTTACGATAAAAGTTCCTATAATGGTGGTATTTTAGTGCAATATGTTCTAATTGGAACATTTTGCACTAAAATACCACCATTATAGGAACGTTTACTCAATTAGCACATATTCTTTGGATATTACGAAATTAAACAACATATAACAATGTTTGAAAATTGGAAATATCATCCTTATCAACATGCGACCCTAGGAGTGGACAGCAAATTGGTCTGCTAGTCGCGGTGGAGGAAGAAGCGCTGCGACTTCTTCACGCTCGATTAATTGTAGCGCATCAATGTCGTACCCGTTAACTGAAATCAAAATTCTTTAAAACTACTTTAAAGAATAGTTACAATTTGCTTACATACCTACAAACTCTTCGATGCCCACCGCGGATAATCCAAACGATTTCAATAATTCTACCATTTCTTCGTCAACATAAAACTCTTCAACCAGGTCGTCGTCCAAGTCAACCGAGTGATCTGCCGCCGCCATGATATTTCTTTTCCTTCGCTTTGTCGTTGAGTGCGGATGGCAGCCACGAGGCTCAGTAGAGCTGCTATATGCCCTATTTAATCTTCCAGTATGAGTGATTCAACGATAAACACGGATTCAAATAATGACATGTATGCTTGATTTAAGCATTTAATGGTTGATGTTCAATAACGTTGGTTCAAATGAAATATATGCTTGATGTAAACATCAAATCATTTTCAAACAACCATTTAAATTAACTATGTCAAGAATATCTTCGAAGCTTGGGATAACTATGGCAAAAGTTATATCAATCATGCATCATTTCTGTCCGTGCATGTGACGATTACGAAAATCATAAATTGCTTTATGGAACTGTTAAGATAAACGTATTAACATCATTTTGAATAGATAACGGTACCATACGAGTCCTTTTGAAAGTTATAGTACCCTTATGAAGTAAACAATGTGCGCGTTTGTGATGTTTCATAAAGCATAATTTATGCATTAAATTATGCTTTATGTAAATGTCGTAATAATAACGGAAACGTCAACTATGAGGTAAATGTCGTAATAATAACGGAAACGGTCGTCAACAATAAGGGAAATAGTCCAAGAATGGTTTGTGATTAAGTGGGTGGCCAACTCGCACTCTGTATGTATATATGTATTTATGAATATTGTGAATGTATAGTAGTCCACTTATATAAAAAGAATTAAAAATAAAAAGCTTAACAATAGCAACTAGAAAATAAGAAGAATGATTAGTAATTTCCATTTAATTCCAACTACCTTTATTGCTTATCTTGACAGATACGCGTATTTCGTCTACAATGTGCAGACTTCTTCAGTGTCGTGTACTAATACTCGACTAAACAGCTCACACTCTCCATAATTTAACAATAGCAGCCAAGGGTATTTTTTCATTCTAATATTTTACCCAATTTCCATAAAAACCACATTTTATAATAATGAGTAGAACTAACGCAAAATCAAATAAATAGTGGGTTTACCCAAATTTGGGTATAGACCCGCCCAAGTAACCACAAGCATTATATTATTGCGCTTATTCAACGCAAAATCAACATCATTAATGCGGGATCGCATTTATTCGACATCATTAATGCAAGATCACATTAATTCAACAGTTGTCAAGTAATGAAGCGTTCGACTAGCTTTAAGAATGTAATGATGCATTTCCAATGCAATAATGTTACTTTAGCAATGTCTGATGGCATTACAAAAGATATAGCATTAGTTTGATCTTAGTGGGGCCCTTTTCAGCATTAATCCAACTTCAATGATGCACTAGACGTAATGCATATGCCCTATATATGCATGCTATTATAGCCTCGTGGTTACTTGGGCGGTTGCCCAATTTTAAGTAGTTTCAATTTTAATGCTTTTGGGTTAGCTTTACTCAAATTTCGGTAAATCCGAATGAGCGTGTGGAGAAAGCAGTGATGCGGGAAAAAAGTTGGACGCCATGGACTGCAGTAAAAGTGGAAAGCTAGACAAAATAGTCAAAAGGTCGAAAGTAACATTTGTAATTAATGACATCTAGTGTATTTTACTGGGACCTGCTTACTCCCACAAACAAAAAAGCAACAGAAACAAATAGAGAGAGTTTTTACCTTCCCGTCGGTAGTGGATACACCGACAAACCGACATGAAACGCAATCTTCACTATTGATCAAGATTAGGATGACTATTGCAGTATAGTGATTTAGAACCGACTATGATCATGGTCAAAACTACCATTAAAAATAGTTGATCCAACATTTGCCATAATGTTGGAATAGTCCTTGTTACCATGATCATAGTCGAGAATGCAATGAACGTGGTGAATTCGACCATTTTCATGGTTATTGTAACCATTATATGCGATAGCTCGTGCGATAGTCATCCTGACCATGATTTAATTGTCGGTATAACTATAGAATTTTTCTCAGAGTATAAAATCATTTTATCTAGATCAAATAAATGTGTCCAGAATTGCTCCGACATGAACCTTCTTATCAAGTTCCCAAGCGTGTTCGTGGCTTCAATAAACATTCTCAGCGAACGCGAAGATAGATGTCAGTAATATAATTTGAACAGAAATATTAAGACATTTTCTTCGGTTTGTCGGTGGTGGGTGGAGATGTTAGCAACCTTGCATTTCCAGGAAATTTACGTTTTAAGTGATTGTTTTTAATTGTTACTCTCGCCTTTTTAAGGTTTTTGTTTAGAAAGATTTTTTTTTTTGTGGGGTGCGCAAAAAAATCACTCTGTTTTGAATCAACAAAATATTTTGTTGGTATTCAATACAAGGTTTCTTTTTGTTTCAATTCATAAGAAAGTTCCAAATCAATTCAAAATTTCATTCAAATCAAACCAAAAAAATTATTTAAAGTGATCACTGCTGTGTGATTTAAAACAATCACATTTATTTTTAAACTCAAATGATTAATTTATTGTTTTAACAAAATATTTTTTCACCCTAAGAAATCACTCTGTTTTGAATCAACAAAACATTTTGCTGCTATTCAATACAAGGTTTCTTTTTGTTTCAATGCATAAAAAAGTTCCAAATCAATTCAAAATTTCATTCAAATCAAACAAATAAAATTATTTAAAGTTGAAGTGCTGTGTGATATTAGTTTAAATAATATTTGATTTACAACAATCACATTTATTTTTAAACTCAAATGATTATTTTATTGTTTTAACAAAATACTTTTTCACCCTAAAAAATCACTCTGTTTTGAATCAACAAAACATGTTGCTGCTATTCAATACAAGGTTTCTATTTGTTTCAATTCATAAAAAAGTTCTAAATCAATTCAAAATTTAATTCAAATCAAACCAATCAAATTATTTGAAGTAATCACCGCTGTGTGATACTCGTTTAAATTATATTTGATTTATAACAATCACATTTATTTTAAACTTCGTTTTAAACAAAAATGCTTAATTAATTGTTTTAATAAAATAGTTGTATGAGCGCACATTTCATAGCAGCCATATTGCTACCTCTGACCTCTGCTTTCCTAATGTAAGTTTAAACATAATATATTATAATTTGTAAAACAGATTATCAACGAGTTATTCTCTTTGCAGATAACTGGAAAAACAGAACAACTTCCGAAGGAAGATTTTTTTGCAAATAAGCTGCCATCATGACTGCCTCTCCCCAATATTTCTTCCCGAGTCCAGCATCCAACCACATGCACGATGCCAACTCCTGCAAAGTCCGATTCTTGCGTTCCGAAACGCCGTTCTGCTGGGGGAATATGGTGCGGTAATTGTTGAAAAAACAATAAAACACGACTTTCAGTTCTATAAAGCATGAAGTTTTATTTCAATTAAATGGTTTTATTATATTAGTTCATCAAAGTTTATTATTTCAACAAATGCGGTAAGTTGATTTAAGAAAAGATTTTGTTTTGAACAATAAAACACGATGTTCAATTCTATAAAGCATGATGTTTTATTTCAACTCAAAGGTTTTGTTGAATTAGTTCATCAGTTTTATTGGTCCATATTCAAACCAAAATTTTAGTTGAATTGATTCCCCTTTTGTATTTGTATAACTACGTATTTTTTGCGTGTTAAATTGAATAGATCATTCCACGATGGGGTCGCGGTAGGGGGGATTGTTGCGGACTTAGAAAAAAATCGGTAAGATCGGTTTGAGTTTTTGTACTCTAATTTTTGAAACATTGAAATAAAATAACCATGTTTTGAAACAAATAGTATACAATCCGGAAAAGACAATGTAATAGTTTGCTTCTTCGGTTCAGATTCTAACGCCTTATAAACCAGAGGACTGAAGAAAGCGTTAGTTCTTGAAGCCTGCCATTTTGGTGTGGCGCTAGTGACGATTTTAAAATTTTAAGCTCGATTCACAACGGATTATATTTCTTGACAACATTTCTTCTACCAAACAACTAGTAACGATAATTTAGATAAAACGGTATAACACCGGCACGGGTCCTCTCTTAGCTCAGTCAGTAAAGGCGCAGCTACAAAGCAACACCATGCTGGAGGTGGCTGGGTTCGATTCCCGGTCTTGTCAAGGAATTTTTCGTAAAGGAAAATTTCTCGATTCCTTGGGCCTAGCATATGATCAACAATAAATATGCAACTAGCGATTTGAAATTGGTTCACTGTTGTAGAACCCCTTGGTCCGAAATACACCTTGAAGCCAGCACCTAACTATACATATTTGCGCCTTTGTTTTGATTTGCTGTGTTATTTAGACAGAATATCTGAGAGTGTGTTCGTGTGAGTTCATTATTATGGGCGTATTATTAAGCTTGGGACCGATGTGCTAGTACTGACTGAGCCAAGAAAAAAATCGTATTTGATCGGGACCTACTGGTCTTAGAGTTAGTCATACAATCATACTGTATTTGCCACACAAACATACTAATGCAAAAATGGTACTTGGCATCGAAAGCTCTTAACTAATAACTGTGGAAATGCATCTGAAACACTAAGTTGAGAGCAAGCAGTAAATTTGTAGAAGCAATAAGCTTGAAATGCTAAAGAAGAAAGGTATAACCAACAATCAATATGCAACTAGCGATTTGAAATTGGTTCACTGTTGTAGAACCCCTTGGTCTGAAGTACACCTTGAAGCCAGCACCTAACTATACATATTTGCGCCTTTGTTTTGATTTGCTGTGTTATTTTGACAGAATATTTGGGGGTGTGTTCGTGTGGGTTTATAATAGGGGGGGTTTTATCAAGGTTGGGGGCGGGGTTGGGGCCGGTGTGGTTGGTCTGGGTGGGGCAAGAAAAAAATTCTTTTTGTTCGGGGTCCTCTGGTTTTAGGGTTTGTCTATGGTATAAAACGGGGGTGATAAAAATATTTTCGTTGTGATTACCACTTTTTTTAAAAACCCTAATATTTTTTTTCTCTCAAATAAAATTAAAAAAAAAATGGTGTGTTGTGTTCGGGGGGGGGTTTTTTGTTGGTTTAATATTCCCTTAAAAAAAACGAGCTGGTAAATTAGCACCCCCCGCACGCACTATTTTTTTGCCTGTTTAGAGATGGGCAAAATGGTTCATTTGAATGAGCGGCTCAGAGCCATGTGTTCATTTGAATGAACCGGCGCATTTGAGCGGCTCAATGGTTCTTAAAAAAAATTGATCCACCTACGGTGAGCTCTAACCCTTCATACACTTCCTTGGGAGTATCCGAACACAAACACAGATGAAGCAAGTTTGATCCTGGGCACTATCACCATTCTATCACCATTGTAGTTATATTCGAGTTTTCATGTTATTACATGGTATGACCTTAAAGTGCGACGCTCCTAGGGTTTATCTCGAGTTTGTCGCACAAAATTGCACCAACTGGGTAGAATAAGTGCGAGCGAGAGATACTGGGAAATCAATTCTAGGTTTTGTTTTCATTAGGGCGAATCAACAATTGAAAGACTCTCTCTGTTTACTTTCTCTTTCACCAATAGCTAAATCATTTTCACATTTTTTGTTTGGCTGTTTGCCCAATATGCCAGCACTCTTATCTTGCGATCTGTGTTAAAGAATCAATCCATAGTTTTATAATGGCGCTGTAAATAATGAAAGAGAACAAGGCAAGAGAGAGTCTCTCAATTGTAGATTCACGCTAATGAATAAAATCCTTAGAATTAACCCATTCATCCCAATATGCTAGAGAAAAGAAGCCTAGAAACAAAAGAACCGTGATTTAATTCAAGCAGCAGCATTGGCATTGATTAAGCTCCCAAGTAAAAGTATGGCCAACTGTCCAAAGCTGTTCCAAACGAACCGCCAAAACGCACTGAATAATTGCTCAGTTGGAACGACAATAATCAAGTTTTGTGGTGAGAGTCGTCCATACTTTAACTGTAGGGCTTTAATAAAGAGAGCTTCCCGATCCACAACATTGATTCATTCAGCTGAGGAGAGGGAACAAGCATAAGTAAAAAAAACATGCCTGTTGAAGGTTCTCGTTCGGTGTAATTAGGGTTTTAGACGTTTAATCATCTTTCCCTTTCTGGCACATGCAGAGTAACGATGGTTTGTTTTCCTCCAAATGATTTTCCTTCTTACTTGCACTCGTTTGATCTAAATGGCGCTGTAGTGTGCGTGCGTTAACCCTAATTAGGCTTAGGGACCTTGAACGAACGCACACTAAAGTGCCGTTTAGCTCAAAGGAGTGCAAGTAAGAAGGAAAATCTTTTGGAGGAAAACAAACCATCATTCCTATGCATGTGCCAGAAAGGGTGAGGTGATTAAACGTCAAAAAGCCTAATAGCCAGGAGAGAAAAAGAGCAAAATGAACGAACAACAGGCAAAGCTCAGAAAGGTGACAGCACCAGCGGCTCATTTTGCTTGAGCCGTTCATGGTTCAAAACCGTTCGTAGTGAGCCGCCGTTCAATCTTCAACGCCACGTTCATAAGAGAGCCGCGGTTCAATTTCATCGCTCATGGCTGACCCACAATTGATACGTTGCGGATGCGTGGTGAAATGTGGGAAAAAAATGGGGGAAAATTTAAAATAAAAAAAAAAAAATCAAAATTGATGGGCAGGCATTATTGGTGTGGGGGGAGGTGGGGTGGTGGTGGCAATTGTATTTTGTGGATGTGGGGGTGGGGGGGTGGGAAAAATAAAAGGGGGAGGGAACATCTCAACACGCGGTGGGGGGAGCAAAAAATTGAGGTTAATACAATCCGTGCAATGATCTATTAATTTGGCCAACATGGACATCGTCATGTGGAAGCGGAAGTCGAGGCCGGCCGTGTCGGAAGCACAAGCGGCCACCCAAAAGTCAAGGATTCCCTTTGAAGCGCAACGTGGTTGTGATCATGAAAGACGAGACGTGCCTGACGCTTGACAGCAATGACTAAGGGGACCTATTTCACCTTCCCGAAGAAGGTGCTCTTGTGAGACAATCTGTGAGATGTCATAGCAGCTCTTCTTTTCTTCGGGACTTCCGGTCAACGGGGAGGTGTACATCACAAAGTGCTAACCGGAAGTTGCGGCCTTCATTAAGAAACACCACCCGAACGATGTGTCCTGGCCGGATCTGGCCTCGGCACATTACGCGAACCGGACGTCCCGCTGGCGATGGGACGTTTGAAGATCCCAGTCGTCCGCAAGAATTTGTCTCTAGCGTGGATACCTGAGCCCATTAAATGCCCTACCGGTAAAGAAAAGGAACAGCCTGGTTTGCTAGTCCAATAGCTAGTTGCTGGTTCGGTGAGCTTTCCTGTTCATCAGTATGGGCGGACCGGTCATAAACACCAGTTAAGCAAAATTAACGTAAGAAATTACATTTAACATCAACACAAGTTAATTCATGACATATTAGCTATCACCATTTCAAGATATTATATAGATTTTGATTATAGAATTTGAAAAAAGGAAATTCAATAGGCTACTACGATGATTAAAATAATCCTTATTCCCGATGTACCCTCTCTTCCAATACATCTAAGTACTGCTGCATTGCCCGTAGACGCTTGAGGCACCCGGATATACGCTTCCGGTACTCCTTTTCTTGCTCGGCAAATTCACTCTTCAACTTTTGGTTGGTTTTCCTGGCAATCTGATAGCGATTCCGGTAGTACAACGCATATTGATACCATTGATTTTGCTGAAACATGTACATTTTCTGCGGGAAAACTTCAGAATTCTGTAAGCATGTATCAGTTTGTTGATACTGGAAGAGAATAAGTAATGGTTGGTGGATATTCTGTTAGCACACTGAATCTCATCCCTGTCCATACTTCCGGTTTGATACACTTAACAGTAGGCTGATACAGCTCCTTCGCAGATGCTCGAGTTTCATCGTTTGCTTTATCCTTGCATCGAGCATGTACATTTTTCAACAGCTGCGCCATTTGGACTTCGAAATATTCCTGATTCTTATCCGGAAACCAAGAGGCTGAAGTTTTGTTTAAAAATGTATAAACAGGTGAATAAATACCAACTCAACTATACCTTTGATGGCCATCATGACTCGCTGAAGATCGGGCTTCATCGCGCAAACGTAGGTTTCATTTTTAATGCGGATGAAACTAATCAGTTTTAAAACGGAATCGGTGATAAAGTTTCGTAACATTTCACTGAACGACCCCTGATACCGGGTCATGAGGATCTGAAGGTGCGAAAGCTAATGCATGACAATTAGGAGTGATATGGTGAAATTATTTCGAATCAACCCAGTGGCTGAGTAGATTGCACTCATTTTAGCAAGCAGTATGGAGTTGTCAAAAAATGAGTAAACTAGTTTTCCTTCCATGAGTGAAATCCACTCAGATTCTGGGTAAATGATTATGATAGAATTTTTTTTCCAAGTTCAAAATGGCGGACAACTATTAATTGAAAATTAAGTTAGTAAAAATGAAGCCACTGGAGTATATAAAATGGAATTAGTGAAAATGGAACCGCTAAGCCACATCACCGTTTACTCTAAACTCCCATGCGACGACTGCGATGAAAAAATTCCCTCCCGAAAAAGTCTCGTGAGACATAAAATCCAGTTCATTGTTCCGTTCGTGTGCGATATTTTATCGAAGGATTTCCGGATCATGGCTGACAAGCAGCCTCATTTGCGAATGACCACCAACGAAAACTATTTGGGTGTCGAAAGGTCGAAAGGTATCAGCAACTTTTTGGTAAGTTTTTTTTTTTATATAGTTCTCTATTTCAATTCAGTGAATTAATTTTAAATTATTGCAGCGTACAGCACCGCATTTCGGGAATTTGAAATTCAGGAATTTGGATTCATACATGCATACATGTATTCAACAATATAGATCTATTTTGATGGAGTTTTCCGGAAGTGAACGAATGATGTTTGTCTCAATTCGAAATAAGCTGTTCAAGCTGAAAAAAATTAAATAACTTTATGTTTTGTTGGCTCAATGGATTAAATAAAAGCAAAACTGTTTTTATCATATTGTTCCACATTCATCTTCCCAAAAAACGAATTATTGAGACATTAACGCACACTACCACATTCCTTTCATTCAAAATGGGTAAAGTTTACCCATTCAACAATTGTCAACTTCTGAGTAAACTTTACTCAGATTTTTTTCACATGCGTGTTTACTCAAATCTGAGTAAAGGTATGTTTACCCATTTCTGGGTAAGTGCCCTTTTGACCGGACTGAGTGATTTTTGACTCAAAAATGAGTAACTTCAGAATAGCGTGTAGAGCATCATTAACGGTGAAGCCCGTTTAGCAGCGCTCTATCATCACTCACCACCGTACCAGTCGCTGTTAAACGTGCTACCAACCTAGCAGCGAGGCTTTCGGGAAAAGTCGGGTGCTCATATTTAGCAGTCCGATAGCAGCGCGTGAAGCGATTGGTATTTTGTAAAGTCAGTCACCGTCCACCGGTTTGTTATGTTTTTTTTATCGTGCGTTTTATTTCGTGGGACGTGAAAAATAAAAATGGCTGTAAATGTCTTGATGTCGGAGCGCTATCGGTAAAAATAATAATAGTTTGACGGTGTTTTCGAGCAAATTCTAGCCTGAAAATTGGTGACGTAGGTGGACATTTGTGTCGCGGATCCCTGAGTGGTGGAATTTTGCAATTTTGACGCAAGAAAAGCGGAGTTGAATACAGTATTTGATACGGTGGTGTATTCGGTGGTGTATTTGATTGACACGTATTTCTGTTTCTCACAAAGTGAAGTGATAGGTATTTAGCAAACTACAAACTAAAGGTAAATCCTATGAAGTACATGTTTTCGTTTAATATAAATAAGATATATTTGTCAATATTTTTACCTGGAATAATTGCCACACATCTCGCGTAAGATCGCCACACAATCGCCTAAAGTCTTCTATTTTGAAATCGTTTTCTAGAAGGAAGTCATCATCATTAACGAATATAAAGATATATGATGATGATGATGATTTAATACTACCATCTATTGAAGCAAGGTTACTTTTCATAGCAGGGGAATAATCTGAAAAACGATTTGATCACGATTCTATAGTTGTCTGTGCTCATCAAGCTCCTGTATGAAGGGCCAAAAACGCTTGTGCGGGCCGGTAAGCAGAGACACTTACGCGAAACCCGCGAATATAGGGAAGAGAATCTCCTTCCAAAAGCAAGTTCACACAGACAGCACTAGAATCGAGCCCTCGAATGACAGAATAAACCCAATAGATGGGGTCGAAGAGCCCGCCCTTTTCCCCGAAAATTTTAAAAAAAGGGAGGAGGCTCCCCCACTCTCTCTCCCAAATCTTTTTCCCCTGGGGTGATCTCTCCCCCCCCCCCCCCCCCTTTTATTTTTGTTATACTGATAGACAAAATACAATCCCCTCATTTTTTTTTTTTTTTTTTTTTTTTTTTTTTCTTTTTTTAAATTAAAAAAAACAACTTTTTTTTTTTTTTTTTTTTTTTTTTTATTTTCTTTTTATTTTTCTTTTTGTAAAGATTAAAAAAAAGAATTTTTAATAAAAGAAAAAAAATTAATTTGTTTTAAAAAAAACAGTGAAAAAATAAAGTGTCCACTTAAAAAATATATTTTTTTTCGATATGTTTCCGTTGAAAGACTCCTCGATTGTTTATGTTTTGATATGTTGACATGTTTTGAAGCAACCTGGTGCATTTGTATACGTGATCGCATTTGATTCAATTGAAAAAAAAAAATGGAGTGAACGCAGTGCTTTCGAAAGCAATTCCCTTGTGTATCCGAAAATTGGTCGTTCGTGATGTGCAAAACGGTGAATTGCACCGGGCTGTCGCTAAAAAGTACAGTATCAGTAAGGCAGCGGTTGGCAAAATTCTTCTGAAGCTTAAAACGTTTGGATCAGTGGTGGATCGCCCTGGCAGAGGCAGCAAGCGGAAAACGGATGCGAGAACGGACACCAAGATCATGCGCGAAGTCAAGAAGAACCCGAAGGTAACTGTTCGCGAGATCCAGGAAACCCTTCAGTTATCAGTTTCCGGTCGAACTGTTCGTCGCCGTCTCGTAGCACAGGGGTTGAATAGCAAACTTGCCCGGAAGCGCCCATTTATCAGCAAGGCAAACAAAGCCAAACGGCTTAAGTTTGCTAAGGAGCATGCTGATAAGCCCCTAGAGTTCTGGAAACGGTTCTCTGGACGGACGAATCAAAATTCGAGCTGTTTAACCGAAAGCGGCGGGTTCGTGTTTGGTGCAGATCGGGAGAGGAGCTTCAGGAGCGCCACATCCAAGGCACGATGAAGCATGGAGGAGGAAATGTGATGGTCTGGGGGTGTTTTACGTGGGGTGGAGTGGGAAGCATTGTGAAAATCGACGGGATAATGACGGCAGATTCTTACATCAACATCCTGCGAGAAAATCTGGAGGTTTTGCTTATCCAGACGGGCCTTGAAGAGAAGTTCGTATTCCAGCAGGACAACGACCCGAAGCATACTGCCAAGAAGACCAAGTCTTTCTTCCGGTCTTGTCGGATCAAACCGCTGGAATGGCCTCCACAAAGCCCGGACCTCAATCCCATCGAGAATTTGTGGGCGATTCTCGATGCCAGGGTTGACAAAACTGGTGTTACCAATAAAAATAACTGTTTTGAAGCCCTGGAGCGCGCCTGGGAAGAGCTAGATCCACAGCACCTAAAGAACCTGGTCGAGAGCATGTCGAAGCGCCTGCAGGAGGTCCTGAAGGCCAAAGGAGGACACAACAATTATTGAAATGCTTTTATTTTACTTTAATTTATGTTTTCTGTAGCCTAAATGAAGTGGGCACTTTATTTTGTCACTGTTTTTTTTTAACACAAATTGATTTTTTTCTTCTTTAAGTGGAACTCCTTTTTTTCAGTATTCCATAAAGGAAACTTAAAAAGAATATAAAAAATAAGATAATAAAAAAAAACACAGTGTGTTTACTTTAATTTGAACCAAGTAAATGAGAGAAATTGAAAAAACGAAGAGGTGGGCACTTTATTTTGCCTATCAGTGTAAATTGTGTATGAGATAGAAAGCCATTAGATTCAATCCATTTGTCGAGCCGATGGAGAATCATCCTCTCTAGCAGCTTCCGTATACACGATAACATCGCAATTGAACGATAAGAGTTGTAATCCGATGCGGCTTTCCCGGGTTTTTATATACCTATAACTCTAACCTGCCTCCATTCATCCGGAACAATATTGCTTTCCAGGAACTGATTAAATAAGTTTAGCAAGCGCCTCTTTACGACGTCTGGGAGGTTTTTCAACAAGTTAAACTTGATTTTATCCATTCCTGGTGCAGAATTGTTGCATGACAGAAGAGGGAGTGAGAATTCGAGCGTAGAAAAGGGCGCATCCATTTCAAGTTTGACAGTTGTCTCAAATAACTTCGATATGTCCAGTTAGAATCTTGGATCCAGCCTGTTTTCTTTCCGACAAGCAGGCTCACTCAGATCGGGCTTTGCCGTTCAGGTTCCGTTGTCATTGTGTTCGGGCCATTATTGCGCAAGTAAAAGTGACAGCCCCATTTCACGCTCATTCGGATTTACCCGATTTACCCAAAATAACATCCCGAAAAAATCCCAAAACAAAGTGTGAGGTCGGTCGTTTTGAACGCTCCGCGGAAAAAATCCCTTTTTACTTTGACAGCATTATGTTGTGCTGTCAAAGGTTTGACATCAAAAGCGAAAATTTTCACCTGGAGAAAAAAAGAGCAACTGTTTTCGTCGGAAAATGTTCAAAAATCATTGATAATTCTTGGTCTTTTTCGGCTTTGAGTGTTTTCCTTGGTAGAAAACCGTGTCAGTACTATTGTCCGTTCCTGAAAGGTAAATATGATGCTGAATAATGTGTAAAATTGAATCCACTAGGATGCGCTGATGACATCAACATTTTGTTGGTTGTTGGAAAAGATTCACTGGGAATTAGCCTTTTTTTTTCAGACAACTCCCCGAAATCATTAGGAACAAGCGTACTCTGAATACCGTTAAGGCGAGATGAACGATAGATTGCTGAGGGTTGGGCAAAGGATCGAGGTGGCCGGTAAGGATGTCCGTGGCTTAATTGCCTACATTGGGATGACCTCGTTTGCAGTCGGCAAATGGGTCGGTGTCATCCTGGATGAGCCGAAGGGTAAGAACAACGGGGCGATCAAAGGACAGACGTACTTTTCGGTGAGTTCGGCGACTGAGAAGAAGTCGACCAATGTTAATTCTTATCTGGGATATCGTTACAGTGCGAAGAAAACTATGGAATGTTCGTTCGTCCTACTCAGTTGGTATTCTTGGATGATGCGGGGAACCCAATTGAGGGTGCTGATCTGCAAACTCCTGAAGAGAAACCACGATCTCGGCTAAGCAGGTAAGGCAATTTTCCCAGGGTTTTACTAATTGTTCAATACCATATGACTCTAATCCCTAATCTATCTAGATAACCTTTCAAACTGTCATTCATTTCGCATTCACTCCGTCATTCTATTGAAGAGTCTACAATGTTCCCAATGTAACCGCATCTTGTTGATTTATTTCTGTATTTCATTTCTCTTTGCAACTCTAACTTTATACAAATATCTAAACTCAAAAACCACAAATAAATTCCATTGTTGCTAAAACGCGAGCTAGTTCCAAGCGTGCTACTTCCAAACCAAAGTAAGTGCCAACCGTTCCATTCAGTTTACCGTGTTCAGCAACCAAACGAACCTCAATCAAGCTTTGAAGCAACGAAAGCAATAAAAATCTAAAATCGATACATGTTGAATCACATATTAGCCACTAAGTTCATCCTTTGTCGATCATTAAACAGCAGTAGCAGCGCGCAATCAAAGTCATTTTTCTATGTCAATTGTACCTACTAGATAGAACTTTAATTATGTCACCCATAGTTAATCATCATCGATTGGCTAAAACATCGCACTGAGAAAAAAAGAGTGTCTTCCACCCCCACATGTAATTTGTTGTTATACCGGCTAACGTTTTATCACTCAAATTGGATAAATATAGCTTTTTAGTTGTGCTTAGAATTTCTATCTTTCCGCTTTTTCGTCGAATTTCGTTCGATTTTAAAAACTGTTTCTACCTTCTTTCAACTGGAAATCTTTCCTATTTATCATTGTCTTTAATTCTACCGCCATTCTGAATGCATGCCTACATACCAACGCACCTACAAATTGTAGTGCTGGATCAGTTCGCTCGCTGACTTCGATGCCAGGCTCTGCGCCCACCTTCCAAGCGAAACCAACGGCGTAAGTTGATGGTGGTTTTGTAGGAGAGATGAGCCTATTTAGATAAATGGTTACGTTTTCCTTTGTTTTGTAGTTGTTAGTTTTGGTTGTTCGGTTTTGTTTTTGCTGTATAGATAGTTCCGAAAATGAAGTCATGTATCATATGCTGGACGATGCAGAGTTAGGAAATTTGTCGTTGCGAAAAGCCTAGCAATCTTCAAATGTAACCCATCCGCTTTGCTTGATAAAGATGAAGTTAATTAGTTTTTCAGAGTTCTTAGAAACAAACAAACTTACTGAATTCTTACTCTTCACTCATTCTGCAAACAATTTTCGTTTGAGCATCATGGATGTCCAATACCTTCGACATTGTTTGAGTTTTCACTTCCATTTATTGTATCAAGACAGCTAAATGGTATAGATTATAGAAAAGCAAACTATCGCATGTTCACAGTAACTAAAAACAATTGACTGCTGTTGTAGAGGGTTAAGAGCAAACTCCATTCATTGATTTCCTATTGTTTCCTATAAGACTTCATTCAGATAGGTTCATCAATTGAATTTGGAGGCAGAAAAAAATTGATCCCAAGTCACAAATGAAACAATTTCTTCTGCCATTACTGTGCTGTTAAACGAATCATGATCCCAAATGCTTTTCGATGTCATTGTTTTAAACAAACTTTCACAACAGCTATCTGCAGATCTATAAGTTAATATCCTTTTTATTCATCAATTATTATTTTTTCAAGTAGCGAGTTTTCTCTTTGTTTCCAACCTTTTATTTCATCATTTCATCTTAATTCTTTCAGTTTCATGCTAACAATCGATATCTTCAACTAAAATATAATAACCGTCTCTTTTTCCTGCCTTTTCATCTCCCCGACTAATATTCGATGTCCGACTAATCACCATCATATTGAAACCAACCATCATTGATTGCCCTCACCAATATTATAACTCAAAAATAACAAAAACAAAAACTTTGATCGGACCTGCCCCATCACCGGATGTGCGAAACTGTACCATCGACTGAATCTAGCGTACGCCGCAAGTCACCCGTCAAGCAGCCTCAGTCGAAGCGCGCCTCGATGACAATGACACTCTCGACATCCAGGTTAATTACTTAGTCCTACCTACCTACACTGCATTACCTCTTTATTAACCAGATCGGATTGGTTCGATAGTTAGCGGCGTGACTGCTTTTGCAAACAATGACTTTACAATTCCCTATTTCTAGGTTATGAAAGATCATTCGCTCACAAAATGCAGCAACTCCCAAAATATCGAATCACCCCGACGATGTCATTTACGCTGGTTGCTTCTGTTGCGTTTTTCGAACAGTACCACCACCTTGCGCCGCTTTCAAACCACGTGTTCCTATTTGTATTATACATTTTCCTTCAGTTCCTTTCTTGGATGTTCGTCTACGTCGTATCGGTTGCGCTTGCCGCCTGTACTATATTTTGTTTTCAAAAGCTTTTACTTCCAATCACGCGTGTTCGTCACACAAACTCTCCCGAGTTGTGTGATTCACTGTTCCAAATGTTAGCGGGGTTGCTTGTCGTTGTACCTGAACTAACTTTCAACATCTCATCCCGTGGATCTAGCTCTCGTGCATCGCTGAACCGCAGCACCAGCTCGCTCGGATCAAAAACTCAGCTGACCTCGCCTGGAAATGATCGTCCCTCCGGTCAGTCATCAATCCCAACACCGGTCTCTTCCATCCCTACAATGGTCAAGGCCGGCGATCGTTACGAATCGCTGCATAAATCGCATATTAGCCCCCCGGAATCGTTGCAAGCCTCGAAGCGGGCCAGCTTCGTGGAGACCGGATTCGTTGAAACCCTCAAACCGCAATTCACTCCTGGACAATCGTTGACTTCTCCTTCGCCGGCTCCTTCCACGGAGGATCGCATCCACCTGTTGCAGATGCAACAGGAGATCGAGGACTTGAAAACGCAGAACAAAGACTTGGTCGAAAAGTTGGAAACCCTGAAGCTTCGTCGCGCCGAGGATAAAGAACGCCTGCGCGAGTTCGACAAGATGAAAACTCAGTACGATCAATTGGTGGAGTTCAAGAGCAAAATCATGGATGCCCACTCTCAGCTGCAACGTGACTATCAGAGAGCCAAGCAGGATGCTAAGGATGCTATCGAAGCTCGCGATTTGCATATTGAAGAGATGGCCGAGTTGTCGGAGAATGTCGAGATGATCACGCTGGACAAGGAGATGGCCGAAGAGAAGGCAGACACCTTGGCTCTGGAACTGGAAACGGCAAAGGAAAGGATCGAAGAGTTGACGTTAGACTTGGAGATCTTGAAAACGGAAATGCAGGAAAAAATGGCCGGCAGCGGTGGCGTAATAACTGGAGATGGTACTGGAAACGGAGCTTCAACCTATGAGTTCAAACAACTTGAACAACAAAATGTAAGACTTCGGGAGACTTTGGTCCGTTTACGAGATTTGTCGGCACATGAAAAGCATGAAATACAAAAGCTAGAGAAAGAACTCGACACCAAGAAGTCCGAAGTAGCCGAGCTGCAGAGAACCAAGGAGAAGCTTTCTGGAAAGATCGACGAGATGGAGGCTCAGCTGAGCGATCTCCAGGAACAGGTCGATGCTGCTCTGGGAGCGGAAGAGATGGTAGAGCAGTTGGCTGAGAAAAAGATGGAACTCGAAGATAAGGTCAAGGCCCTTGAAGAAGAAGTAGCCGAATTGGAAGCGCTAGAAGAAGTCCACGAACAGCTGGTCGAGAGTAATCACGAGCTGGAGATGGACATGCGAGAGGAGCTCGATATGGCACATGCAGCTAAGCGCGAAGCCGTCCGCGAAAAGGACGCAGCTCTCGAGACTATCGTCGATCGCGATCAAACCATCCTCAAGTTCCGTGAATTGGTTCAAAGATTGAACGATCAATGCCAGGAACTACGGGAGAAGATCAACCAGGAATCTAACAAGGTCGTTAAAGATACCATTACGGAAACGATCGATTTCAAACAGATGTTTGCGGAATCGAAGGCCTTCACCAGGGCTATCGATCTACAGCTGCGGCAGATCGAGCTAACGCAAGCGAACGAACATGTCAAATACTTGACTGCGTTCATGCCGGAAATATTCATGGCCCGTGGCGGCGACCACGATGCAATCCTGGTCATTTTGTTGGTATCACGAATCGTTTTCAAATCCGGTATAATCGTAAGCCAAGCCAGAGAACGTTTCTCAGCTGTGCCGCAGATAGACCGCAATGCCATTGTCAGTGGCCATGAGGTCTATCAGTTCCGATTCCGATCCCGGCTGCTTCATCACGTGCACAACTTGCAGAGCATCATGCATCAATTCCTATACGGCCTGACTGCTTGCTCGGCTGATACGCTGCTGAAAATCGGATCGTCCCTCCCGGAAATGCAAGCCCAAGAAAAGATGATCGACGAGATTGTGGATCTACTGAAGGCCAATCAACTCGACGAGAACTCATCCACTGATAATCTGGAGAAGTGCGTCACATTCTTCAACGCCATGTACTTGGTGCTACTCTCTGGCGAAGATCTGCTGAATGAGACCCAGATTGTGCGCGACTGTACGGCATCCATCTCGGCAGCTTGTGATTCGATATCGACTGACGCGGTTTTGATGAAGACCCTGATTCAAGGCGGTGATGAGACCAGTGATTCCGGTCTACTTATGCAATACATAACCCAAAACGTAGATTCCGTGAAACAACAACTAAAACTGGTCAAACGGCGTCTACCTCAGGATGTTTCTATTACCAAGTGTAATCTTTCCATGAACACACTGCAGAATTTGAAGAAAACCGCCGAGTCACTCAATAAACTGATGAGCGCCATGTTCTACAGCGCCAAGCAGGCTGTCCAGTTGGTCACAGCCGACCCAGAATCCGAAGTATCCGTACCGCATGACAAACTCTGGGAGATGTTATCCAATGCCTGCGAAAAGGTCTACGAACAGGACGATTTGGGTCCATCGCAAAACATTCGGACGGTTCTGAGCAAAACCAGTACCGATATGAGTCAGCTGGCTCAGTATTTGCTAGACCATGAATACGAAATTATGTCCGGAACGAACGTTAAACCCGAGGAGAAGCCCGTGGCACCAATCATTCTACGCGCACAGGCAGTCAAGAAGCAACTGGAAGAAACGAAAACACTCACGGCAACACTGGAGAACCGGGAGGCCGAAATCAGGCAGCTCAAGTTGGCAGCCAAACTCAAACTGAACGAATTGTCCGAAATGCAGATTCGCAAGGACTTGGCTGAAAAGAAGCTTTCGGTATTGCAGCAGGATCACGAAACCAATACTGCTCGATTGCAGAAGCAGTACGATGAAGTTTGCATGCGCCTTAAACAGTATGATCAGCATCAAATTATAAATGGTACCCGTTTAATGTCTATTTTCTAATTTTAGAAAGGAGAAAGATTTCGAAGAAACGATGGATCACCTGCAGAGCGATATCGACTCGCTGGAGAGTGAGAAGAGCAGCCTTCGCGACAAACTCAAAACGTACAGCTCCAAGAAGGGAGATCTCAAAACTACCACTGCACTCGGTATGTATCCAGTAGTTTTCTTGATTGGTATTTATTTTTCAATCATCTGATGGCCCTTTGCACCCTTTCAGACATTTCCGCCAGTTCTCCGTACATTGCCCAGGAGCTGTCCCTCCTCAAAAAGGCATTCAAGGACGAGCGCACCGAGCGGTTGAAGGTCCAAGCGAGTGAGTACAAGAAGATCCTGTCCCAGCTGGAACCGCTCCACGTGCCTCAACCGAAGGACGAGCGCATCGAAAAGTTAGGGCAGGAAATCACCAAGGTTAAGCACGATTGGATAATGTCGCTTGTTCGGGGAGCGGAAATGCCCGGAACGCTAACCTCCCAGGGGAGCGTCTCCAAGGCTATTTTCGACCACGACAATCAGCAGAAACGTAACCAGCAGGAGATCAAATCCAAGGCCGAACATCTGGCGTGTGAAATCATGAACGAATACCTCAGCCGGAAACCGCACCGAGCGGCTAAGGGTGATTTTGCAATGTTCCCCTCGACGGAGCTGGCGTCGGCTTTCAAGGTGAACATTAAGGTGTAAGAAGAGGTTGCCGCACACGTAGTAGAAGGTAAGGCGTTAGGAGATATATTTGTAAGAATTCAAAATTAGAATGAGCAATTGCTCCGCGATGGCAGGCTGTACTAAATCGTATATTTTAGACTTTAATGAACCCCAACGAAGCGGTTGCTTGACGGACGTCTGCATTAGTTTGTTGAAGTCTTGGTAAAGTGAAAGCTTTAGTTTATTCCATAATCGGGACCTATTTAATGAAATGCTGTTTTTTTTTGTGTTATTTATTGCTTCTAATGGCGTAAATTTAAGTATTAAAATATATAATCATCAATAATCCAGATGGAACGAGCTACCTATTTCGATGCAGTAGAGAAATGCCCTTTGCATTGTTTGGGAAGGTGTTCCTAAAATGTTGCATTGCTTTGTTGACCGCAACATAACATCACATCTATAAAATAATTATTGAGGACCGGTAAGTTTCCATCACGATTAAAGGAACCGTATACGAAAAGGTATGTACACATGTTTCCCGTACACTAAGAGGAGTTAGCCGACTACAATGGACTTCCAAACTTGAGTGGTATTTGCTATTTGAATTTGTCGTTTAGGAACCTTTTTTTTTCAAGTTCAACATTAATTTATGACGAATCGTTCAGAGACTACGATTCTTCTATCAATCAACTTTCATCGTCATAAATGCATTTTCAGCTAGACTTCAAACGAAAGTTATCTACAAGCACTTATCCGCTGCTTTCGATAGAAATAACCATGACACTGGCAAAACTGGCAAGGATTGGCTTCGGTAGCGCCTTGGTTCAATAGTATCTTTGTGATGTGGGTGAGATTTACGCTATGAAGAAAATGGATATAGATTTTGGCTCAGGAATTACCAGCACATCGGTCCGAAGCCTAATGACTTACCCCTAAAAATGTATTTCTCAACAAACAACCTTTTAAATTTTCTGTCAAAATAACAGCGAATCAAAACAAAAACAAGGCTTCTAGTACCGAAAAGCGCAAGAATTATTGCAAGGTGCAAGGAGTACTTGGGACCAATGGGGTTACCAACAGTGAGCCAATTTCTATTGATTGTTGCTACCACTATTAAGATTGGAAAGTATGAGCTATATTATGCTCGCATCGTGATATACCGGAAGGACCATTTGCGTAAATTTTTTGAACATAGCATAACAAAAATCGAATAAGCTTTAGTTAATATTGTTTTTTTGGCAAATGTGTAGTTCAAGTAAGTAAGTATGAATAAAAAATATAAACGTTTATAAAATATAAACTGAACACTGGATATGTTATATTGTTCATAATTCTGCGCATCATTTTTTGAAATGTTCCATATTCTGCGCATAAAAAAATTTGGAACTCGTTCCATATTCTGCGCAAAGAAAGTTTCTTCTTTTTATGCAGAAATCTCCTGAGATGTATGGAAATCCGCCAACAATATTTAGAAAATATTCAAATCTAGCACTTGGCACAGAAAAAAAATCACTTCTTTTTGTACACATATAATCAATTTTTCACTCATGTGCGTCTTGGCGCGACTGCTAATGCCTGGGACAGACATACAACGTACAGCGTTGTACCATAGACTAACTCTAAGACCAGTAGGTCCCGAACAAATACGATTTTTTTCTTGGCTCAGTCAGTACTAGCACATCGGTCCCTTTTATGGTTTTGTTTTTTTTTTTTTTGTTTTTTTTGGGTTTTGTTTTGTTGTTGTTTTGGTTTTTGAAATTAATTAATGAATCTCCTATAGTAAGTGGGTGGTTTTCTGTCTTAGATTTATTTATTCCTAATTTCGCTGCATTATCAGCTCTATCGTTACCTACGATATTAATATGGCCTGGTATCCATTGAATGACTAGTTTTGAAACTTGTTGTGATGAATTAGAGTGTAAAAAAAGTTGAACTAGGTAATCTTCAGAACTATTATCTATCAGTGCCTTGCAACCACTTTGCGAATCTGTAAAAACCACTACTTTGAACTGACCAATAGTAATGGCATACTCAAGCGCTTCAATTATCCCTACCAATTCAGCGTTCATAATTGTAAAATTTGAATTTAATTTATAACTAAACGATATTTTATTGCCATGGTCATAAATACCATATCCTACTCCATCTCTTGTTTTTGAACCATCCGTAAAAAGTTTAAAATATGTTATATAATCTTCCTGGATTAATTTCTGTGTCGTGAATTTTTGTAAGGCAATTGGTGTATTTTTTTTATTTATTGATGCTATTGTGGGTATTATTTCTATGTTTTTATTATTTGCAAGTTGGTGAATTTGAACTTGTGTTTTGCATTGTAATATGTGAAAGTTGTTTATTGATGTAATCCTTTCAAGGAAAGTATGATGTGTAGGTAGTTCATCTGAATTTAATAAATCTTTTAAATGGCTAGTAATGGGACTTGTATCATAGTACAATGTCTTGAGTGATTCTTTATAAGTAAGGTATTGGGCTCTGTATCGTAGTGGAAATTCTCCTACTTCCGCATATAATACATGGTTCGGAGTAGATTGCAAATAGCGGCCAGATGTCCGGATAGAAAGGTTTTGTATTTTTTCAATTCTTGATAAATCTGTTTTGCATGCTCTTGAATATACCGTTAAACCATAGTCTATTTGGGATCTTACAATTGAGTTATTTACTCTTTGCAAAACTTTTGGGTGGCAACCACCTTTTTTTCTGCTCAACATTTTAAGTATATTTATTTTTTTCCTAGCTTTGTTAACAGTTTCTGTAATGTGTGCTTTGAAGTTTAATTTGTAATCTATCAAAATACCTAAATATTTATGTATCATTTTTATTTCTATTTTACTATTGTTGATTTTTATGTCTATATTATCCGGAATGGTATTTAAAAAAACTATTGCCGCTGATTTATCGGGGTTAACTTTTAATCCTAAATTTTCTAGTTCTGTGCATATTGTGTTAAGTGTTGTATTCATTTTATTACTAGTTTCTATTGCATCTATTCCTACTGCAACGACTGCAAAATCGTCTGCAAATTGTATTAATGAACCATCTTCAGTTATTTCATGTAATTTAGTGGTGTATACGTTGAATAATATTGGCGATATTGGGCAACCTTGAGGTAATCCCTTATTTGTAATTCTTTCAACAGTAGTTCCATCATTTAGAGTTAGGACTACCTTTCTTTTCCTTAAGTAAAAATATAACCAGTCTACTAAGTTTGATGGAAATGTTTTCTCTTTTAAGATTTTTAATAATGTTGAAATATCTATATTATCAAAAGCCTTTGATAAGTCCAGAAAAGTGACCATTATACATTTCTTTTTGTTCTTGACTTCTTCTATTTTTGAAACTAAGTAATTTACACAATTAATCGATGATGTCTTGCTTTTGAATCCGAAAGAGTATTTTGGTAATATATCGTTATTTTGTATGAATTCTACTATTTCTGATTTAATCATGATATTAATTGTTTTGAGGAAGGTGGGTATCAAACATATGGGTCTATATGATTTATGGCAGATTTCGTTTTTTCCCGGTTTTAAAATGGCAACTATTTTTATTTCTAACCAACTGTCTGGAATATTTCGACTATTTAAAACTTTATTGCACATTTCAGTAACAACTCTAATGAGGTCCATATTGAGATTTTTTAGGATGCGGTATGATATGTTGTCTGGGCCAGGAGCCGAGCTGTCTTTTTTAGATTTGATGGTATACATAACATCGTTAAATGTTAGTTTTAAATGGTTTGGATCATTACTTACTTCGTATTGTATATCTTTGGTTATGGAAGGGAAATTCAAGTCCATGAAGTTAGTAGCTAGCTCTTTGTTGTTCAATAATTGCAGGTTATTTTTTTTAGGGAAACCTCCGCTTATCATTTTTATCGTCGTCCATAATTGTTTTATATTTAAATCAGGTGTAAGTGTATCAGTTAGATCTTGAAAACTTTTTCGTTTAGCTTTTTTAATTTCCATTTTTAATTTTGCTCTTGCTTTTTTAAACAGAATAAGATTTTCAATAGTTAAATTGTTCAAATAATTTATGAATTTTGTAGTTTTATCGTCAAAGAGTTCCTGTATATTTGGATTCCACCATGTTTTTGGATTAAATTTTTTATTTGGTTTGTATTTAGTTTCTTCTATTTTAGAAATGAAGATTTTACTTAATTGTTCAGGTGATGTGATCGAGTTAGGGTCTATATTATTGATGTTTTCTATTGATTTTTTCTTGTTTATGAGAGTTGAATTGTAATTAAATTTTTGTGCTTGATTGATCAATTTGAAAATGATTATTTTATGGTCACCGCATATCTCTTCATCTAAAACAGTCCATTCTGTTTTTGGGGCTAAGCAAGATGACACAATGGTTAAATCAATAGCAGAGGGTGTTATGTTTGGATGTTTTATCATTGTCGGTGCTCCATCATTCATTATAATTAGATTTCTATTCTCAATCAATTCTAAGATAAGTTCACCTCTTGGGCAAATTTTGTTTGCATCATTCCACACAGAATGGTGAGCATTAAAGTCACCTGCTACTATTGTTTTGATGCTACTTCTTTCAATAAAATTGCAAAGATCAATCAAAGGTTTTTTAACTTGGCTATTGTTTATCGGACTTGGAGGTATATAAATGGAAATAAATAATATTGGGCCAACGGTATTTGTAGTTTTAATTGCTATTGCTTCAATGGGATGTAAATCGGGAAGTTTTGTTTCTTGAAAATGAATTTCGTTTTTTATAAGTAGCGCTACTCCACCATAACCTTTCTCTCTTGATTTTTTTATAAATCTATAGCCTTGAAATTTATAGACTTCATTTGGTTTCAACCAAATTTCAGATAGTATAGCTATATCAATTTTATGTAGTTCTAATAAATGTGATAATAGTGTCCGGTTAGCTACCGGTCTTATACTATTGATATTATTTTGTAGGATGTTTAGATTGCGAACTGGGTCCATTATGGTTTTTTAATGTTGGGTGGTTTTGGCTGTTGTAGAACTTGTGGGTTGATTAGATCATTTAATTGTTCACTAATGCTGATTAAAAAGAGATTTTGATCTATCGGATGTGTTTTATTCTTGTTTGAGTTATTAGTTACACTTTCGTTTATTTTATCCTGAATTTCTTTAATTTTGCTTATGAGTTTGTTCAGATTTAGTTGTTTAATTATTTCGATTTTTAGCTTGCTGACGATTGCATCCAATTCGGTTTTAGTTATGTAATTTTCATTGTTGGTGTTTTTGTTATTGCATATGTTGTTATCTACCGTTTTAGCAAAGTTGTTTTGATTGTTGTTGTTTGTAGGGCTTATTTGGTTTTCGTTGTTGGTTTTATTATCTGCTGTAATTGGAGGGTAATCTGTTAGTGATTGAAGTCTTTGTGCTGTTTGTGATGGTCGAGGATAAAGTGTTTCCGCTTCATTAAAAGAAAGTTTGTTGTATGCTATTGCTTTTCGAATATTGTCCTGTCGAGATCTTTCCTTACATGTTACGTCAAATGTCTTATGCGGTTCTTTACAGTGAAAACATAGTACATTCAATGACTTGCAGTCTGCACCTTCATGCTCATTTAGTGAACAATTGTAGCACCTGATTTGTTGGGATTTACATGCCGTAGTCTTGTGGCCATAGCGTAAGCATTTCCGGCAAAACTTTAGTGGGAACAAATAAACTTCTACTTTAGTTATTACTCCATAAATTTTAACTTCTTGTGGAAGCTTTTCTCCTTCAGCGTAAATCTTGACAGAATATGTTGGCATCAGTTTCTTGTTTACTAATTTCTGAATTCTTTCAACTTTCGTTATTTTAATTCTGCTGGATTCAAGGTTGTTCTGTATTTCTTGGTCGTTCAATGAGGGTGGAATGTTTCTGATTACTCCTATTGTTTCTTTAAACATTGTTGGTACGTAGATTTTATATTTGTATGTGTCTGTCAGTATTTTAGAGTTAATCAAATCTTCTGCATGTCTTGGGTTATTAAAGGTTATTTTGTAACGGAACTTTCCGGCTGGTTTTAATTCTGTGTATTTGGTGATTTTGATGTTGTGTAGCAATTTAGCGATCTCCATAATGTGCAGTTTTTGTTTCTCGTCTGTCGGTTCCAGGAAAAAGGTTTTGTACGTTTTGTTTTTAATCCATTCTACGTTGGGGAAATTTCCATTGTCTGGATTTTGTTCAGAGTACTTATTCTTGTCCTTTTTATTCCTTTGTTCTTTCTTCATTTTCTTTGGGTCAATTCTGAGTTCTTCGTCCGACGATTCTTTTCTTCTGCGGTTATTTACTGAGGCATCACTAGCTGACTCATAACCTGTACCCGATTCATCTTGTTCCATGGCGGCCCAAGCCCCATCCTCATCGTCGTCCATTTTGCTTTTCCTCCAGCGAGTCTTTTACAAGACCGCGTGGAGAGTACAATCTTACCTACTTGCTTGAGAGTCCAAAAATGCAATGGAGTTGAACCAAAATACGACGTTTGCAATCTATTTCACAACAATACAATTCCACAACTATTCAAAAAATACTTCCGATGAAAATCAAAACTGTGAGACTATGCAATTTTTCTCCAAAATAAAAACGCGTTGCCGCGCACTGACACACTTGCTTTCAATTTGGCTGACGGGATTCGAATTAGTGTTTTTTTTTTTTTTTTTTTTTTTTTTTTTTTTTTTTTTTTACTTCTCATCAATATGTAGCCCCTTGGACATTCTACTACTGTGTTAGCTCTTATCCTGTCAAAAATATGAAAAGAAAAAGGAGTGTCCGCAGTTTATTATTTGCCTCGATACAATATTTTTGTAATGAATTTTTAGCTTTTATTAAGTTTTATTCGTTAAAAATTAAGTGAAATTTTTATCTTTGTGAAACATATCACCATGGAAAAAAATGTACAGCACTTGGGTGGCAGAGCAGCATACTAGTAAGATTAGTAAACATTGGAAATCCTCTTCGGTAATTGTATAATAACATTTTTTTTGCATAAAACTGTTCAATACACCATCTCAGCGTTGTACCGTTGTACCTTCGACGACAGCAACAACCGACTAATCTTACGTCCAGGCAGCAACAAGCGACTAATATTACGTGCAGAACGAATACTGTGAATGTAGCGGCAGACCCAGCGCCTTCGTCTCAGAAACAGCGACCATAACAATAGAAACCCATCCCATTGATGACCCTATCTGCGTCGACAGTTTGCAGTTATGGAGCGGATGTCATCAAAAATTGTGTATCGCCTAGTAACTCAACTGTCAAAATCCTATTAATCCAGTATATTATTACTCAAAAATATTTAAACATTGACATGATTGAATCTCTTCTAGGGCATCTTACAGCATAATATAACGCCTCAGTAGTGAAAGCAAAAACAGCAACAACATTCCCAGCAGCCTCCGGGACAAATTTTTATATCACTACCACTCGGAGGTGAGCTCTTGTTAGCGTCCTAGGGCATCGAGAACATTCAACGGCTGTTGTTGCCACCAATCATGCTGTAGCAATGAATTTAGCACACACTCATCCGATGACTACATTGTAAAACATAACCCAAAAAATGTAAACCGGACTAGCGGAAGTCAAGAAACTAGCCTTCTCCGGCCGCTAGTGGTGTTCTAGTGCCTTCGCAAGTCAGTAGTCAACATCAGCAATTGGTATTGGTAAGTAACTATCTAGTACATATCTTGATAGTGCAGGAATAAGGGCCCGCCTCATCAACTCCCCCCCCCCTTTAAGATAAGGTGACAAGGTAGACAAGAAGCAAATTTGAATTCACTTTTTTAACACCAGAATGATATGTAGCGATAGAAAAGTTTGTTATGAGCGAGATCCTGAGGGGGAAATACTGATAGACCTACTCCACGTCACCTTATTTTAAAAGAGGGGAAGTCGTTAAATGATCGATGAAGTCGGGATTGCCGTTATTCCTGCTCTGGCATGATATTATTGATATCCAACCCTTTATTTAAATATTTTTGTTACGTTTTAGGTAAAACTACCAGATCGCAATGTCAACGAAATTGTTTGTTACATAAGCTCCATAATTAATTTTGGATATTGTCTATCCAGAAGAAATCTGGAAAATAGGGCCGATTTATCTTATCAGGTAGAACTTGCCTGGTTGGAAGATAAGTTAAGAAAAATGAATTATTATTCAAAATTTATTTTAAAAAAAATTTAAGAGAAAAGGAAAAGGAATTAATATTTAAAATTTATTACAAAAAATACATTAATTTTTTTATTAAAACCTTCGTTGTGTATGTATGAATAGTCCTTATATTGAAATCACAGAGCACTGTGTATATATTTTGATTAGTTTAGTATTAAATTTGAGTCAGCTGCATTTTCGGATTTCAATTCTTACTGTTAACAGTAAGTATAAACAGTGGCCAATGTGGAAAACGTGATGAATATTTAACTGCCTGCTACCAACATTTGTTAAACTGTTATTAAAGTTATTTCGGGCCACTGGAGTGGCGCTGGTTGGTCATTCTATTATTTATTTTTAGGCTATCAGAGGAGGTTGGATGTACGCTGATGTCGTCATCCGGATAATCTTCGTAAGACTCATCTACTTCCTCTCTTGCCTTCCTTCCAACAAAAGAAATACAACGTTTTTAATAACTTTTTAATATCCAATTATAACTATAGAATTATAATCTTACCTCCTCTCGCGGGTCAAATGTGTCACCTTGTCGATGGTGAGAGGGCTTATCTCATGCTATAAACATGCATGTGAGACCAAGAATTTGACCAGTAGTGAAAGTATCACATATTCTGCACATTTATTTCACTGCCACGTCGTAGAACGTTTATATAAAGGCACTAACATTAGGTGTGATACTGGCCGCAATTCACTCTTAGACTTTTTACTCTCAATCAAAGGGAAACGACTAAAAGTACACTTTTCATTTTCGTGGCAACTTATGTTGTTGTTTATCCACTTGTTTCATGGAATGAATAACCAAAATACCTGGTTTACCCATGGTGTAATAAGTGAAAGTAATTGCAAAATTTTCGAAAAAGGTGAATGTTTTGATCATGGTAAATATCTGACTGTTCGAAATGAAGCACAAAGCCACAGAAAAGTGTTACTTTATACTGACGATGACAAGCATGTTTATTAGAGATAGGACGCGGAGGGCCCGCTTAGGAAACACGAGTAGTAGATTTAACCTTTCCAAGTAGTTTATTTTAGCAACAGTGCGGAGGGTCCGCTCAGTGAGGGTCTAGTGTTTGACTTACTATAGAAGAGGGGTGTTAATCACAGTAGTTCCATTTCACTTCTGGTTCAGCTCCATATCGGTTTCGTTTCGATTCCGTTTCGTCTCCATTTCGGTTCTTTTTCGGGTCCGCTCTGGTTTCGTTTCGATTCCATTTCAATTCCATTACAATTCCATTTCGGTTCTATTCCGGTTCCGTTTCGAGTCCGTTTTGCATCTATTTCAATTTAATTTCGATTCCGTTTCGGTTCCATTTCAGTGTAATTTCGATTCCATTTCAATTTCTGCTCAAGAATAAGTGTTTAAAGTAAAGACCCTCTCGTAGGTCAAATTTGTCACCTTGTCGACGGTGAGAGGGCTTATCTAATGCTATAAACATGCATTTGAGACCAAGAATTTGACCAGTAGTGAAAGTATCACATTTTCTTATCATTTATTTCACTGCCACGTCGTAGAAAGTTTATATAAAGGCACTTACATCAGGTGTGATACTGGCGGGCTATGCCGCAATTCACTCTTAGACTTCTTACTATCAATCTAAGGGAAACGACTAAAAGTACACTTTTCATTTTATTGACAACTTATGTTGTTATTCATCCATTTTTTTTATGGAATGAATAACCGAAATACCTGTTTGCTCATGGTATAATAACTAAATGTAATTGCAACATTTTCGAAAGGGGTGAATGTTTTGATCAGGGTAATTATCTGACTGTTCGAAATGAAGCACATAGTCATAGAAAAGTGTTACTTGAGACTGACGACGACAAGCATGTATATTAGAGATAGGACGCGGAGGGCCCGCTTAGGAAACACCATTGGAACAATAGAATGAACCTTTCCATGTATGAATCCTGGAAAGTGTGAGCTTTTTAGTGGAATACCTGTAACTGGAAAATTAGAGGAGGGATTGGTAGTTTCCGTTTGATCTCAGCTACATTTGTTGCTTGTCTTGACGGATACGCGTGTTTCGTCTACGGTGTGCGGACTTCTTCGGTCTCGTGTACTAATATCGACTCTCGAGTATTAGTGCATGGCACTGGGGGGGTCTGTGCATTGTGGACGGGATGCGCGTGTCTCTCGGGACGGGCGATGGAGGTGGTTGGGGTTGGATGGGGGTTGCTAGTCTTTCTTCTTATTTTATCGTTACCTTTCCATGCAGTTTATAGCATGTGTCCTCCATACCAGATAATAAATAAATAGAAAAAAAAGAAACTAGATAGGAAATAGAACTGTTCTTTTCCAAGTGTCAGATTAGTTAGTCAGTGATTTGAAATATTGTTAAGTTTGAGATGAGGATGGTTACTAGATCCAAAGCTAGGCTAGAATTTAAATGTTGTTGTCTAAATTTAATCCAGTATTTTTTTTTTTTAAATCCTTTTTGATTCAAACATCATTACTTCTGGTTCATGCTGTTCAAGTTTTGTTAGGTTAGGAATTCGGAATTCTTAGTCAGAGAAACGAAAATATCGTCGTGAAAATATCACCAATAATCTCTCACCTACATTCTATGAAACACTAACACCCTCTTCGCTCTTATTTTCTTATTGATTTCATGATCGAGAACGGCTGTGAAATGGATCGATTGAAGTGCGAAGGACCTGCTCAGCCCTAGGCTACATGCGGTTTTGACAAGGAAGTGATCATGTCTATTTCAAGAAAAAGTACATGTGAAGCATCCTCGAAAAAATCAAAGACAGCACACAAAGATAAGTATATGCGAAATCAAAACTGTCAAACTATCAAAAACATTCATCTTACTTAAGATGAAAAAGTTATATTACAGTCACTACTAGTTTCAAATCACAAACAAATTAAACATTTCAGATAATTTTGTAGCAACGCGGCCATCTCAATCCAAAAAACACTACAAACCCCTTACCCCAACCTAATCCTTATCACCTCCCATGGCGTTCAAGTAGTCCGCATAGACCAGTTCGCCATTACCCCTCCATAACCCTCGGCTTTGGATTGACTTGCGCTCTCATTGCCCCACCAAACGCTGCAAAATGAAAATGAAACGGAAAGTAAATTATAATATAGAATTATAAACATACGATGGGAAATATTTGGGAAGTGCAAACTTTGGTTGGTTTTTAGTGAAGAAACGGGTCTTATTGTCTGTTCTCATTCCACCAGTGACACCCGCGATGAAGACCGTTTTTGAGACTAAGCCATTTGACTTGAAATGATTCAACGTTGCGATTTTTTTTATTTTCGTCAATGCTTATCCTAAACTTCGATGGAATGCACATTAATTTGCTGGACAGTAGGAATGTTGGAACTGTGCTCCCGGCTTTCAAAATGATCCATTGTGTTGGCACAGTTCTCGGCGAGGAGTATAAATTGCGCAAGCGTTTTAAAATCCGATGCAGTGAGAAATACCTTCTAGCAACGATTGCAATGCAAATCTGTCGTATGGCCTTCATTTTTTGGAGGGAGTTGTTCTCGTGTTTTTACTAAATTTTGCACAGCAAAAACATCTGTCCGTACGCGCCTTGCATTGAACCTCTTTAACCTATCATTTTAACCTAACGTTCGCTTAGTAATGTCCTGTTTAGAATCGCAGAAAGCTCCTGCAACCAAAACATGAATCGAAATATATACTTTGGAAGTTGTTGTTCGTGCAGGATAACTATTTGCCGGAACATGCTTTGCTGAAATCCGGGTCACTGCCGGCTTCCCCGATAATGACCGGCTAGACAGATCAAGCAAAGCGATTTTTGTTTGGAAAATCTGATCCGCCTTTTTTAAACGTAATGAACAAAAGCGAATGTTCGTGAACTATTGCTCGAGCAAGCGATACTTAATTCGTCGTTTTTTTTTTAATGGAATTTATTTTTGTAGTTTTCTTCTGAAAATAAAAATTAATGAATAAATGGTGACGTCTAAAGATTTCACAATCTCCACAATTACCAACAACAAAACAGTCCCTGCAGCAACTAAATGTAACATTTTAACAGAGCATTGAGTCACTATTAATGTATATAAATAAAAACAAAAACAAACCAGAACCATAGTCAAGGCGCCCACTGATGAGTTAAAAGTGTGTCATTTGTCAACAATTTACCACACTACATTGACTCGATGTTTTAATATGTTATGCGCTTTCTCGGTGATATGATGGATCTCAGCACACTAGTTTCAAATCAAAACAAAAACAATATCTGACATACATTCGCATTCTTTTACTGCAGTAATAGAAGAGAGTGCATCCATGCATGACGTGGTTGGGACCGATAGGCCTTATCATAAACAACGTTATGAGCCAACTACAAATCGTTAGTTTCATATTGGGTTGGTGTAAAATAATAAAGGCAAAAATTTTTGAGGGGCGATGATGAAAGACGAAAACTTAAAATAAAAAAAAAAAAGGGGGGGGTAGGGAGACAGGGAGCATATTGATTGTTGGTTGTACTCCTTTAGTCTAGTACGTGTTTTTCTGTACTGGATTAAAGTATTTGACATTTCGTACAACCAGCGACTGGATAGCAATTTGAAATTGGTTCACTGTTGTAGAACCCCTAGGTCCGAAGTACACCTTGCAGTCTGCACCTTGCCATGCATTCTTGCGCTTTTCAGTACCTTTTTGGTACAAGTATCTTTGTTTTTGTTTTGATTCGCTGTTATTTTCACAGAATATTTTAGGGTGTGTTGGTGCGAGTTACGTTATAAGGGAAAAAGAACGCCTTGGTATCGTGTAGACGTACTTTTCTTCCCGCTGTCATTTTTGTACAAAAAAAAAAAAAATTGAATGTTGTTATTTTTTTTTTTAACTGTATTATTCGTAATAAAAGTGAATCAGTGATAAACGTGCGCCGAAAAGCAATACCGTAGTGGATCGATGTGAAAAGTTTGTCATTGAAGCTGCCCTGTTTAAAATTTTTCTGTGGCGTTATACCACCCGGCATGTACCAAAATGTAATCATCTGATCAGATTTATTAGACGAGAAAGTGCAAAGAACGTTTAAAAGTGGCAATGAACACCGGGGTGATTCCGACGCAAACGAGAGGTACAATATTGAATAATGACCATGAGCCACGGAAGTTGATCGGTATTCGAAAAACATAGCTCTGAAATGTCGCAATGGACACAAGGTTGCTGGCATAGTGTTTGAATCCATAGAACCTAGGGAAGTGACCAGCGACTCGGGGATCCTAAGCGAGCTGACGGATTGGCCGAAGTATGTTTTGATCATATCACTCCTCTTGGCTGCAAATTGACTAACTGCGTGCGTATGGCGGTTTTTTTCCGGACGAGGAGAGGACTGTGTGTGTTTTAAAATTATATATAATCTATAAGAAAAAAAGATTCCCACGGAATTAGGGCGCCCCCAGGGTGGACGCGACTCGCGACGCGATGCGAAGTTTGACAAGTCGCGCGACCAACCTCCGTACATTTAAACCTCTGGAAGCTGGGAATGTTACATTCTATGGTGTCTCGTGTTTTAAATCGATACCACGAACGTTTTACCATCGATCGGGAAGAAAAAAGTGGCAAAAATGAATCTCCGTATAGTGTTAAGGATCACAAGCGGGTAGTTCAAGCTTTCAAGAGGAATCCCAACAGTTCAGTTCGAGATGTGGCGAAGAAACTGAATCTAATCGAAACTTTCGTGCAAGATGCGAAAAAACGTGAAGGACTACACACGTACAAAGTCCAAAAGGCGCCTAATCGCGATGAACGGCAGAAGACGGTAGGTAAAACACGTGCACGGAAGCTCTACACCCAGATGTTGACGAAACCACATTGCCTCGTTATGGATGATGAGAGTAAAAGCAGACTTCCGGGGCTCCAGTTTTTCACTGCTCATCATGAACTCGATGTCCCTGAGGACGTTAGAAAGCAGAAGATGTCAAAGTTTGCCAAAAAATATATGATTTGGCAAGCAATTTGCCGCAGCTTTGGTAGATGATATGACGCATTGTGCATCCTTTTCAGCACGCCTCCTGCAGCGCTACGAAATTAAACTTGGTATTCTTCGATTCGTCGGAAATCACGCAATTACTTCCAATGAAATTGAGGGAACGTCAGTTTCCACGTCTCGAGTTTTCAATCGTTAGTTCTTATCCGTAGCCTAGGTCCACGCCGATTGTTCCGGTTCGAATGTGTATTATTCGTTGCTGTAATTTTTTTCTTGACTAAAGAAAGCAATTTGTACTTGGTCGTTTGTCTTTTAAGATATTCATGTGTACAATTACATCTTTTTCAAATGGCTCCAATACAAACATCAACCCAAATTATTTACAAAGAGGTCACAGTAGTAGTGTGGTTCTACATCAGCAATGCGGTCGTCTCTCGAGCTTCAAGTTCCAACATTGATTAGATCTGCGTTACACGGATCCCTTAACGAAACATCTGATAAACACAAATTGGACGAAAATGGGATAGAATCTATTAAAATTACCTGGCAAAACACAATAAGTTCCATCATATTCTATACAAGTCATGGACCGATTCGAAGAGACAGCAAATATCAACACTTTCAGTTTTCATTTAGTTATAAAACTTTATTTGTATTCCTTCTCATTCTCAGCATTCTATTATTGATCCGTTTCTTCCTTTTTTTCTCTCCTGCACCTTAATCACCCTTATGTCTTTATCATAATCGCTTTTTGAATGCAATGTATCCTAGCAGAATTTGTTGCTTTTAGTTATTTACTTGTAACTTTGTTGTCTTGGAATATGAGTCACGCACACTTACATACAATCAGTCGATGGTTGAGAAAAGAAAATAATTGAAAGCAGGAAACGGGTCAACAGGGGATGAACGGGGTTCCTTAAGTTCAAGAATCCTCTCATCGCCTCGCCGCTATCCGGCGCCCAGATTGCAAGGAAGCAACAACCACTTTGCAACCCGGGGACGAACGCAACGTAGCGGCACGAGGACGGATGGGGGAGGAAATGGAAACAGTCTCTTTTCTTTCTCAGGTTATCCTATCAGAGCAACATACGCGGTCAATGAAAAAAAAAATAACATTTAAACAATAAATAAGACGCAGCGAGCGTCTCTCGCTTCGTAAGTGTATTCTCTCAGTTTCTCGCTAAATTAAACTTTGTGGGTTTATCTTGATTAATTTTCTTTTGCCTCATCTGAAAAATGAGATGAGAACGCCAAACGCGCCTAGTACACAAACATTCGATGATCTCGTATTCTTACTCGCACACTCTCTGCTACTGTGGAACTCTTCTTCAGTTCACCACTTGATCTAAACGGCTAGCAAATGAACGTAGTCGTAGTCCCTACTGGGTACTGGTTCTAAAACCAGGCTGATCGAGTGGAAGGGATCTAACTATAGACCTACAAGGGAACGGAAAATGGGAATTATGCTACACTAATGAACAGGAGTTTACAGTTCGTCCTTGAGATCTTCGTCGTCACCGCCTGCTGGTGGAGGAGATCCACCGGTGCTGGCGTACAGCTTGGCAATGATCGGTTGCACGACATCTTCCAGTTCCTTCTTCTGCTTCTTGTAGTCTTCGGAATCGGCATCCTGGTTTTCATCAAGCCATTTGATCTTCTCATCGATAGCCTCCTCCATCTTGACCTTATCGTCATCGGCAACCTTGGCACCCAGCTTGTCCTTGTCTCCGAGCTGGTTCTTGAGACTGTACGCGTAGCTTTCCAGCTCGTTGCGAGCTTCGACACGTTCCTTCAGTTTCTTATCATCATCGGCGAATCGTTCGGCATCCTTGATCATACGTTCGATGTCTTCTGGGGTAAGTCGGTTCTGGTCGTTGGTGATAACAATCTTTTCGCGATTACCAGTTCCCTTATCTTCAGCGGACACCTGTAGGATACCGTTGGCATCGATTTCGAAAGATACTTCAATCTGTGGGATTCCTCGTGGTGCTGGTGGGATGCCGGTCAGATCGAACTTTCCGAGCAAATGGTTATCCTTGGTCATTGGACGTTCACCCTCGTAGACTTGGATGGTGACGGTGTGCTGGTTGTCCGAAGCGGTAGAGAAGATCTGCGATTTCTTGGTCGGGATAACGGTGTTACGTGGGATCAGCTTGGTCATGACTCCTCCGACGGTTTCAATACCCATGGTCAGTGGGTTGACATCGAGCAGAACGATGGCTTCGGTATCTTGTTCTCCGGAGAGGACTCCAGCTTGCACGGCAGCACCATAGGCTACGGCTTCATCTGGGTTAATACCACGGGATGGTTCCTTGCCGTTGAAGAATTCCTTGACCAGCTGCTGAACCTTGGGGATACGAGTAGATCCTCCGACCAGGACAATTTCATCAACATCCTTCTTGTTCATGTCGGCATCTTCCAGAACCTTTTGGACTGGCTTCATGGTTGAACGGAACAGATCCATGTTCAATTCCTCGAACTTAGCACGGGTCAGAGTCTCGCTGAAATCGTCACCCTCGAAGAACGATTCGATTTCAATGCGAACCTGGTGGCTGGAAGACAGAGCACGCTTCGCCTTTTCGACTTCACGACGCAGTTTCTGGACGGCACGAACGTCCTTGCGGATATCCTTACCCTTCTTCTTTTTGTACAACTTGATGAAGTGGTCCATGACGCGCTGATCGAAATCTTCACCTCCCAAATGGGTATCACCGTTGGTGGCTACTACTTCGAACACTCCGTTATCGATGGTCAGCAGAGATACATCGAAGGTACCGCCGCCCAAATCGAATACCAGCACGTTCTTTTCACCGTCCTTCTTATCCAAACCGTAGGCGATGGCAGCGGCAGTTGGCTCGTTGATGATTCGCATCACCTGCAGACCGGCAATAACTCCAGCATCCTTGGTTGCCTGACGTTGGGCATCGTTGAAGTAAGCGGGTACGGTGACGACAGCATGGGTAACCTTCTTGCCCAGGTAGGCCTCAGCGGTTTCCTTCATCTTGCCGAGCACCATGGCGGAAATTTCCTCCGGGGCAAACACCTTATCACCCTGGCTGGTCGAAACCTTGATGTGGGGCTTCGCGTTCTTCTCAATCACCTTGAACGGCAGCAACTTGGCATCGTGTTGGACGGTCGAGTCGGTGAACTCACGGCCAATCAGACGCTTGGCATCGAATACGGTGTTCTCGGGATTGGTGGTCAGCTGATTCTTGGCGGCATCGCCGATCAACCGTTCGCCGTCGGCGGTGAATGCCACGTAGGAAGGCGTAATTCGGTTACCCTGATCGTTGGCGATAATTTCCACACGACCGTTCTTGTAGACACCCACACACGAGTAGGTCGTTCCCAGATCGATACCGATGACGGTTCCGTAGTCTTGTTCCTTCTTCTCCTCGGCGGCGTACGACAGTACGGCTAGGGCAGCCACCAGGGCTAACGGTACTAGCAGCTTCATTGTGGGGACTCTGGAAATAGAAGGAGAATCGGGATGAGTCATTGGATCGGAACATAGTTTGATGGATGATTGGCAAACGAGTTATACGGTGATACACACACGGTTATGGCGGAATTTAGGAAACTGTTGGTTAAAACTACATGCCTGATGTCGTTAAAACAGACAAATTTGGCAGAACTAACTTTTGGGATGTATAAATATGGGGTGGTAATTTTGTATCTTCTTATGTTGCCTCGTCGGTACGATATGATTTTGACAGTGTTTATGCTAGTGTATTGTTTGTAAGGCTGCAATTGATTCATGCATACGCTAAAAATGTGGCAAAATGATCATCTATTAAAATTACTGCACACCATGAAACTTACATAGAGTTTCCATTTCTCGAGCATTCACAAATTACACCTAACAGCAACAAAAACTTCCTATAAATATCAAACGCACTGCAACACCGTCGTCTATAACTCGTCGTTGAATGGGTCTTCATCATCGGTGTCGTTATCGGCTTCTGGTGCAGGAGAATCATCGTTGCCTGCGTACAACTTAGCGATGATCGGTTGAACGACATCTTCCAGTTCCTTTTTCTGTCTCTTCAGCTCCTCCGTCTCGGCATTCTGGTTCGCTTCCAACCATTTGATTTTCTCATCCAGAGCCTCCTGCATCTTGTCCTTCTCTTCGTCGGAGATTTTCGATCCTAGTTTTTCTTTGTCATTGATTTGATTCTTCAAACTGTACGCGTAGCTTTCCAGTTCATGAATTGCATCGACTTTTTCCTTTTGTTTCTTGTCGTCTTCGGCAAATCGCTCGGCATCATGAATCATTCGTTCGATATCGTCCGGAGTCAGCCGATTCTGATCGTTGGTAATGACGATCTTTTCACGATTACCAGTGCCTTTGTCTTCGGCTGACACTTGCAGGATTCCATTCGCATCGATTTCGAAGGAAACTTCGATCTGAGGCATTCCACGTGGCGCCGGAGGGATTCCGGTCAAATCGAACTTTCCGAGTAGGTGATTATCCTTGGTCATAGGACGCTCACCTTCGAATACTTGGATGGTGACAGTGTGTTGGTTATCGGAGGCGGTGGAAAAAATCTGCGATTTTTTTGTTGGAATAACACTGTTTCGGGGAATAAGCTTGGTCATGACTCCTCCTACGGTCTCGATGCCAAGAGTTAGCGGATTAACATCCAGCAATAGAAGACCGTCGGCAGCGGGGGCTCCTGAGAGCACTCCAGCTTGAACGGCAGCCCCATAGGCAACGGCTTCGTCCGGATTGATGCCTCGAGATGGTTCCTTTCCGTTGAAGAACTCTTTGACCAACTGCTGAACCTTCGGGATACGAGTAGATCCTCCAACTAGGACGATTTCATCTACATCCTTCTTGTTCATATCGGCATCTTCCAGGACCTTTTGCACCGGTTTCATGGTAGCCCTGAACAGATCCATGTTCAATTCCTCAAACTTTGCCCTTGTCAAAGTTTCGCTAAAATCTTCTCCTTGGAAGAATGACTCGATCTCAATTCGTACCTGGTGGCTTGAGGATAATGCTCGCTTAGCCTTCTCTACTTCTCTACGCAGCTTTTGAACGGCCCGAACGTCCTGTCGAATATCCTTCCCTTGCTTCTTCATGTAGACCTTGATAAAGTGATCCATCACGCGTTGATCAAAGTCTTCGCCTCCCAAATGGGTATCTCCGTTGGTGGCAACGACTTCAAAGACGCCGTTGTCAATGGTCAGAAGAGATACATCGAACGTACCGCCACCCAGGTCGAACACCAAGATATTTTTCTCTCCTTCCTTCTTGTCCAGGCCGTAAGCAATGGCTGCGGCAGTCGGTTCGTTAATTATACGCATCACATTCAAACCAGCAATGGTACCAGCATCCTTGGTAGCCTGACGCTGAGCATCGTTGAAGTACGCCGGAACGGTCACCACCGCATGCGTCACCTTGGTGCCAAGATATTCTTCGGCTGTATCTTTCATCTTACCCAGAACCATGGCAGAAATTTCCTCCGGACTGAAAGTCTTTTCTCCCTGACTAGTTGAGACCATGATGCTCGGCTTGGAGTTCTTGTTTAACACCTTGAACGGGAATAGCTTCACATCCTGCTGCACAGTTTGATCATTAAACTCCCGACCAATCAAGCGCTTCGCGTCGAAAATCGTATTTTCCGGATTAGTAGTCAACTGATTCTTGGCAGCATCGCCGATCAACCGTTCGCCATCCGCAGTGAAGGCCACGTAGGAAGGCGTAATTCTATTGCCCTGGTCATTGGCAATGATCTCCACGCGACCATTCTTGTAAACGCCCACGCAAGAATAGGTCGTCCCCAGATCGATACCGATAACGGTACCGTAGTCTTGTTCTTTCCTATCCTGCGCAGCGGTACACGCAGCTAGTATGGCCAACGCGCCCACCACCAGGCCGGGCAGTTGCGTTACTAATCTCATTTCCGAAGATTCTACATCCGGCAACGTGGCACAAAGAAAAGAAAACAGGAAATGGGTTCTTTAAATTCTCATCGCTCCGAACGGCCAGCAGCCGTTCGCGGTTAGTAGCTGGGAAGCAGCTATCACGTACACTCACTCAACACAGCAGCATCGGGTCAGCCAATTAGCGAGGAGTTGGGTCACTCAGTAAATGGGATGAGTTGTGTTAGCAGTAGATTATTGAAGCCGGTATCATGCCGTTTTGTGAGTTAGTTTTGGTTATTTTTTTTTCCCATAAAAAGGGTTTGGTAAGTTAGCGTTTGTTTGGAGCTTGGTTGGATTTCCCAAACATGATTGTTTACATAGAGAAATCTCAAATTTGGAAAGCCCCTCTTCCTATTATTACATTATGTATAAAGTTTTAGACGGCATTCCAACATATAGGGAAGATGTACCTATATTAATCTCATCACTTTGCAATTTATCCTACTTATGAAAAAACGATATACACGTGACAGGATTAGTTAGTAATGTTTGTTGTAGTTATTTAACGTAAGCAAACATTATTAGAAAACGAAACCGATCCTTCAACTGCCCAATTGTTTTATTCATCGTAGGATGAATATAGGAACAATGAGATTAATATGGGGGCAGTTTCCCTATTCAAAGCTAAATAAACTCAAACTGTTAGTTGGATTGCAATGGATTGCTGAGGAAGTTTTGAAAACGCACTGTGATTTATGTTGTACATTATGTCTAATAATGCAAGAAGTACGTACTTCGAAATGGTTATTTTTATACAATGTAGTAACTCATACGCAGAGTCTTGCTTACTACTTAAAAAAAACTAACATAAAATAGAGCTTCAAATAATAGAAGATTGGCCTAGTTAGACAAAAGCTCAAATCGTCACAGCTTAATCTGCAACAAGTCAGAATAGTTCAAAGCATATCATTAAACTGGTGTCCACAGAACATTAATTTGTCTTACTAAGTAAATTATTCTAGTTTATTTTATATTTTATTTTATTGAAAATGTATTATTTCCCCATTCTAATTTCATCAGGAATAAATATTTTATCTGCTCCAGCCTGGTCAGGATAAATTTCCAATGTCAGATGTTAGAAACACGATCCAAATTAAAGCTTATTCGAATTTGTCTTCACGTCAACTGAGCACAAACAATATCTATCGCCCCCTAGCAGATAAGCTAACTACGAAGAGATGGCAGTGTAGCTAATTTCTTATCAAAAGAGCACAAGGTATAATGGATCTACATAAAATGGAACATTCCCGAATGTGTGTGAACGATGGTCGATTTGCACTTGGGAACAACCTTTCTCAAATCGAACTTGGGAAATACCTCAGAAATACGAAACACAAGTTCAAATATTAACTCATCCCTCACTTCCCAAGCAACAACGTTAGATTACAGCCGCAAGCGAAGCACAGGGGGCATGAAGCGAGGCGTGAATAAAAATGGGCCACGTCAGACACTTTTCTCGGAGTATGCACAGCCACCATGCTGCGCCGCCTGCGTTCGGCATCTTTCGTACATTGCCTTTTGGAATTTGTTCAAAATCCAACAGGACACACAACTATATGGACTTGAACTTTCCATGATCAATACTGTTAGAGTGCCAATTATTGGGCGAATATATCTGCGTCACCACAACCGAACAACCGTTAGGTTCTCTGACCTCAATTCAGCAGACATCCCAACGTAAGGTGTGACCCAAATATGGCATTGATTGTCGTGCCACGAACTATCCTATCATTTTTACGCTTTCAAAATTCACACCAAAGCCACACAATATCACTAAGGTCAGTTTCACATTTGTGATATAAAGCGGAAAACGGAGCAACTTATTATAAATGATTTTTTTTCTATCACAAAAGGAAATTTTGAACAATAAGAAAGGAATATACTGTTACCTCGTTGAGCTCTCGATTGAAACAGACAGGCAGTCCGGTTTGAGTATTTCAATTTCAATAGAGACCGGGAGAAAAGAACACGTCAACCTTTGACGCTCGCTCCGTTGTACAACTACGTAACTATGTCGGAAGGACGGTTGTAGTCGTGCAGGTTCGAAGCGATGCTCTTACTTTACAATCATCACTGAATAGTAACTACGTGCGTATAAGTTCCGTTGTATCTCTAGATTCCGCGGAGACTAATACAGCCCTACAGCCGGTGTTGGTCTTGTGAGAGTTTATAATTTGAAAAATTACTGAAAATGTTTTGAATTCTAATCGTAAATGTTGAATGTAGTCGGTTCCTTCTTACATAGATTTGAATACCGAACATTAAATAAAGTGCCAAGGACACTGACAGTTAAAACAATGTTAACATACTATAATAAAAACAGCGACGTGTAAAAGATTTCCATTCAGCCGTGAGTTTCCAATTTATTTGACCACGTAAACAGTCTGCTTTTCACAGTGTTCATGTTAGGAGGGGGAACCAATTCCATACCTATTCAAGCTCACATATCAGTAGTAGCGTGAGCTAACTAACGCCTTACTCACACTTGCAGAATTTTTCCATCTCTCTCTTCGAGAGAAATCTAGCAAACACGTAGTTTTCCGGAAACTTTCATCGGAAAAATCCTTCTAGAAGTAATGTTTCCATGGAAATTTCCTTTCTTGTGATCATCGATGATAAGAAGACGTTCCATGCGGGGGGCAAAACGATCCACCACTTATTTTCTGGCAAATTTGTGTCTACATCTAATTACAGCACACCACACTTATTGCACACGGAAAAATCGATAATAAACTTACATTTCTTGCTCTGGTTGTCACCAAAACCGAGTTTCACTATTTCAAATCCTATTCCTAAAAACTTCACGGGGTCCCTCGTGGTCAAATGTAATCAAATACGTAGTTATAACTTTCCGTTCGAATCACTCTTTTGAATTATCACAACACGTAAAGTTCTTTTCTTGTCTGTCGCTCAAATGATACTATGCTGGATCGGTGCTCAGACGGGTGAATAAATAAATCCCCTGCTCGCGAACCGTGCTTCAACTTTTCAGCCGGTATTCGTGGCCCAATCGGTGTGCACCACGACCGGTGAACTGAAAATCGAGAGAATGTTTCTCTTCTATACGTGTACCTTCTCTCTCGCAGAAGCTTCGTGAGAGAGATCCGTGTCTCGACTGCTGCGCCGGTGGGTGGGTGGGTGTCGGCGAGGGGGTTAAAGACCTGACCACAGCGACGTAAACAACAGCATGGCGCATTGCTGCAATCTGATGAAAAGTGAAAATGTTTTGAGTCATTCCGTAAAATGCTGGCACCCAAATTCATTGGAACACGTAAGCCCTCGCACGAATAACAACCGAAAATAATCTGGAGCTGATTCCGGAAAGTTCGGGATCTTTCATTAGTTCATTCATAAGATGTAAAATAGTAAACGGGATACAGAGAATCAGAGAATAAGCGAGAGTCCTTCTCCCATTTCGAATGTTCTTCATTAAATGTACGTGGTTCATTCTCTGGAACAGGGTGATGCAACGCAAATATGCTGTTGAAGGGGTTGAACATATTAGAATTACATTTGGTTCAATAAAGGGCTCAGTGATTGAACCAAAAAAAAAAATACACAATTGAAGCCTACACACAGAGTTTTTACTACCGAAGTCGGTAAAATTTTACTGGGGTTTCAAACAACTGAGAAATCAGTAATCAATCGAGCAGTATTTTGCTTTGCTGAAAACTCCGTAAAAGCACAAATCGTGAATTGTCAAACACAACTACTGACTTTTGTAATTTTCTTCGGTTTGCTGAGTTTTTCAGTATTCTTTTTTTTTTTTTTTGAAAAAGTCAGTTGTTTTTTCTGATTTACTGAAAATAAAACAAGTTTTCAAGGTTGCTAAACAGTTAATGTTTTAAAACTTTTTGAACTCTTGTTTATTTTTACTTATGTTCGTACAATATTTTTATTAATGATAAATTTAGAGAATAAAAACGAATGAAAAATGAAATTGCTCTCCTGTAGTGGTAATGGAGTTGATTCCCAACAACGTTTGTCAGTTGGCTTGGTTCCAGCTTTGAAAACTACGATTGGTTGGCAGAACAGCTCAACTATAGGAAAAGTCTCTATTGACGGGCACGGTTATACCATTCCATGAAATAGCTGCCTCAGAGTCATCCTCTGGAATATTTTCTCTCATATAGAGTATGGGGTTGTCGTTTTTGTTGATTTGGAATGGTTAATCGTGCTGAAAAAATAAGGAATATAAAAATATATTACAATACACAGTAATATAAGAAAAACCTGAAGAGGAGGGTGACCTCATACTGATAGTGCCAACCAAACATAAAGCGCACGATACTACAAACAAAAACTAAACAATTATTGTTCTATGCTTATCTCCCTAGCAAACTTAAACGCAAATTAAAAGTTAAGGTTTTAACCTGGGGGTTCGACACATCTAAATCTCAATCTTAGATGGGTGCAAAATGTTACGGTATCAGATCAATCTTTAAAAAATAAGTTTGCATATCTCGTTCCTAACTCAAGACCTACTACATTATTTTCAGGAATCCCCCCGGAAATCTAAAATATCATCATCAATCTCCTATGTATCTACAAACCTTGCACGCATCTCAAAACAGACATTTATTCAGAGAGAGAGAGAGAGAGAGAGAGAGAGAGAGAGAGAGAGAGAGAGAGAGAGAGAGAGAGAGAGAGATAGTTGCACTTCTCGGTTTTAACTAAAAAAGGCTTTTTTAACCTCCAATGGTCAGTACCATTCTGGTATCCTCTTATAATGCCACGTATTAAAAAATGTGGACTATTACCTCGATTCATTCAACGATTTTCCTAAATTGATTGTTGTCCTCGTTGTTGTCGTCAATTTCTAGTCCGTTTAATGCCGAGACTCAGATTTTTCAACCGTATTATCCCAAGTGTTCTGATAGTAACTATAAATAACAAGATAGATAGTTTTCAACTTGATTCAATTAAAACAAAAACTACTAGGTACAGCCCAATGGTGTTGTGCGCAAAGGTGACGTAGGACTACGCAGCAATTTAATTCCCATACACTTTCCAGAGACGTCAGGGCCAGCCGCCAATTGATTTAAGGCCTCTCCAAACTGCAGCGTTTTTTTTTTTGCCGCCGCCGCTGCGAAATCGCGGCGAAAAAATTGCTGCGATGAGATTACATGGCGGCTTATGGGAGCGAGACGCGAAGGGGGGGGGGGGACTCCAACGACGTTTTTTTGCCGCCGCCGCTGCGAAATCGCGGCGAAAAAATTGCTGCGATGAGATTACATGGCGGCTTATGGGAGCGCACAAACCGACGCGATTAAAAAACGCATCGCGTTGGTTTGGGCGCTCTCATAAGCCGCTATGTAATGTCGTTGCGGCGATTTTTTCGCCGCGATTTCGCTGCGGCAGCGGCAAAAAAACGCTGCAGTTTGGGGAAGCCTTTAAGGCAGTCGGGAATCTACGTTTTTAATCCGCTTGAAAATGTCATTGACGAAGCTGTTCATAATGGTTATCACTTTGGAGGAAACGACAGTATTGGGTTAAAATACTTCAGCACCCGGTAGATGTGGTGCTATACGTTTTCTTCTTCTGAACTTTGCTGCTGGAACTGTTTGCCTTTCGAGATGGTGAAGCGAGAATGCGCCATAAGAGCACATCCTGTTGATATGATCGACCACCTGGAGATCATTATCCTTATTGCATTGTAGATGGTTGTGCTCTGTTTGAGAATTCAAATTCTATTATTGCCGATAGACGTCTAGGTCGAAAAAGTGATAATGGAACGTTATACCAGCATTAGGAAATAAATATGTAAGAATATTCTATTGAAAACTCGTTAGGTAGCATTTGGTGGCCCTTAATGATGATACGGCCCGGTTGTATTTCCTACGGTGGTTGAGAAGGCCACTATTTTCTACGCGTAGAAGATAGTTATGGATCTGTTGGTTCATTGGTTGTTCAACGCGCTATGCCATTTACTCCGGGACGCGGCGTTTAAAGCAATACTTAGAGCAATACCAACAATCAATATGCAACTAGCGATTTGAAATTGGTTCACTGTTGTAGAACCCCTTGGTCCGAAGTACACCCTGAAGCCAGCACCTAACTATACACATTTGCGCCTTTGTTTTGATTTGCTGTGTTATTTTGACAGAATATTTGAGAGTGTGTTGGTGTGAGTTCATTATTAGGGGCGTATTATTAAGCTTGAGACCGAGCTTGGGACCGATGTGCAAGTACTGACTGAGCCAAGAAAAAAAAATCGTATTTGTTCGGGACCTACTGGTCTTAGAGTTAGTCTATGGCAATGTTCTGCCGGGTAATGCAAATTTCAAACAGCACAAGAGAAAAATTCAACCAAACAAACTCTTTAGTTGGCAAACTGATTTGGTTGTCCTGAAAAGGACGGATTTAGTTGACGGGGGAGAAACAGTTCACGATTAAACTTGGGCTTTTTTCTTGGTTTTCTTGTTTCAGCTCCTCGTCGTTGCGGGTGGCAATCTGCAGGTGACATGGGATGATTCTTGTCTCATTGTTGTCACGGGTGGCATTTTCCGCTAACTCGTAGGCTTTAGCAGCCATGTTTCTTGCAGCGAGATTGACGGGAGCATCGGCAGCAACAGCCAACTGCACCAACGCGTATATGGACAACAACTGCTCGCCAGTGCACTCTCCAGGGTGCTTGCTGCCACCAACTGCGTTCCTACAGTAGATCTAGCTCTGCACAGCTCCACGACTGCCGAAAAACTAAATCAGAATGCGAAGGTGTACCCCGTATATAACATTCATGGCTGCCTAGGAATCGTTCCTTGCTTAAATATGAAGTCTGTGCTAGGAAAGTACTGTGTATTTGGTAAATTTACTCTAAAAAATCGATATTTAAAAAAATTTTCTTTTTTTTACGTTGTTTTTAATAGTTTTTTGTTAAAAATCATTTTTTTTTTTTAAAAAAATTTGTGGAGAAAATTATTTTGGGTGGGGGGGTGGATTTGTTTTTGAATAATGAAATGAAATAGATTTTTTTTTTTATTTTCTAAACATATTTTATTTCGGGGCGCGTTCAATTTCTCGTTTTGGGGCGGGGTGCCCGTGGAGTAAAAAAAAAGATATAGGCAGACGTAAAAAGTTTGTGTTTGCGGTTTGGGTTTGGTTGTGTTTGGGTACGTGTTCAATTTCATTTTTTTTATTTTTATTTTTTTTTTTTTAATTAAAAAGAAGAAAGGAGGGAAAGATGAAAATAAAAAAAAAAATGGAAGATGAAAAAAAAAAAAAAAAATAAAAAGTGAGGAAGGAGATATGCGCTCATCACCATGAGGCCCCAAGAGTGAACAGTAATGTTTGCTAGAAATAAAAGATATGAACAGAAAGTGTTGATAGTTCCGTCAGTGTACGGCAGGTTTTGAAAATTGAATAGAAGTATTGAAAATTGAGTGAAGGTCTTGGATATAGTAGTACTCGAACCAAGGACGCATTCTTTGCCTCACATCCCCAATGCGGGGTAGGTCAAGGTATGGACGAATCCGCCACCATCGAAGGCAAAAAATACGCACTTGAACGTGCTCACATAGTACCAATTGCTTGGGATGGTTCTAGCGGTTGTTTGTACACACTCCGTTTTGTTGCCTACATGGGAGAGAAACTCTCTCCTTTTGGGTTTATTTTTATACACAACGTCTGATTTTAATCTGATCGTTACTTCACGTACGGAGAATACAAATTTAATAATTATAGTATTAAAAGCAGAGCTTTAAAATCTCACATTCAAATCTCAAAATGCACCCTGACTGAGAAAATATATTTTTTATCACATGCTGCCTCTAGCGAACATGAAGTAAACACAAATTTGCCTACATGAATCTGTAGTGCAAGGTGAATCATCTGGTTTTTTGCTGCTTTACTTTCATCATTCATTCGTTCCAGAAAGCAGTGAATGTAAATAAGCGCAAACAACTCATTCAATTTCAACGTTCTACCGTGAAGAAGAAAGAACAGTCCTTCATTTGAAGAATCGATGAAGTGACAAAACCAACGTATTTTGCTTGCACGTATTTGCAGCAACTTCTTGAATCGATCCTGCAACTTGCCTTTTACCGATCTCTAACCACAAACTCTGTAGCGATTTCGGCCATAGATCGTTTGCTACAGCTTCGTCTTTTGGATTTCCTTGTCTTCTGCGTGTCTTTCACGAACGCGAAAATGAATGACTGGATACTAGAACATTCAGTCAAGCAATCAAAACTTCTTGACGCTTGAATAGCCAGATCAGTGCTTTGCTGTGGTGTGAATGAGTTGTGTAGAACACAGGGACAATGGAATGACTGAACACGGCAAAACCAGTCGACAAGCATGTGTTGTTTGACTGATAGAACGAAATGAAGATAGAGAAAATAGTGCACACTGAATATTTTTTTACTCGTCGTTCACGACGGCAGTCAATTTTTTCGAGCTCTGATTAAAAGTCAAGACAACTATTGTTAGGTAATGAGCTTGGTAATGAGCCCACCAATTATCCATCAAAGTAAGCTGACACAGGTAAAACCAACAAATATGGGTAGAGCTTTCCTGATCGACGGAATCGATCTCGCTCATTGAAAGTCTTCAACCACAGCTCCTCAGCACGTGCTTGAATTCTAGATGTGGGGCAGATAAACTTCAATTCAGCAATCTGAAACAATAAAAAAAAACAAGCATTCACAAAGTAAGCGATATTACCTTTGGATATTCAAATTAGAATATCGTTCTTAGAATTCAACCTAATTTTGAGTTCGGTTTTCTCGATCTCCATAAAACTTAGATTACCTAGTGACTGAATAATAATTATGTCTTCATATTTTTTTTTAAATAAAAATTGAAAGGCTTGGATCACTCTTGCTGGCGTTAAGGCCGATTGAATAATAAGTCGATCCATCTTACGTTAGTTTTATGCTATCCGATTACAAATTTTACACCTTAGAGCCAAACTCCTCGTTTTCACTAAAACTAAACTAGAGAGTGCACTCGAATGCATGGCCAGCGAAAAAATGTGGCTCTACGGTGTGATACTTTTAAGTTTTGATCCGGAGGCTATTAGAATTAATCTGTCTATTTTGAGAATAATTAACAAAACACGCATTTTGACTTAGCATTATCTCTCCATATCGAAAAGAGCAATCCAAACCTTGTCTAGGATGTGCATTTAAATTATTGAGGGAAGCTCAAGGTTTACCGAACCACAATCAATCGTTTGTATATTCTGTTTTCGGGTGTATTTTTGTTGTTGAGTCAAACCCGAATTTCGGTTACTATATGATATATTTGACACTTAAAAATGAGTGATGAACCAAACAATACGGAAAAGCAGGGATATTCAAGAGATCGGTACACAAAAACCGAGAAAACTCGGTAAATTGAACCGAGCATCCGCTGAACATTCTTAAACGTCAAACGCTTCTTTTTGATTCAATTCCGCGATGGCTATGTCTACCGAAAAACTCGGTTATTTTAGCTGATTCGATAAGGTCTGAAAAAATGTCAGCCATTTCATTTGGCGTGTGCGGCGCGAAAATTCTCTGTACTGTGTTTTATGTCAGGTAAAATGAAAAAAATAATAATAAAGAGACTACAACAGGATGCACGTTTAGTTAAAATCTTCTGTAAGTATTTAATACTGATTTTGTAATTATATTTGCAAGCATCGTGCGCTATAGTCTGTTTTACGGACATGAACACGTTGCAGGTTATGTCTCTGGCTTGCAATTTGAAAATAGGAAAATTTATGAGAATTCTTTGCATCAATAAACAATGTAACTGACAAAACAGGATTTTTTACTATGAAATTCGAAGCTAGATTCGAAGCTATTTCAACCAAAATTCCAGCGCAGCCAAAACAAAACTGAATGCCGTAATTGCAACAGAAAAGTCGGTTTGTTTGACAGCGTTCGGTAATATTTGAGTGAACCAATGTTCGGTTATTGCTGATGGTATTTTTTTTTGTCAACCGAGTTTGTCGGTAATTTTGACAGATTGTGAGAAAGTAAAAATTTGACGAGAACTCGGTTGTTTCATTTTGAACCGAACAGACTACCGAGCGTTCAGCAGATAAAAACTCGGTTGAAATTCAACTGAGTTCGGTACTATTTTCTTCTCTGCATCGTGTTGTTGGCGTGCCATCTTGAAAGTTTGGATTTTGCAGATTAGTACACAATACTGAAATGTCAAACACGTTCAAACGATGTGACGCTACACATAGTTAAAATATGCTGTAATTTCACGGGAATGTCTAGTGGAATTCTTCTAGATATTTGATGCGTTGGGAGGTTCAGAAAATGAATGTGAATTACATTAAGATACACAAGTAAAGCATTTGGAAGCCATGTAAACGTTCCTGAATTATTATGTTACATCGGCAAATGAATTCGTCGTGTTAAAAAATTTTATGCTCTGAGAAAAATTTCATCGTTGTAACGACAATTAAATCATGGTCAGGATGACTATCGCATATAATGGTTTCAATAACCATGAAAATGGTCGAATTTACCACGTTCATGGCATTTTTGGCTATGATCCTGGTAACAAGGACTATTCCGACATTATGGAAAATGTTGCATCAACTATTTTTAATGGTAGTTTTGACCATGGTCATAGTCGGTTCAAAATCACTATTCTGCAATAGTCATCCTAACCCCCAATAATGGTAAAATTGACTATCAAATTCCTCTCTGTGTGTGGATGAGTGTGTGGATTATTTTCAGTGTAAGTGTGCATCCAATCCAATTCAATACTTCGAGTACCGTGTAATACATGTAATGTATTTCAAGTCCTCTTAAATATATTTTGCCTACAATAAAACAAATAAATATATTTTATTACAAAAGTGGATCCACTCAAAAATTTAGTTGATTCACTTTTTTACGAAAATTGAGTAACATTTCCATGTGAGAAAAAGAGAAAGGAATACAATTCTACTCAGTCACTGAGTAGAATGGAACGGGAGTGATTGAAATCAAGCTGTCAAAACCGTTCCCCGCCATTCCTAATGACGTTAATATAAGGTCCGGGTCACTTAGCTTTTCGGTACACGGTTGTTTGCGAAAACCCATTAATGGGTAAAAAAACAGCCATTTTCAAATAGCATTCCTATCTGTCATAAAATGGGGGAATTTCTCATTCATGCAGTGGGTAGAAAAATACCCATCAGAGGAAACCTCAGACAATAAAAAAAATGGTTACATATTTACACATTAATGGGCGAAAAAAGGTTCAAAAACCAAGCCTATCCGGTACATCGTTGGTGGAAACCACACTTGATTCAGTTTTTCAATATAAAAAAACTAAAATAATACTTTTTAGTATTTGTTTAGTTCGTTTATTTGTTAGGCTCATGCGTGTGTAACACTTTACGGAGCCGATATCCAATATTGTCATTTACAATGCATAATTTTTCAATTTTAGTAAAATGCGGTGCCAATTACTCGTGGCTAGCTCGAGGTTCATGGGTCACATTATCGTTTGGGAGAGGCTAGACAGGTAACTTATTGAACTTATTTGCTGCTCATGCGACATCTACCAAATCCACGGTTCCTGTAGTCCCTTTCAGGAACTAAGCCGCAGATGGGTGACCACTAAAATAATACTTGAAACTATACACTCTCGGAACAACGCAAGTAAGACAAATGATATTTATTGCATATAAGTAATCTGATGCTTCTAAATTATGCTTCCAGATCGTCGATTGCAACACTTGGGTTTCGACGAACCAGCCACCGGCTGAAAGTCTCTCAAATAAAGACAAAACTTGCGTTAACAATCGTTTTGTGTGCACGGAACATGGAGGAACTTAGAAAAAAGTTGGACGCAGATTCATACGGAATATTAATTTATTGATGAATAAAATCAAGTAAAAGTTTTTTTATTTTTTGCTTTTTTTTTTTAAATACCCCAAAAAAAAAAAATTTTATAATCCTCCAAACTTGTTAATTATTTTTTTTAAAAAATTGGTTTTTTTCTTTTTGTGGGGGACCCTTGTTTCTTTGGGGGGGGTGAACTCTTTGTGTGACATATTTTTTTTTCCGTGGTGGGGGGTAAAGCGGTTTCTCAATATGGGGGGGGGGGCTCCTTTTGGGGAAAGGTGTTTTTTTTTCATTTGTTGGGGGTTTTTTCCAAACACGGTGTAAAAGGAGGAAAAGGGAAAAATTATTGTCTTTTTTTTTTTTTTTAATCTCGAGTACTTTTTCAAAAGGACGTAAGTCACAAAATGTAAACAAACGCGCTGTTCATGGCATGTTGTTAAAAAATCATGTATATATGCACTTGTTTGATGAAGTTTCTGATGGATTATTCTTGGAAGATTTAACTAACTTTTTTCAAAACGGTGTAAAATCACTTTTGCACTCTTTGAGAATAATGGTAGATACGTCGCTTGTGTTGAAAAGTAACTGCGAGACATTATTTTACCATTTGGATTCCCCTTAACGACTCGTTAGTAAAAGTCTTTATACCACAAGGTTAAATATTTGGATTTTTTTCAGTAAAAATTTATTTATTTAGCAAACATATTTTTACAACGTTTTGTTGTAGAAAAAAATTTTACGTCATTTTAAAAAGTTCGACGTATCTGTGTGAAATATGACAACTTGACGTAACATTTCGACGTAACTACATTGTCATTCGCAGAATGGCGTATCATGTTGACGCAAGTAACATGCCATCTATCATACTGACTTATCAAAATGACGTATTATCTTTTTCGTTTGCAGACCGTTGTAAGATACATTTTTCTAAATAAAGCTTGAATTTTCACGCCTAGTGTAGTTTTTAAGCACAGTGATGCAATATCTTTTACCAATGTGTCATTTAGTGGAATTTAATTGGGATAAACATGTCCGGTTTTGAAATAGGAATAAAAATAAACTCAAAAAAGTTCAATGCTGATTTTCTCATCTTCGTCCAAATGTTACTTACGTCTATTTGAAAAAGTACTCGAGAAATGTTAAACTTTGTAAGGAAAAGTGTTTTTGTGAGAAAAATTTGTTAGAGAATGTGGTGTTTGGGGGCGTGTAAATATAAAAAATGGGGAAGTTTGAAAAAGGTTTTTTTTTTTTTTTTTTTTTTTTTTTTTTGGAAAGGGGAAAAAAAAGAAAAAAAAAAAACATTTCAATAATTGATGTGTCCTCCTTTGGCCTTCAGGACCTCCTGCAGGCGCTTCGACATGCTCTCGACCAGGTTATTTAGGTGCTGTGGATCTAGCTCTTCCCAGGCGCGCTCCAGGGCTTCAAAATAGTTATTTTTATTGGTAACAGCAGTTTTGTCAACCCTGGCATCGAGAATCGCCCACAAATTCTCGATGGGATTGAGGTCCGGGCTTTGTGGAGGCCATTCCAACGGTTTGATCCGACAAGACCGGAAGAAAGACTTGGTCTTCTTGGCAGTATGCTTCGGGTCGTTGTCCTGCTGGAATACGAACTTCTCTTCAAGGCCCGTCTGGATCAGCGAAACCTCCAGATTTTCTCGCAGGATGTGGATATAAGAATCTGCCGTCATTATCCCGTCGATTTTCACAATGCTTCCCACTCCACCCCACGAAAAACACCCCCAGACCATCACATTTCCTCCTCCATGCTTCATCATGCCTTGGATGTGGCGCTCCTGAAGCTCCTCTCCCGATCTGCACCAAATACGAACCCGCCGCTTACGGTTAAACAGCTCGAATTTTGATTCGTCCGTCCAGAGAACCGTTTTCCAGAACTCTAGGGGCTTATCAGCATGCTCCTTAGCAGCCTTAAGCCGTTTGGCTTTGTTTGCCTTGCTGATAAATGGGCGCTTCCGGGCAAGTTTGCTATTCAACCCCTGTGTTACGAGACGGCGACGAACAGTTCGACTGGAAACTGATAACTGAAGGGTTTCCTGGATCTCGCGGACAGTTACCTTCGGGTTCTTCTTGACTTCGCGCATGATCTTGGTGTCCGTTCTCGCATCCGTTTTCCGCTTCCTGCCTCTGCCAGGGCGATCCACCACTGATCCAAACGTTTTAAGCTTCAGAAGAATTTTGCCAACCGCTGCCTTACTGATACTGTACTTCTTAGCGACAGCCCGGTGCGATTCACCGTTTTGCACATCACGAACGACCAATTTTCGGATACACAAGGGAATTGCTTTCGAAAGCACTGCATTCTCCATTTTTTTCAATTTAATCAAATGCGATCACGTATACAAATGCATCAAAACATAAACAATCGAGAGGTCTTCCAATGGAAACTTATCGAAAACATATCGATTTTTGAAGTGGGCACTTTATTTTGTCACTGTTTTTTTTTTTCAACACAAATTGATTTATTTTTTCTTTAAGTAAAACTCCTTTTTTCAGTATTCCATAAGTGAAACTTAACAAGAATATAAAAAATAAAATAAGAAAAAAAACTACACTTTGTTTACTTTAGTTTGAACCAAGTAAATGAGAGAAATTGAAAAAACGAAGAGGTGGGCACTTTATTTTGCCTATCAGTGTATATATGAATGGGAAAAAGTACACAAATTGATCATTGCACGGAATGTATTACACTCAGCCAAATAATCTTAACATTTTCGTAAGGTTCAACTTATGAACGATGCTTTAAATTTCATTAGGTTGACTTATGAATGGATTTTGTTTTACACGACGTTGTTGTTGTTCGCCTTTAAGTTTTCCTATTTACAAGTGTTGATATATACTAGTGGTCAAGTCACTGGACCCATAATCACGACGTTCAAGGTTCGAATCCAGTTTGCTCCATATTTTTATTTTGTCAACATCATTATATTTCATAAGGTAAATTGATTAAATTCATTACGATATCTAGTAGCAAATAATCATAATGCAATCTTATGAATATCGAAAGTTTATTTCGCTGAGTGCAACCTCACTTTTTTGCCAGTTCAGGGAGCTTGTCTACACGCTAAGATCAGTTTACCTAAATATGAGTTAACTTTACCCATAATCGCCGAAAAGTGCACATACTAATTTTATGGGTAAAGTCGCATGGTTAACCAACAATATAGGTAATGTTTACCTATTTATGGGTAACAAATTTAAAGTAAATTTCACGCATATTTAGGTAAATTTAATAAAAAAAAGCTTCTACAAAGCTGTCGGTTTCCTCTTCTACTTCTTCCATTTCTTCCAATAGTTTCACAAAAGAACTACCCCTTGATCGAGTACTATAGGTAATATTCTCATAGGAATAAATCTCCAGGAAGTCTACAATTTTGTTCAATCCATGGCGTGGTTTTGAACCAAGGACAGTTGAACTTTTTACTAAAAAATTAACGGCGCGTGATGCATGCAGTCCACAAAATATTAGCCTGCCATACAAATGTACGTAATATTCTCCCTACGTAAGTCAGTGGTGGTGCCAGACAAATAATATGTGGGCTCATGTCCGGGACGAGATGATTTTTCCATTTTTCTTTTGGCTGCAAAGATATTTGTAAATTTAATTGTATTAACAGAATTAAAGTAATGTGTTTGCATAAACAATTTTCTTCACTTACCATTTACTCACGACAAAATCCAAATTCAGAACATGAATAAAAATAAAATTATTCGCAAGACTGATAACCAACTCGATCCAATCAAATATGTTTATTTTTTCATCCAAATATGGGGAGAGTGCTTTTACCCATGTTAAGGTAAAATTCGTTTACTTCTTGTTGTTCGTTAAATCTCCCCTCTGTGGGGGGTATATTTTTATTTTGTTTTTGTTTTTTTTTTTTTTTATATTTGTGGGGGTAAAATTTTTTTTTTTGTGGGGGTGTTGGTGTGTGGGGGGGGGGGTGGTGGGGGTGGTGGGCCGGTAAAACTTTTTTCTTTGTTTTTTTTTTCCGTGTTCTGTATGATTGGGGTGAGGACACTGATCTTAAAGAAATCCGTGAAAAAAAACATCTGACTGTCAAAACTGTGGTGGGGCATGGGGATGGCTAGGTGGGGAGTAGTATACACTGATAAAAAAGCAATGATAATATATATGTGTCCCATCTATGATTTTTTGCAATATAATCAACAAATGATATCTATTTGTAACCACACATACTTCCTATGTGTACACATAACCACTATGTGTGGCCACACATACTTTTCATTTGCTACATAAACTTAATTTGTGTTCCTCAGGAGGTTCTGTTTATGAGTGAATAAATGAATATTATGTGAAATTTTACATGGATTTTTGGCAATAAATATGTGTGGATTATTTGCCGTGTACCAATAAATGGATACGTCTAGGGTTTTTATTCATTAGGGCGAATCTACAATTGAGAGACTCTCTCCGGGCTCGCTCTCTTTCATTCATATTCCAATCACCTTTACGTTTTTCATTCTACTATTTGTAGAGTATGCTAGCCAGCACTGTTGTGTTTCGATCTGTACTAAAGAATCCCTCGAAAGTTTTATAATGGCGCTGTAATGAATGAAAGAGAGCGAGAATCTCTCAATTATATTTCTTGGCTCAGTGTAGATTTGCCCTAATGAAAAAAAAACCCTACACTGTAACCGGCTAGTACCCATTAATGGGTAAATATATACCCATTTTTCGATAGTATATGAAACTGTAAAAAAATGGGTACTTTAAAAATCAAAACAATGCATACTAAAGACCCATTTTTAATTTTTAATGAGACATCAAAAGATGGGTATTTTTCTATTCATTAATGGGTAGAAAATATCTAAGCATTTTCCTGGCTCGCTTTGTTTATTTGATAGTGCGTGGTTCGAAAAATAGAAAAACTGCGCGGAATCCATTCCACGAAAACGCGTAGAACATGGAAGAACTGAAGGCTAAACTGGATAGCGAAAACTTCCAGAAACTAAGAGGTACGTTAATAATTTAATATTATAATATAAAATGCTTCAATTTCATCAGTAGAATCGTACTTCCGAGTATGTGTCTCTTCCGGGGCGTAAAATCCAAGCTTTCATCAAGTGACGTCAAAATCATTTAAATCCTTTCAGATATATTCCACGGATAACCTCTCTGAAGGATAACGATATGATATGGTCCACTTGAAAGTCACCGGAATCATTTAAATCCTTTCAGATATATTCCACGGATATCCTCTCTGGAGGATAACGATGTGATATGGTCCACTTGAACGTGGCCGGAATATTTGCCGGTGTGAAAACTCCCGAACGAAACTTAACATACCTGATAGGTAAAAGGTCTGAGGCTAAAGGGGTGTCAAAATACAAATACACATTCAGTTATTGTGATCTATTATGTTTATTGTAATGCTCATTATTCAATATCACAATTAAAAACAAATCACGAAAAATGGGTATTTCATACCCATTTCGCAAATAACAAACATTTCGAAAAATGGGTATTTCATACCCATTTCCCAAATAACAAACATTTTGAAAAATGGGTAAAAAATACCCGATAGCCTGACGTACAGGCTCTTTACCCATTAATGGGTAAAATCGTTTTACCCATTAAAGGAGTTAACCCACTTAAGTTCGAAATGGGTGATATTTTACCCATTAATGGGTACTGGCCGGTTTCAGTGTAGATGTGCACTTTCAGCGATTATGGGTATTCTTCACCCATATTTGGGTGAACCGAAGTAAACGTGAAGCTACTTGATGGGCTGGACCTTAAATAAAAGTCACTGCGCCATTTCCACATCGTTCCTTTCAGTTTGTTGCCAACGGAAAAAAAGGAAAAAGAAATAAAGCTTGATTCTTCGTAAATCTCTCGGATGTGGAAAAACGCTTAAATATTAGAAAATATCCTATGTGGTGCCATAAAAAGATGATATATCTATTTCTGAACAGTTCAGTGACGATTCTGGCCACCAAATAGAGTTGATTGCAGCATTCTCGTGGCCCTAAGTCGCCCCGAAATGTCCGACTTCAATCCGAGGTAAGTGCCTTGCAGGGGTCCGTTTATATGAGTTAGGCTGGCTTCTACACGCAATCGGAAAATTTCCAACTTTCCTCCTCTCATATTCGAGTTGCTTCTTATTGGAGATAGACGATGTACTCAGTGACCACTTACCGGGGATGTAATTTCGCCGTCAGTCTCGTCCAACAGCATACCGTTCAGGTTCTCGTTTGTTGTGTTTACCTTCCGAAATAAGGTACCGTGTAGTAGGCATCTTTTGACTTCGGAAAATCGATCAACTATAAGTTTTTTTTATGGAAGTGTTTTTTTTTCATCAAAGGACCTGCGTCACCGAGTGAAGAGAGGTGTTCGAAGTGTGAATGTTTACTGATAAGTGGTTTTGGTTCGAGGCGTAGTTCGAGAAGATGAAATCGCCCCACGAATGGTTCTACGAGATCAAGCAGAGTGAAAAGTACGTGCATGGAGTGATTCCCGAGTCATTGGGCAGTAGGGGTATGGATTTGGCCCATCAAGAGAGTAGAGATGGTTTTTTTTTTATTCGCGGATGGAAAATGCACTCGTGGATCTTACTGATAAGGGATTGCACAGCTATGTTGTCGCTTGCTATGGAATGGATGCTGGTAGGGATGCAATTTTCCAGCAGCATAGACATTATTAGAAAGTGACAATCTGCGAATACGAAGAGAAAGTTGTATTACTACTCATGACCTTTGCTACTAGTTCAGAGGGGAGTTGTGCTGATCGAGTATTGGAAAAAAAATTGGCATATGTGAATGTATGGTTGCATTTAAAATTTAATACTTAGATGTTGGATCCAATGTGCAAATGTGAATATGAACTATTCCTTGGTATAGTGAAAGGCATCGCTTGATTGACTATCGATTATGGTTAATTTCCGGAAAATGCAGCGAGGATGTTTAGGGTATCGGATGGAAAGGAGGCAATTAACTAGCAACATAGACAGAGTTTAATCATTTACGTATGAAGCATCAATTGTGATGATTCGAGCGCAGATGTATGTCCAAAATCATATGAATATGGAACGGTGAAGCTTACACATTAAAACCAAGGGCGTGTGCACAATTTTCAAATTGTTTTGCGAAACACACCAATAGCCCTTACCAGTAATAAACGAACCTGACATTGAGAAAACTATTTTCGAATTAGTGTTAGTGTTTGTAGAACAATATTTGGGTAATTGTTGAAAATTAATCGATAGGACGCTGTACAGTTAAGCTTGGCAGAACACTAGTTCCTATTTTAATGATTTCATCGTTCTTTCAACGCAAATTCAGGTCATTCGTGATCTGCCCGGGAGTAAAATGGCGTTAGCTAATAAAAAGGCAATGAGTTGAAAGATGTAAACTTTCAAGGTTGAAACCTGTTCTTGCTCAGTGCGAAACGGAACCTTTATTACATTACAAACCTCACCCGGAAGATAAAAAAAAAAAAAAAAAACGAGCAAAGTGATGGTTGTCAATGATTTGCAGGATTCAATCTTGAAACCCAATTCGGAAATTAGTTGGATCTGACTGATTGATTGAAAAAAAAAAAAACGCTCTAACCCCCTTGATTATGTAAGCGATGTGGTGCATGGAAGCATCGAAATGATAGGACTAACATCTCTTTATTTATTTAGGAGCCTTCCAAAATTAGGACTGACATTTTCGTTAGGAACAATTTATTGCTTTCAACTGAGTGCTCAAGCTGCACTTCCACTGCTTTGAATCGAGAACTTTCTATGCTGACGATACCGTTCCAGCTTGATTCGTTGCGCCGAAATATGAGACGGTGCAAACAATGGCAAAGATTGATGGCGGTCAACACTTCGTTCCGACTATTAGTAAACATCAGATGTATAGTTGCTGATAAGCTATATCGTCTAATATAGGTTGATCGCCATCGGAAAATAGGAAAATCGCGTTTCGCCCACGCAAAACAACATAACAATGGGTGGAAACAGTTTATTAGTTATGAGGATTTTGCATATTGAAAATTATATGTGAAGGATGGCATCGGAATGAGAGTTTACCTAGCTTCATTATCCACCGATTGTTATCAAAAGAATAAAAAAGCCAGTTGGTGTTCGAATAAATGTTCTGAATGTTTCACCGAATTCAATGAGACGCTTCTTGGTATTTCAAGCATATTGTTCATCACAATTAGCTGTTTGCCTGATATGAACTTCATAACTGTGGAAGTGCACTTAGAACACTAACTGTGACCAAAGCAGAAGGAACTCTTGCATTCCTAAATTACCATCCATATTAACCGTCAATGCTTGTTAGCTCAGAAATGGGACCGCTTGTAGTTATCCTACAACGCTTCTGCTTCGTTTGCTATGGCTCCACGCCACCGGGGGATACTGATGGTTCTTGCCGCAGCGGAAGATGCGATCAACTCATGTACGTGTCGCAGAAGTTGCATACACTTTCTTAGAGGCTTTTTTTTTTTTTTTTTTTTTTTAACTCTTTATTTGTTCCAAATTTATTCATATTTACATTTCATGTTAATCTAGGTGCTCCAGCTACTACCGTAACGTATCAACCTTAATTGTTAAAATATGTATCTAATTTTGTTAACATTGTTCATGCCTTAGCAGTTCAGTATTTTAAACGGGTTTTTATTCCTGCGTGTCAGTATAACAATAATAATCTTAAAACTAAAAACAAACTGAAATTAATCTTAACTAAGCATAAAGGGAATTAATCATTGCAATAGAAGATTGCAACGATTTTTGTCTGAAATTATTAATTATTTTGTTGGACATTTGTTCTAAAGTCTCAACATTCGAAATTCTATGTACTTCGTTAGTACTGTACCAAGAAGGCAGCTTCAAAATCATCTTCAGAACTTTGTTCTGAATCCTTTGAAGTGATTTTTTTCCTGGTAGCACAACAACTAGACCATATTGGAACAGCATAAAGCATGGCCGGTCTAAAAATTTGTTTAAATATTAGTAGTTTGTTCTTCAGACATAGTTTGGATTTTCTGTTTATAAGAGGATATAAACATTTTATATATTTATTACATTTGGCTTGAATGCCTTCAATGTGATTTTTAAAATTTAATTTTTGATCAAGTAATAGACCAAGGAAATTGGAACACCGCTCATAGTAACGATGTGATTACTACTAGGTTTCAAAAAAGAAGCTCTAGGTTTATGTGGGAATATTATTAGTTGAGTTTTGGAAGCGTTGGGAGAAATCTTCCATTTCTGTAAATAAGAAGAGAAAATGTCCAAACTTTTCTGCAGTCTCCTGCAAATGACACGAAGACTTCTTCCTTTAGCGGAGATGCCTGTGTCATCAGCAAACAAGGATTTCTGACAACCCTGAGGCAAATCAGGGAGGTCGGAAGTAAAAATGTTATATAGTATCGGCCCAAGAATGCTACCCTGAGGAACTCCAGCTCTAACAGGTAGTCGATCAGATTTGGAATTCTGATAATTTACCTGCAGAGTTCTGTCAGTTAAATAATTTTGAATTAATTTTATAATATAGAGCGGAAAATTAAAGTTTTTCAATTTAGTAATCAAACCTTCATGCCAAACACTGTCGAATGCTTTTTCTATGTCTAGAAGAGCAACTCCAGTTGAGCAGCCTTCAGATTTGTTTGAACGAATTAAATTAGTAACTCTCAAAAGTTGATGAGTAGTTGAATGGCCATGGCGAAATCCAAATTGCTCATCTGCAAAAATTGAGTTTGTATTGATGTGAAGCATCATTCTATTCAAAATTAGCTTTTCAAAAAGTTTACTGATTGAAGGAAGTAAACTTATTGGTCTGTAGCTAGAAGCTTCAGCTGGATCTTTCTCGGGCTTCAAAATTGGAACAACTTTGGCATTTTTCCATTTGCCAGGAAAGTATGACAAATGAAAACATTTATTAAATAATTTTACCATGAAAGACAAGGTACTCACTGGGAGTTTTTTGATGAGTATATAGAAAATTCCATCATCACCTGGAGCCTTCATATTTTTTAACTTTTTAGTTATAGTTTTTACTTCATCCAAATCAGTACCCCAGGATTCATCAAAAATATTTTCCCTTGAGGAAATATTCAGATAATCAAGAAACCTGATTCTCAATAGGACTAGTAAGACCCAAACTGAAATTATGGGAACTCTCAAACTGCTCAGCAAGTTTTTGAGCTTTTTCCACATTTGTTAGCAATATTTTATCACCTTCTTTGAGCGCTGGAATAGGCTTTTGAGGTTTCTTTAAAATTTTGGAGAGTTTCCAAAAAGGTTTGGAACTCGGCTCTAATTTTGACACATTATTTTCGAATTGTTTGTTCCTCAGGGCAGAGAAGCGTTTTTTAATTTGATTTTGCAAATCTCGCCAGATAACTTTCATGGCGGGATCGCGTGTTCTTTGATATTGTCTTCTACGGATATTTTTCAGACGGATCAAAAGCTGAAGATCGTCGTCTATTATAATTGTATTGAACTTTACCTCGCATTTTGGAACTGAGACAGCTCTTGCTTCAACTATGGAAGTAGTCAGAGAGTCAAGAGCATTATCGATATCATTTTTAGTTTCCAAAGGAATATTAGGATCAAAGTTATATTCCATGAATGTTTGATATTGGTTCCAATCAGCTCTATGATAATTGAAAGTAGAACTGTTGGGATTAGAAATTATTTCTTGAGATATTTCAAAAGTTACTGGAAGGTGATCCGAACCGAAGTCAGCATGGGTAACCAATTGGCTACAAAGTTGACATGAATCAGTTAAGACCAAATCAATAGTTGAGGGATTTCTGGCAGAAGAAAAGCAAGTTGGGCTGTTTGGGTATTGGATAGTGTAATAACCCGCAGAACAATTATCAAATAGTATATTACCATTGGAATTACTTTGAGCATTATTCCACGATCGGTGTTTTGCATTAAAATCACCAATAATGAAGAATTTTGACCTATTACGGGTAAGCTTCTGTAGGTCACCCTTGAGAAGATTCTTTTGCTGACCTACGCATTGGAATGGTAAATAGGCAGCTAATAGTGTAAGTTGACCAAATTTTGTTTCAACAGAAACCCCCAAAGTTTCAAAAACTTTGGTATCAAATGAAGAAAGAATTTGATGTTTGATACGCCTATGAACAATTATGGCAACGCCACCACCTGGACTTTCAAGACGATCATTGCGGTGTACGAAATAATTAGGATCCCTTTTTATTTTATCACCTGGTTTAAGAAAAGTTTCAGTTACAACGGCAATATGCACGTTATGAACTCGTAAAAAGTTAAACAGCTCGTCTTCATTATTTTTAAGAGATCGAGCATTCCAATTTAAAATATTCAGTGTCTTAATACCCATTGCTGAATTTCAGGGTCATGACAATATTGTTTGCAAATTTTATACCAGTTTGAATTGCATCAAACATGGAGTTTGTATTTAACATTCCATTAATCATATCGATTAATGATTTCTGTAAAAAATCCATTTTTGGAGCGGTTATGCTACCTAAGTCAAAATCTTCAACATTTCTGGTAGAATTTTGGTTTCTACCGGCTGTAACGGCAGCGTAGGAAGCTCCATTACCGAGCTGTACATTGCTACCAGCAGGTAAGAATTGAGCATTGAAAACTTGTGCTCTGTTTGTACTTACGGGTACATTTGTACTTCGCTGACCATTGTTAACAGCAGATAGCAGTGGAAAATTTGACGGTTGGGCATTGATCGTACCTTCCGGTACGAATGTTGGATTTCCTCCTCGATGACCGTTGTTAACAGCCGAGGAATAATTACCTGGTCGGGAACGTGAAGCGGTCCCTACCTGATGCTTAGCACGAGAATTCAAGATCGCTTTGCGAGTCTTGCATTCCCAAAAATTGGATTTGTGGTTTCCACCACAATTCGCACATTTAAAATTTTTAGGATCCTTCACAGGACAGTTGTCCTTGGCGTGAGAGGAATCGCCACAATGCATGCATTTGGCATCCATGTGACAATTTTTCGTCCCGTGACCCCATCCCTGGCATTTACGGCACTGGGTGAGGTGTTGAGAATTTCCTCCAGTCTTCCTGAAGTGTTCCCACTTCACTCTGACATGGAGCATAAGGCTGGCTTTTTCCAATGCCTTGAGGTTATTCAGTTCATTTGATTTAAAATGAACTAAATAAAAATCGTTAGAAATCCCATTGCGAGAATCGCCAGGTTGGGATTTCTTCTTCATCTTTATCACTTGAACTGGTGTAATTCCAAGCAATTTAATAATTTCTTGTCTGATCTCATCCAGGGATTCACCACTGGCTAGACCTTTTAAGACCACCTTGAACAGACGTTCAGTTTTGGTGTCATGTGTGAAGAATTTGATGCCTCTTTGAGCAAGATACTCCACGAGAAGTTTAAAACCGATCAAGGTTTCAGCCAATACACGGCATTCACCCCGACGACCAATTTGAAAGGAAAATTTCGAATCTTTTATGAAATTCGTGAGTTCCTTACGGAGCCCATGAAAATCAGATGTTGTTACCACAATAGGTGGAACCTTTTCTTTCCCTGCATTAATTCGGGAATGCTTCGAAGATTTTTGCCTGACTGATGGATCATTCTCATCATCAGTCAGAATATCGAATTGATTGCTCAAATCAATATTGTTAGAAGGGGAATCCAGAGATTGTCCCTTTCTTTTGCGTTTAGGCGCCATTTTCTCCAAAATGATTAGAATTTATACGTTTTCTCCTAATCAACTTCCAAGCAGATTCTACAAGAATCCGAAGGGTCAAAGAGGAATTTTCCAAATCGATATCCAAGTCGGATTACCTCGCGTAGGGTCCAGACAAGGATCGAAAAGGAATAAGGGTAAAAAATAAAAATTGTGCAGGTAATGTTAAGCACTGAAAAGTGCTGTTTGATTTTGTTATAGCTTTAGGTAGCAAAAATACTTCCTTCAGCAAAAGAAAATAGAACCGCACGGCATGAGAGCTCGATGCGGACTGCGAGTATGGGGTTAATTACAGCAACTCTTCGCTAACTGGGCTATGGCGGCCCACATTATACGTGGCGGGGCGTTGCGGGGTTTGGTGTTCGTGGTTGGGGCGGGGCCGTGGGGGGGCGGGAGGGGGGTGGGGGGGAATGAGTTGGAGGCGGGGGTTGTTGGGTTGGTTTTTTATATTTAATATTTATTGTTTTATGTTTTGTTTTGTGGTTTTTTTTTGACTCAGTTTGTATGGAATTACAACTCAATTTCGTACCATTTAACAATTTTTCACTCCTCCACGAACCTTATCTGCCTTTTACATGCCCCTTGCTAGTTTTAACAACAAAATGTCAAATGCTAATTTTTAAACTTCATTTGCTTTTTAACTGGGCTATAGCCCAGTTAGCGAACGCCCAGCAGCCCAGTTAAACAGCACCTAGTTAGCAAACAGTTGCTGTATTTGAATATCTATAATTTCTACGCAAAAAAAAAAGCATATACACTGATTGACATAAGTATTCGTCATAAGCATATCGTTTGAATTCTTATTGAATATCTAAGATATAAATTTTAACAGAGCTCAAGTCATCATACAAAAAAAAAACAAATCAAGAATAAATTTCATTCTCCTTTACTCAAAATTCAATATATTGGATAAATTCAGATGATATAACAAACACTTTCAAAACAATCTCAAAAGAACTGGACAAAAGTATTCGTCTTACATAGAATTGATCAGAAAAGTTAGTTCTGATTCAGTTTTTGAAAACTTTAATAATTCGTATTCAATCGTTTCTGTGAAATAACTGCTTTTAAGCGATTTTGCATTGAATGCACCAGTTTTTCGCATACAGAGGGCTCGATCTTATTCCATTCCTCACGAATAATTTCTTTCAGCTGCTTCTGTGAAGTTATGTGATGTTCCCGAATGCGTCGATCAAGTACATCCCACAAATGTTCAATCGGATTCATGTCCGGTGATTGGGGTGGTGTTTTTAAGCTAGTGAGGAGTATTGTTCTGCGGTGTGCTTTGGATCGTTGTCTTCAGCAGTCTTCTTCATATTTTGTTTCAAAATATCCAGATATTGCTCCTTTTTTATTATACCATCTATAAATACCAGTTCCCCAACACCAGATGCAGCCATACAACCCCAGACCATTACTGAAGAACCTCCATGTTTAACAGTGGCTTGAATGTTTTTCTTCTGCAGCTCAGTTCCTGGTTTCCGCCACACATTAATACGCCCGTTAAACCGATAAACGTTGAATTTGATCTCATCAGAGAATAGCACCTTATCCCAGAAACTGGTTGGGTGGTTCTGGTACTCTTTAGCGAAGTCAAGTCGTTTCGTTTGATTGACTTTGTTTATCAAAGACTTCTTACGGCAAACACGTGCATTGTATTGAGCTTTATTCAAAACCCTGTGAACCGTTCTGGAATGAACTTCTTTTCCACTGAAATCTCGTACCTCTGCGCGTACTTTTGACGATGAAGCTTTTGTTTGATTTTCCGCTTTTCCCTTTCTGACAACTTGCACGGACGCCCTTTCCTAGCTTTATTTCCGAAGTTTTCGCTGTTCATATGTCGTTTGATAATATCCTGAACAGTTGTTCTGGACCTACCAACACTTTTAGCTATCTCAGCAATAGGTTTATTCAACTTGAATAAATTTAATATGATTTTTCTCTCTTCCACTGTAGTTTCTTTGCCTTTTCTATCCATTTTCTTAGGATGACGATATAAATTATAAAAACAACCTACCCCAACCTAGTAAACAATAATGAATAACAAATGACAGTTACAACTATATGCAGTGTTTCCAGATTGTTTGAAATGCGAAAAACAAGAAAGTTCATTCATATGACGAATACTTTTGTCCACGCTAAAATGTGAAGTTCAACTATCGCCTTCTAGTTTCTGATATAAATGGAGTTTTTTGCACTAAAAAGTATGCATATAGGATAAAGAAAATGTGGCAGAATATTTTCCATAAGAATAATTCAATTGATAACATACATAATTTACATAAAGTAACTTATATACTCTAAATGAATGCATGACGAATACTTATGTCCATCAGTGTAACAGAACATTCCAGAATTGCTTGAATTTCAGCTTGGAATACAGTAGGCCACCTGCCCATCGGAATCGACATGTCTATCCCTGGACCAGTAACTCCTGCTCCAACTTGATTGTTCATTCTTGAACCATCTGTAAAAAAAACTATCGATGCTAGACGAAGATTCGGACAACCGCATTCCCACGAATCACGCCCAGGATCATATACTTGATATGCACGGTCGAAGCTGTAAGTTTTTTTTCATCCAATCTTCGTTGTTCGTTACTAAAGAATTTAGTTTAATAATTTTTAGAATGCTTAGATGTCCTATTAGATCACCATCGAAGAGGTTCACAGATCTTGTATTCCTCAGAGCGCTCTTTTCAGCTTCTAGTTGTACACATTGATGCAATGGTAGTATGTATAGTAAAGCATCCAGTGCTCTCGATGGTGTACTTCTCATTGCACCAGTGCCGAATAAATTTCATATGTGTTTCTCAGAGGGTTCTGTTTATGTGTGAACAAATGAATATTATGTGGAATTTTACATGGTTTTTTTTTTCCAATAAATATGTGTGGATTTTTACCCGTGTCTTCCAATTAAGTTTGCTGTCAAGGATTATTCCAAGGTATTTGACAGTATCTGAAAGTTCCAAAAGGGTACCTTTCAATGTTATATTTTCGAATGTTAACTGTGGTGTTAAAAAATTTCAAAATGTCTTTGAAATATTACACCATGCAGTAATTCAGAACATTCACCAATTTCATTGTCATTGTTGAGTCAAAGAATAAGTGTTTACATTTTTCACTCTTGTTTTGTGAATTACACAATGTTTTTGTTATTTAAAAAACCTCACTTGGCCACTGTTCCAAAGTTGCAATTTGAAGTATTTTTCGTGAGAGAGGGAGGAGGAGGGGAGAAGAGAAGAAAGAGGGAGAGATTATGTATTAATTAATATGTGGACTAGTGTCGATATCTATTTAAAAGATGATTCAGAAGAGGGGTTATTATCTAGTTATCATCAATTTATGCGTGACAATACTGAAGCCATGGACAGCATTAATTCTTTAAACATTTAACATTCAAAGGTAGCTGTATAGATTTGAATTGATCGATCTCATTTCAACGATTTTATCTCAAGGTTCTCTGACCTTCTGGTAAAGCATTGAATCTTTTTCCTTAGCTTTTAGTACCCTAATTGAGCAATTTTCAGAATGGCGGAGTTTTATTTTGTATTTTCGGAGGATTTTCTGAATTTTGGAAGAATTCCCGAAAGTTTTTTGATCTATTGATAAACTTCATTAATTTTTTTTATACTTCTCTGCTTTACTTCAGAGAAGTTTTCTTACCGATGAAATCTCTCAAGCGAGGTGAGATGAAAACCAAGGAATTGCAATTCCTACATGAAATTGTGTTCTAGCTCATAGTACGATGCGAACGGTTGAAAAGATGGTGTTTACTATATATCAATATGGTGTCATGAGCAATGAATATCATTTCGGTCATATGCATGATTTTTTTGTGTAGAATGCTTCTTCTGTTCGTCAGTGATTATCTCTTGAATTTCAGGAAAACTCTTTCCTGGTCATCGACAAAGCTCTTTGCTGAAATTCAGGGAAGTTTTGGCAAGTTTCGTCATGAACTTCTTGGTACCCAGACAAGCAAATTGTACGTTATTGAAAGTTGTTTTCCTGATATACAAACATATATGTAAGCAATCAAATCGTATAGAATGCAAAAATATGGCTTATATGTGCAAAAGTGGAGGCCATATATGTGCAAATTTGATTGTTTTCTCAAACGAGTTAGTTTGGCTTCGTATGCGATTTCATCTGTAATAACAAATTCATTTTAAAAAGTCTAGCGTTGTAAATCCGATTTTGTTTGTAACACTGAACGATGGATAAAAGACACATCGTATATAAATCGGAAATTTGCACTCTATACGATTCAACTTAAACATAGTACGATAAGAGGCACAACTATATGCGATTTTGACCTAAAATGTCGAATTATACGATACTATCTGAACATCGTTATACGACTTCTGGTTGTCTGGGTAGTCACTCCTGCTTTTCTTTTAAATTCACATCTTACAACCCAACCTAACCCTCCAGGAACGTTTGGTATTTTTTTTCCTGAACTTAGTTACTTTCTACACTACTGATGAGCCCCATCCTGAACTGCGAGACAAATTTCTCCAAACCTTTGGGAAAGTTCCCCAGGAACTCCAGGGAAGGTTTCTTCTGAACTTCGGGGAACTTTGCTTCTGACCAAAGTCGTAGTTTAACATCATTTAGCCCATCGTTGGAGTCGGTTTGCAGTGTGCAGTGGAATCGAAGATGCAAAGGAGTGGTTTGGTCACCGCATAGACCAACGCGAGAGCCTCCTTCTTAGATTGACCACAGTTGCGATCCGCGGGTGCGAGCGTCCACGAAGCCTGTTGTACGGCCTTCATCCTGCCCTGGAACTGGTTAAAAATGTCTGTCCCGTTGTGCCAGTGCTTGATGCATCCGCTGCCACAAAGATTGGGAGTTTGTGGTCATAATGCGTCAGCGGCAAATTTGATTGAAGCGTTGTCTTGAACCGGTCTTTCTGGCATTCCGGAGTCCATCGCCATTTCACGTCCTTCTTCAGCAGTTCATGGGATGACCCAATTCGTACACGAACCTACAATAGAAGTTGACTGCACCTAGATAAGCTCAGAGACATTGGTTGTGGCGGTGGGAGTGCAGCAATGGCTTTCACTATCTCCACTATGTCCACGATATGCCCCAAGAAACCGAGTTGTGTTTGAACGAAATGACACTTCTCGGCTTTGACGTGGAAGCCGTACTCCTTGAGTCGCTGGAAATGTAGGTTGAGTGACGCTATGTGCGACTTGATGACCTTCCCGAACACGATGGCATCATCGATGAAAAAGCGGACGCCTGGTATGCCCGCAATAATTCCATCCACCACGTGTTGGAGTGCTCTCGGTGTCCCGGGGGCCAGGCGATTGAACCGGAACAAGACGTCATCCTCCTCGAGCTGGAGGTACGCTTCGGAGAGGTCGAGGATGCTCTGAAGATGGTGTTGCCGTTGAGTTGGGCGAAGATTTCCTCAGGCGTCGGAAGCGGATAGTGGTTTGGTTCCAACGCCTCGTTGAACTCGAACTCGACCGTCAAGTTTGCACACAGCCACGATACGATCAGCCCATTCAGAAAAATCGACGGGTTCGATTATACCCAAGCTTTGCAACCGTGTGAGTTCGGCATAGACCAACGGGATGGTGTTGAAGGAAAATGGACGTTTGGGACAAAAGACAGGTTTGGCATTTGGGTTTAGGAAAAACTTTACCTTTGTTTTCTTGCAGCGCCCCAGTGAATCGTTGATGACATATGCATTCACTGATCTGCTGGTCGACCGACTTCGTCGTTACTAGATTGCAAACAGAATCGAGGCGAACCGACCACAGCCGTCGTAACGAAACATCTTCCTTTCACCTATTAGATGGAGCGGGCCTACCCGTCGCGTTGATTGCTTGGATCATCGGTCTATTGATCGGAGAGTTGCCCAAATAGTTCCAGGATTGCTCGAGATCACTGTGATGTTACTTGCTGTGTTCAACTGCAGCTTGATAGCCGCGCAGTTGATGAATGTTGGCACGTAATTACGCTTGCTGGAACTTTCAGCGATGTGGTTCACGATGAACGCCCCTCTGGTTTGGGCTTTTCGAGGTATGTTGATTTGTTTGCTGGCTTCTTTTCCTCCCCGGCTGGAACCGATTGAGGTTTGGAAAAGCAGCCGCAATGGCCAATCCGGTTGCACTGCTTGCACTGGTGGTTCGAGAATGGGCAATGTCAATGGGAAGAAAGAGTTCTGTTTGAATATAGCTGTTGATCAGAGGTTTCCTTCTTCTCCTGGACACCATGGACCGAAGATTTCGAGCCTGACCTTCGCTCGATCATCGATGTGTCCGCCTTGAGATTGAATAGTCGCTGATAGTCGTCAAGCAGGGTCTGGAAGGTGACGGGATCTTCTGCTGTTACGCCTTCGATCTGGGAGAGAAGCCCTGCTCGGATATCCTCGTAGGAATGACCTTTGAGGCCAAACACAATTCATGTTCTTGATATATAGCTGAATATGTCCGCCGCTTCCAACTTGACCAGCTAGAGGCACTGGTATCGCTTATTTAAAATTTTCAAGAGCGTTTAGACAGCGTCGGCAAAATCGACGTTTTTGGGAAGCTTTGGCAGGCAGTGATGTCCATATTCTCAGTGTGTTAAAGAAAGATTTTAATTTTTCCACACACTCTTCCTACCTCAACGAGAGCTCTTCTCTCTTGTTTATATTCACCACCGTGTTTGCTTGCGGGTAGCGCATGTGAGTGTAAGAAAATGGGTTTTATTCACACAACACTCGATTGCTCTAGAGTGAGAAGAAGAGCTCTCAAATTCACAGAAGTGAATGCAGATAAATTCCCTGCGCGTGCGCCCCAGTGAGCTCACTGGCGTGGGCTCTTCTGCTAATATACAGCAGTGATTGGCGCTACATAACAAAGGAAAAAAGAAGAATGTTTCTTCCCGCTTCCTTTTTTCGGACATTTTCTAAAACTCCGACGAAGTTTTCAATATCAATCGCACCAACGAATCACAGAGAGAGCACTCGCGCGTTCTCGCCCAAGTGTAGGCGGCAGCGATCGCAGGCGATAGGACGGGGGCGAAGACAGATGAGAGCACGTGAGAGCGGTCGTTTAAAAGAGAGAGAGAGTGAATCACTCACTCCAAGGCATCCCCTAACTGGCGCACACTTTCACTCTGTCTATTTACCACCGAATAAAAGAACACTTTGCATTATCTGCGGTGCGTTATGGTTGTATCCTCTGTGAAGGTACAAATCTCACGCGCTGGCGTAACATTAGTGCGAAATGTCATCTCTGTTGGCAGGTTGACAGGTAGGCAGGTGTTTAAGGGAGTGTGCAACTACCTCAGCAGCAGGCGCACCTTGGCGACATCGTCCTGGCTCCTGGCATCAGATTCGAATAGGTCCATCTACGGGTTGTACCACTTGTCGAAGGTGATTCTATTTTCCGGGTCGAACGCAAATTCGCTGATGTTGGTTGCCAAGACCTCGAATGTTTGCTTCAGGTTGCTAGGGGCTGGCGTTGCCCGTGCCAGCTCCTACAGGAGTATTGCCATCTGGAGGACTGCTTGCTGTAATTCTTCCATCGCTTCCGTAGGGTTCTTGAATTTTCAATCTCGAATCCTCGTCGCCAAATTGATATGTCCGGATTACTTTCGGAACTAGATGTTACCTTATTGCAACTCAAATTGCGGATCAATCATGACCTAGTAGTAGTAAAATTTTGTCTATATTCATAAATTCATTATATGTGTTCTTACATTTGTGCCTTTGACATGTTTAGATTTAATTAACTAATTTGATAACCTACCTTACTACTAAGACTACAATTTGAAAGTACCACAGCCATTCAGAATTGAATCTCAGCGTGTGTAAAAATCCATAACCGCCATATTAAAAGAAATCGCCAAATAAAAATAAGCAACTAGCAACTAACAAATCTGTCAGTTTTGTTGCCGCTATGTGATATACGACGACTTTTGGTTCAAATGCCAAAAGTCTAGCCACAGGCAAAAGGAGTATAAAATAATCTTTCTAGCATCTATGCTCCCAACGATAAAATACAAACTATCACATTATTTAACTCTATATGGAAGCGTTTGGTACGGAAGGTCCACGCTTTCTTCCTTCCCTTGATTCGAAGTAGTAGAGCGATTTCTGGAATCGCTCTATTTCTCGAACATGCTACGCAGCTGGCCTGGCCGGTGACAAGAAAAATTATGCATTCAAGAAGTCGTCATTTTCCAGAATGCTTTCAAGAATTGCTTGCGTTAGTGTGAGATTAGATTAGATTAGAACTTCGGGGAAGTTTGTTCTTGAGTTTCTGAGAAATTCCTGCTTGAACTACTAGGAAGTACTACCTATGCTTCTGGAAAGTTTTTTTCTGTTCTTTGGAGCGGTTTCTCCATGAACTTCTTATCCTGAAATTCTGAAATGTTCTCTTCTGATTTTTGGGAAAGACCTTTAGCACTTCTCGGAAGTTCCAACCAAACTTTTGGGAAGGTTTTTCCGGATCTTCTGAGAAGTCCTTTCCTGAATTGCTAGGATGTATCGTCCTGAGCTTTATGGAAGTTTGTTCCTGAATTTTTTGAGAAATTATAGGTAGTCGCCCCCCCATAAATGGTTTAGTTTCCTCCTGAACTGTGAAATAGTTTTTGTTCTGAACTTCTGGGAAATCCATCTTGAATTTCTGGGAAAAACTCCAAAGCTCTGGAATGTTCCAAACTTCTAAGTAGTCCTCTTCCCTAAACTTCTTCCTGAAGCTCTGAAAATTCCTCTCGTGATTTTGGGGCAAGTTCTCTCCTGAACTTCTTGGAAGTGTGATCTTGAACTTCGGGGATGTTTGGTCCTGTTTTTTTTTGGGATATTCCTGCTCGAACTACTAAGAAGTTCTCCCTATAGTTCTGAGAAGTTTCTGCCTGACCTTCAGAGAAGTTTTTTTTTCTCTAGGAAGTCTCTTCCTGAGCTTCTAGAAAGTATCTTTCTGAAGCTCTAGGAACTCTCCTTCTGTCTCCACGTAACTCGTGGGTCGATTTCGATGTTTTGTTATTCCGACCCAAGGCAAATTGTTGCATTGGTGGTCCTAATCAATCGGGCTCTTGGTCAATTTTCTACCGGTTTTGTTTAGCATTAGTTTTGCTGGCTCCACGCCTCAAGACCCTTTGGCGATGTCCACACCAATTTGTATCAGTTCGATGAGTCATTCGAACTGACGGTCATTTGTTCTGTTTTTAATAAGGTTAGAAGTCAATTGTTTTTCTGTTAATTCACCTGCAAAAAAAAGTAACGGTTTAGTGTAATTCTTACCTCGCTCAAGCAATTATCACTAACCGATGAAAAACGCGTATCAAAACAAACTCTTTCTCGACAAAATGTGACAGATCAGTCACTAGTTTCCGAGCGGGCGATTGAGTCGACCAACTCGACAAAATTTCGTCGATCTTGACATCTGTTATAGCAAAATAGATATGTCGAGCAAAGTGACGGTGGACTCGACTTCTATAATTGGCCCCTAGGACAGGACCTGCCAGCTCAGAAAGAGATGACCTCTTATAAATTTATGATTGCTTTATGATACGGGGGTCGCTCCAGTGTTGCCAGATATGTTTACACAGTAATCCCATTGAAAATAAAGTAATTACGCCTGGAAAAAAATCTTTTGTCGTTGATGCTTACGCTGCCAATTCTGCGTGTGGGTCTGAGAAAGCTTGTAGCAAGAGAATGTCTTCCTCGCTTGCGTTCCCAATGCAGGCCTTCACTCACTCTCGGTGAACGATTGGATCTCTCGGGAACCGATGAAAATTGGAGACCCGAATGTGACACGTCACTGCGACCACAATTTATCGCTTTGCACTTCATTTCGAACTGATTTAAAATAAACCACTGCAAAGGGAACTTTTAGGTCCGGATTTTTGGTTAAATATTGTTGGGGCTAAACCCTTCACACCGATAGGGGGAACCCAGATCGTAGTTTCGAAAGATTTCCTCACTCAGCTGGGTAGACAAACCATGCTCTCTCTCAAGCAGGTTGTCGATGAGTAGCGAATCGTTCAAATTTTCATCTCTCCTTTTTCGCCGATAATTCATTATCCCATCTCTCTTGCATATGCGAGAATATCTCTCTCCAAAATTCAACGAAAATATTTTCTCATGTCACATTTTTCACTGCGAAAACATGCTACCTAGATCGTATACGAGGAGCAAAAACCGAAAACAAGGCCAAGCCGGTGCACACTTGGTACCGCCATGAACCATAAATGAAGACTGGTGCATTTTCACGTGTCAAAAAGTAAGTGAAAAATAATTATCGGCATCTAGGATTCACCGATAAAGAAACGATTTATCAGCTACTAATGCTCTCCGATGAAATTATCAATCGCCTGTTACTTTTCTCGCGAAAACTGCTGTGAGCGTATAATAGTCTCTCGCTTCTCACATTCTCAATCTGTTTCTCCAAGCGGGTGAAAAAGGACGTTTCTCTTCTCAAGTTGGCGAAAATTTCGGTCTCAACTGTGTAGAACTAACATTCTTCTACCAGATGCTGCTTTCATTTTTCGAGGATTATTTGTTATTCGGGAGAAAATTACCTTTAAAGCCTTTTTTTATAATTGTGGTTTTTGGTTTATAAATATTTTTGGTGGGTTTTTGTGTGGTGGAAAAAAAAAAAAAAGGGGAACACCGAACAACAAAAAAAAAACTGTGAGGGGGGGGGGGGGGGGGGGGGGGAAACAAAAAAAAAAATTGTTGTTTGTGGGGGTTGTTTTGGGGGGGCCTGTCCTAGCAACTACGTAGCTGAGTGTGGTGTGCAAAAGCACCATTTTGTCATTCGTAAATGTGCTCTCGATGTGATAGCATCTCAAGTGAATGAAGTCTATTTTTACCGTTGAATTACTAAACTTGGCGTTTCTATTCCACTGTAATCCTATATGCAATAGGTCTATTTTTATCGTTTTTTTTTTTCGACGTAAAGCCCAGTAAAGTATCGGAAGAAACAGTATTGTAGTGCTGAGCACAAAATGGCGAATGCGAATGTCTCGATTGAGAAACTGAACGAGCACAATTATGGCATCTGGAAGCTCACGATGCGGCTGTTGTTGACGCGAGAAAAGCTGCTAAAAGTGGTGACAAATCCGAAACCTACAAGTGCTGATGCGACCTGGACCTCGAACGACGAGAAGGCGCAGGCAACGACGTCGAAGGAGATGTGGGGCATGCTCTCAAGGACTACCATGAGTGGCGGGCATCTCTTTCGAGCAAAATTTACGTAGTGCGTCAGTTACGTATGCCAGAAGGAGGTACTATGGCGGAGCACCTGAAATCGATGAATGAGTATTGATGCTTTCTAGCCTGCCTTCGTCGTACGGTGGCCTGCTCATTGCACTTGAGAGTTGCCCGGACGTCGATCTCGCGGTGGACTTCGTGAAAGCTAAGATGCTAGATGATGATCAACGGTGAGTTGAAAAGCCTCTTGACGCGGATAGTTCGGATAGTACCATGCAGCATAAAGTGTACAGCGAAAAACAAAAGTGAAGAAGGACAAAGCAAAAGTGTGTCGCTACTGTAAGAAGCAGGGAACTTTCCGATGCGATTGCCGAAAGTTGGCTCAAGATCGGCAAGAAAAGGGAAAAGCTAATATAGTTGCCGAGTGTGATGAAGGTTTCGAGATGTGTCTTGCGGCTGGGAGTACTGAAGAGGCAAGCCATGACCACATGACCAATGATGCATCTGTCCTTGGCGAACTCGACGGGTTCAGAAGTGCAACCATATGTTTGGTCGACGGTGCTGATTCTGGTAAGATTGCCTGTGTGACAACCGAGTGATCGTAAAACTGGATCCTACTCGCTCGCTAGCAATCTGCTCTCGGTGAGTAGGATTGCTGATCTAGGACGGTTGGTCCGTTGGGTGGCCTGTTCCATTTGAAGCAGTTTTCGGATATTGGATTGTCGGCTGAAGCGAAGCATAGTGATTCGTGTGAGCGTCTATGGCACCGCGATTCGAAGGCTGTTATGAAAATAGTGCATGAGATTCTTGGCCAAGGTTTGACGGTAGGCCAATGTGATGTGGAATCGGTTTGTGGACCGTGTTGTAAGGGGAAGATGAGTCGGGATTCGTTTCCCAAGGCCTCGAAGAGTCGAGCTAGTAATGTCTGTGAGCTTGTACACAGCGATTTGGGCGGTCCAATGGAAGTGACAACACCGCGCGGGAATCGCTTCTACATCATTCTAGTGAACGATTACAGTCGATATTCAGTGATTTACTTGCTTCAGCGTATATCGGAAGCAGAAGAGAAGCTTCGTTTGCCGTTTGGTGAAAAATCAGTTCGGACGTTACTTCCAGTCCATCTCATCGGATGGGGATGGCGAGTATTCTGGCGGAAGTTTGATTAAGTTTTTCGTGGATTATGGCAATGTTCACCAGATGTCGGCACCGTATTCGCCACAGCAAAACGGAGTGGCTGAACGGAAGAACAAATATCTCAAGCAGATGATGCGATGTATGCTGGCTGAGTCCGGTCTGGAGAAGAAGTTCTGCGGTGAGGCGACCAACACTGTAAATGATTTGCAGAATCGTTGCCCATGTTCGTCAGTCGATCGTACAACATACGAAATGTGGAACAGCAAGAAGCCATCGTACAGTCATCTGAAGATTTTCGGAAGTGAAGCCAACGTGCACGTTCCGAAGAAAAAAACGAAAGACTCTGGATATTAAGTTCGAAAAGTTGATTTTTATTGGTTATGCTAACGGAACGAAATCCTATCGTTTCTTGGATGTACAGACAGGCCGTGTCACGATCAGCAGAGACGCGAAGTTTCTGGATTTGTGGAGCGCGAAAGAAGCCGTTCGTACGTTTCCAGTTACAGGGCCTCCATCCGCAGGAGGAGTTTTTCACGTGCCGCTGGCGATACCTTCGGATTTATTAGACAAGGGAGAAGATTATGAAGAAGACTCGGAGTCGAATGGTGGCAAGGATCCGGATCAAGATTTGGATTCTACGATGTATGGCAGTGCTTCTTGTTAAGTTTCTTTGTTTCGAAGTTTTCCGTTGGAATGAAATTGCAAGGCGCTCAATGCGCTCAACGAAGGGTGTTCCTCCAAGCAGGCTGATCCAGAAGATTTTTTAGCTGAAACTGTATCCGGGGATGAATTGGAACCGAAGAACTTTAAGGAAGCATTGAACTGCGAAAGAAAAGATGAGTGGCAAGTAGCCAGGGAGGATGAGCTGAAATCTCCATAGGAAAATACAACATTGTGAGCTACGTCGCCCTTGATCCCCATACAACTGTTCTGAAATAGCCGTAGAAATCAACCTGGACAAAACCGTTTGCAATAGAACCAGTCATGTTTTCAAAAAGGCTGTTGTGTTCAAAACAAATTGAAATCACCTATGATTTTTGAATCAATATTTAAAACGCGAATATTTCCTTCCGCCACTGTATAAATAAATGTAAATAATGTCATGTGAGAACGGCCCTACTGCCTCGAACAAGCCCATTCCAGTCTATGCCAAAACAGTTTCAGTGCTTATTTTCCTTATTCGATGAGCTGATGAATTGCATGCCTACTTATTCGTTGTGCCTATGGTCTCGGAATTCGTAATCCTTACTACAAGGAAAAACTAACCTCACCTTTTTGTCAGAAGGGTGATAGAGATAGCAAAGAATGGGCATAATCACCAGTGCTGAAACAGGATAGAGAGATTAAGGTTAGGTTGCGCGCAGTGCAGTTGTACCTTACAAACTATCATTATAAATGTTTCCTTATGTCAAAAAACATTTTAGCTGAAATAAGCAGCTGTACACAAACAACTGCCTCGGGGGTCGACTTATGTATGTTAAATTCATTTGAATTGCTAGATTTATATTCTCCTTCTGAATCCCTTATCAATTTACCAATTCTTATACACTGTTTCTGTTGTTTCCTAATCAGAGAACCGATCCGTTTGTCTGACATTGACAATCTGCTTGAGGATAGCATATTCACTTCGTCCAATGGCGCCAAGTTGGCGGATTATCTCCGAAAAAAGAGAGGAGCTGCCGGGCGGGTAAGACTGCAAAATATATTCGAACAGGTGGCAGCGAACATCGTACGTGTTCTGTGACATCAAATTTAAAATAAGAACGTGCTAATTAATTACCCTTTACTTCCAGCCCAAACCCGTTTTCAACTTTAACATGGATTCGTCCGATCCTAATCCCCTTCCGGAATCTCCACAGCAGCCTGGCGAAGAAACCAAAGGAACAGCTGCTGAATCGGCAGCGTCGGCACCAATAGCGGGCACCAGTGCACCGACACAGAATGGAAACGATGTGGTCGAAGCGGTTCCCTCGAAACTGGGTGAACCCGTATTAACTCCGTTGGTGGTTCTGCACGATTTAAAGCTCGCGTCTCCAAAAGCGAACACTAAGTCTTCGGATCCAGGCGTCAGTAACCTGGGCCGCCAAGCACTGTTGAATCAGTATCATCGAACAAATATGGCCAAATGCGAACTGCTCAGACAGATTACGTCCAGCACCCCAAAACCGGAAGCGATCTCTTCGTTGGGTCGAATCTCCGCGTTCACTACTTCGATCTCACCTATCACGGATCAGGGTACACCACAAATTGTGGTACCAGATCGTTCAACACCACCACCAACACCACCGGTAGCGATACAAATTCCGGATCCAATCACTTTGCTAGAAGTCCCAGCAGTACCGGTTTTAGCTATCGACGCAGTACTCCCGCCAGAAATACTTGCCCCATGCACACAAGCGCCGGCAGAAGTAACGCCGCGGAAAGTGATTGTCATCAGCACACCAGCAGTGCCTGTTCCAACGTCAGACATGGTTATCCCGGAAACACCTAGTCCTGTTAAAGAACTGGCAGAATCTCCTAAAGTTGCTCATCAAATTCTACCACGGAAGCTTAGCGTTACGTTCAATAATTTGGTACAGCAAGAGGAAAATGAGTCTAACCCAAACATCACATCTGATGATAGTGTATCGGTGGAAGGTGAACAGATTGGATTAGTGAAACATATTGCAGGGGATGATCAACCTGTGGAACAGGAAAACCCGATAGAACAGGAACAACCAATGGAACAGGAACAACCAATGGAACAGGAACAACCATTGGAACAGGAAGAATCAATGGAACATGACCAACCGGTGGAACCGGATCAACCGATGGAACGGGAACAATCGATGGATCGTGAACGGTCTGTGGAGCCAGAGGAAGAAGAAAAAGAAAAAAGCAAGGAAGACCAAGAACAACCAGAACTGCCGGCCGTATTACTGCCACTGCAAAACGCTGAGAACAGCTTTACAACGAAGAGCATACTGAAGGATTCATTTTCTTCTTCCCAGAAAACACGACATAAACTTCGAGTGTCATTCTCCCAACAACTGGTACAGCAACGGGAGATTTCACCAGCACCATCCATACCGGAAGCGCACTACTCAAGTTGTTCTGATGACAGTTCGGATTTAAGTGATGAAGAAGACTTCGAGAACTGTGAGTATCAAGTGGTAGATGAAGTATACAGCGATGACGGAGAGTGTGATCCCAACGATATCGAAGAAAACTACAATGAGTTTCTTCGGGATCAAGAGATGGAAAAGCGACTGACAGAAATTCACGAGCGAATACCATCGCCACTGATAAATGTGGTCGACGACGCACCGGTACAATGGTACGAGACTAGGACTCCTCGAAGCCAGCGCCAGAAAACGGATAAATTACTGGCACCTGCTACCTGTACCAAGGACAACAAGACCGACCTTCAGTTGGTGGATATTATCACAGACTGGGACGATGAAGAGGACGACGAAGATGTAGAAAAAGAAGATCAAGAAAAGTCTCCAATAAAAGAATCTCAGCCGATTTCCATCGATATACCCGAAACTCAACAGTCTACCCAGAACAATGTTACCGTCTGCAATCCAATGGATATTTCCAACATGGAAGACTCAGCAGAGCGATTGATAGACCTTCCTCCACCTCCGCCAAGTATCAATGGCACACTCGAAGAAAATCACCTAAGTTCACCGGACAAAGAAATCCCTCCCCCGAAACAGTTTACCGATTCTGCCAAGCGTCGTTTCTTGCGGGATAACGAGGATGCATTGATTACACGCCTGCAGAATGAATTACCTCCTCCCAGTCAGCAGCCACCGTCTCTTCCCGATACTCCGGAGCGGGTGTCGGAAATCCTGATAGATATGGTCCAGTCATACAAAGATCAACCTCAACCGTCGAAGGCGAGTGAGGCTTCTAGGAAAACAATAGTTCCTGTTAAAAAAACACGTCGTCAAGCGTCTCTCCAACAACCAGTAGATCCAGCAACCAGCTCATACTTTGAGACTGTTGAAAAGCCATTCGCAAAGCCGACTGTACCAGTCCCCATTGAACAGCCTAAACACAATCTGCTAACAACAGCACAAAAACGAAAGCTATACGCCTCGTCCAATGGAGTAGCAGAACCTGAACAGCAAAACGACAATGTGGAACCGTCCGCAGCGATGCGAAACCTGCAGATCATTGTTCACAGGCTCGAAATAGATACCTTTTCGGAGAAGTTGACCGATTCCGACAAGGCGCTTCTACAAAAACACAATTTGAACCCGAAGGAACTGCAACCGGATTCTGTTAATACCAACAGCCCTAGAAAGATGACTGAAGCCGCACCAAAAGCACCGACGGTCCGACAGCGGGGAGCTCGTTTGGAACAGCTCAACAAAAAGGGCTCTGAACCCGTTTCAGAGATTTCCGAACAGCCTTTTGCTGGGTTCGACGAAACCATAGATTTGGGAGTTCATCCAGAGGTATTGAGGAAATCCACCGGAACGGATCTCGACAGCTGCAAAGATAAAGAACTGGATGCAGAGGGAATCGAGGAGAAGGATGCTGAGATAATCCAGGAAAAGGATGCTGAGAGAATCGAGGAGACGGATGCTGAGAGAATCGTGGAGAAGGATGCTGAGAGAATCGAGGAGAAGGATGCTGAGAGAATCGAGGAGAAGGATGCTGAGAGAATCGAGGAGAAGGATGCTGATAGAATCGAGGAAAACGAACTGGATCCTATGCAAAACGCACCATCAAATCCGCCGGTTGTAAGCAAAAGGGTCCTCAGGAGCAAAATAACTACAAAATCCAAACAGTTGAGCAAACCAGCTGAGGAGGTGATTTTGGAAACACCAGTAAACGTCCTTTCGGATGAAGGGTTGAACAGAAAAGAGGCACAAGACCCATCAACCAAAGAGGTCGGGCTCAGGAGGTTAGCAAGGAAGGCGAAAAATAGACTGGCCGAGAAGACTACGGAACCTACAAGCGTTGAAGAGAGAACCGCGGACACAGATCAAAGACTGACGGCCATTGACGGACAGGAGCCACCAGTCGGGAAACTTAAGGGCAAAAAATCCGCCAAGGCTAAGAAAACTTCAACGACGGACGATGACGGAGCAGAGACTGTAGTAGTCAGTACACCCGAAGTGATGAGTACGGAGTCCGTTGAGGTATTTATTTTCGGTTATCAATTGATTTTTTTAATTTGTTGTGGCATTTCCAAGGAAATTATCAACTTAGTCATCGAAATGCATTGGCAGAGTTGTTAGTTTTCGCCATTTAGTGCATTAGGTCTATTAGAATTTCCTGACCGTTTCCGACCCGTTTCCTGACTTGTCTGTCATGTACGATGCTGAAGAATAGTTTCTTCATGTTTAAAAATCATGTTTTAAAAAAGCTGCACAGACTGGTCTTCAACCCGAGTTGTTTGACCTTACCATATCGTGTATTATTTATATACGTATCTATCTCTTCGTACGAGAAAGGTATACAGAATACTTGGAATCTATAGTAGTTACACATACCAGTCGACAGGGATGGGACGGGTCATTTAATAAGAGTATAACTTGCTTGCGGGTATCTCATTTCACAAGATAACTTGAGCGCATGTTTTTTTTTCAGCGAGTTTGTCTAAGAGTATGATGTTAAAACTCTTAAATTTACGGCGTGAGAGCACTAGTAATGCACACTGAATGAATGTGGCATTAAGTAATTTAGTATGTTTCGATATATATAAGAGTTATAACATCACACTTTAAGTCAATATTGTTGACAAAAACATGCACTACAAGTTTATCAAACATTATTTTATGAAATTTAACTTGTGAAACGAGTTACCGGCTAACGAGCCATACTCATTCTAAATGATCCGTCCCAGCGCTGCCAATCGACTCAGTTACATGATAAGCTCATGTATGTAATGTGTTTGTTTGTATGTCTATGACGAAACAAAGCGTACTTAAGGTGAAGATACAAATTAGCCTTATCGTTAAACTTCGAGTTGACAAATATCATTTCCCACATAACATACAGTTATGAAATTGCTAATCCTTGGTTGGTACGTAACAAAAAATATTTTAGGAATGACCAAATGGTTCCGGAGATTTCACAGGAGCAACATCCAGTAAAAAAGACCGCGAAGCAATAGAAAATTCTACGAGAAGTTGAACAGTGTTGACCAACTCCCAAGCAAATACGGTGGTGAAGAACTGGCACGGGCACTGCACTGGGTAATTACTGCTGCAACTATCGTGCAATCTCACGCTACTGAGCGCCGCTTACAAGTTGCTCTCCAAAATGTTATTTTGCCATCTGTCACCAATTGCAAAGGATTCATGGCTGCCCGCGCTAATACGGACCAGATTTGTGTGCTGTAAAAATTTCGCGAATGTAACGTGTCCACACACCTTTTCATCGATTTCAAATGAGCTTACGACACAATCTATCGAGACCAGCTATGGCAGATTATACACGAATATGGATTTCCAGAAAAACTGACGCGGTGGTTCGAAGAGCGGGGATAGACCAGGTGGTACGATCGTTAGGCGGTTCATCCAACTCTTTGGCTTCGCCGACGGCGTACGCAACTTTGAAACGATGACGGAAACGTTAGGATTGGGCTTGTCATGAAGAAGAATGAAAAGGAGACAATGTTAGTTCCGATCGACGGTGATGAAGTCGCTCCTACATTGGACTTCAAAGAACGCTAAGGTCCAACAAAGTTCGCCGAACTACATAGTTGACCATCTACAAGACATTAATAAGACCGGTAGTCCTTTACGGTCACGAAGCATGGACATTGATCGTGGAGGACCAACGCGCGCCCATGGTGTCTATGAACGGAAGGTGCTGCGTACGATTTACAGTGGAGTGCAGATGGAAGTTGGAACATAGAGGACACGCCGGAAAGATGTCGGCCGACAGCCCAGTTAAAATAATTCTCGATAACGATCCGACGGGCACAATACAAAGAGGCGTGTAACGAGCAAGGTGGATGGATCAAATAGAAGGCGACTTGTGGACCCTTCGCAGACGCAGAAGCTGGTGAAGTGCAGGCATGGACCGAATAGAATGGAGACAACTTCTGCATACAGCAGAGGCCCCCCCGGCCTGATTGATCCGATTTGATTCAACATCCAGTCAATACGGATCGCAAGCCAGTCAACGATCCCAATCGGCCGAAATCGATCATTTGATAGCGCAAATCGTTATTTCAAGTCGCCACAACAATGATTTGGCGATACTGTTGGCCCAAGTCGAAATTTGTTGTGTTTCCGTTGTTGTTGTGTTGTTTTCCAATATGAATTCTCGCGTAACAATTAAAAAGGATGTATCTTCGTTGATCAATTCTTTTCATCGGCTTCGTCTGGATTGAATAACGGACTGAAAATGCATTTTCCAACGTAGCAACAATTTTCAGCTCAACCTCCCATATCGGTACACCTGGAGATCATCACAACAAACCGAACTGAAAATCGGCCATATTTTGATCTACGAAAGGCATTTCTCGGATTTATCGACGCCAGGGCCTATCGTGGGGCAGACATTGTTACAGCCAATCGAGACAGATCTTGTAAAGGCCAAAATACGCCAAACACTTTCCCTTGTTAACAATATCCGGCATCGACGCCCGGCACGGTATAATTTGGAACGACTAAAGCTACCTGAATTCGCAATTGAGTACACACAAAGCTTATAAGCAACGTTGCTGGATGAGAGATTCGCAGTTCGCAGCCCCCCTTGAGCACTGCTGGAGTAGTTCAGAAACAGCCATAAATAAGTAGAATGTTCCACAAGGTGTGTGGAAGCAAATCGACGGAACAATTGGTTCGATGATTCTGCTGCAAGGAACATGCAAGGAAATGCGGAGCAATACAAATAGAAATGAGGACGTTCACAAAGGCTTTGTGTCACGAGCTGAAATGTGTCGGACACGGATGGAATGTAAAATGAAGACATTTAAAATATCACATTAGTTCCAGATCGTACCGCAGAGATGGTGCTGTAGTCTATCTTTGCCAAATGAAGCTCTAGAGAGTTGTCGTCTTCGCCAATGTTTGTCAGTATGTCATTTGTCGTCTTGTGAGATTATCACATTAGTTCCAGATCTTGCCACAGAGATAGCGGATTGGCAAAGATAGGCTGCAGCGCCATCTCTGCGGTACGATCTGGAACTAATGTGACATTTCAAATGTCTTCATTTTACATTCTCAACAACTTTGCTGAAGACGGCAACCCTCTAGAGCCTCATTTGGCAAAGATGCACTGCAGCGCCATCTTTGCGGTGCAATTTGTAACTAATCTGATAATGTCTAGTGACTAAAATTTACATTCTCATCAACTTTACCAAAGACGGCAACTCTCTAAAGCCTCATTTGACAAAGCTAGACTGTAGCGCCATCTCTGCGAAAAAATACGGAACTAATCTGATAATGTCAAATGACTTCATTTTATATTCCTAACAACTTTGCCGAAGACCGTAATTCTACAAAGCTTCATTTGGCAAAGACTACAGCGTCATCTCTGCATTACGATTTGGAACTAATGTGATAATATCAAAAGACGATTCGTTTCGTATTGAGAAACTTTGCTGGAGACGTAAATTCTCTACAATGTGTCTGGAATGTTTTAAATGAATTTCTGTTAACACAGCCAAACTAAAACTTTCTTCCCTTTGTAGCAGATTCCCGGGGGACAATTTCACCGGAACCAGTTTTTTATTGGATCCTATGCATTTATGAGATCAGAACCTTTCAAATGGTGCATAAACATTGACTCTAAGTAAGAATTTAGAAATTCTACGAAGGGTTCAAATCCGGGTCAATATTGAACCTAATGTCTTATGTGTCACTTTTTTTGTACAACCACCTTAAATTTAACCTTAAAAAAAATATTTTTATGCAAAAATGAAGAATTCCGTACAATATTAAAAGTCAGAAAACTTCAGCCCGATTGGTTTAAAAAAAAAAAAGAGCGTACATTGAAGTTGCGCCATGGGTCAAAATTGATCCCAATATCTTAGGAAGGTTAACAGATAATCATGAGTTGTTTGAAAGGTGGAAACAGGATTGGGTTGGATTGGATTTTTTTTATTTAAGATGGCTAAATGACTTTCAGCCTACAGGATGAACGCCTGAATGGCGCAGAGGCGGAACACCAAGATAGCAGGAGGAATGGTGTCTTCGGTACGCTGTCGGCGGAGACGTGCAAATTCTCACGATAACTGAAGTTAAGAATACTATCAAACAACTTCAGAGCAACCAGACAGCTTAGAAGGATGACATCGGAGTGGAAATTATAAACTAGCGACTTGTCTGTATCGAATGATAGGCAAGATTTGGGATACAGAACAGCTACCGATGAAGCGGAAAGAGGGAGTGAGTTATATGCCCAATCTAAAATAATGATGAAAAGTTAGCATATGGAACTACCGAATGATCACTATTCTCAACGTTTAGCATGAAGTCATTTGGCATAAGATGTTGGATAATCAATGGTCAGTCGGCGTAAAGGCCGTTTGGCATAATTACCATTTGGCATAAAACAAAGAAACAATACGGTCATTGGGCATAAAGACCTTATAGCATAAATATTGGAAAATGAAAGCTGCTTCAGGTTCAGTTGGCATAATTATTATTTGGCCTAACTTGGACGTGGAAGGGTGACCCTTTGCCATAGACCATCGGGTCCGGGACTTGTGATTTTTTCCAAGTCTTTTCCACCCTGCCCAGCGTGGCCGACCAGCTACCACTCCACTGCGGCCTAGGTGTGCTACCGGGCCATAGGTTACCGGGTCTGGGACTTGCACTCTCCATTACTTTTACGCCCGAACAGTCTACGAAATGAACTTTTTGCTAAATGGCTTTATGCCAAATGCCTTATCATATAGTCCTCCCGCTGTACCAATCGGTTATTATGCCAAATGACCACTTGTATTCAATGTTAATATTTCAAGAGTGTTATGCTAAATGGCCATTATGCCAAAAGGCATTATGCCAAATGACCACTAAGCTCAATTTATTGTTACGCCAACTGATGTTATGCTAAACGACCTTATGCCATATGGGCTTCCCCCATTATGGACTAACTAAGACTGGTTAGATTACGATGGCTGGTGTACAGTGCTGTGTGAAGATGTAGAGTGCGTTATCAGACTCGTTTGACACACGTAAAGGATTATGACAAGACGATGGTCTTTCCTGTCTCCTGTTTAATATTGCACTAGAAAGTGTTATGAAATGAACGGACTTTAATATTAAGCGGTACGGCTGTCACTGAATCCAGCCAGTTAATCTGCTTCGCGGACGACGTTGCCAATATTGGATGAACGTTCCAGGCGGTAGCTGATCAATACACCTAGCTGAAACGCGATGCAAAAAATCTGGGGTTGTGTACAACACACGACAGAGTGGCTGACGTTGAACCTCTTTTTATTCTGCATCTTTGAGCTGTATGCACTTTCTTTGCTAAAGATCAGCGACCTAGCTAGTTGAATTTGTATGGTATTTTTAGTAGTTTTATATCAAATAATAATGTACAATGGTAATTCAGGTTCGATCATGAAAAACAGTATAACGTTCTCTTTAGTTGGCAAATTAAATTGGTCGTCCTTAAAATATAGGAAGCGTTTAAATTTCCGAGCCGTGTTTGAAATTGTGCACATTAAGGTATGCGACGAATGAAGGGAAAGCTGTTTCATAGCCACCGCTGGCTGCCAACTGACAAGAATACGCTACGGTAAGTTGGAGAAATTCCAATCAAACAAACTCTTGAGCTGGGAAAATTGAATTGTTCGTCCTGAAAAAGACAAATTTTGGATAGTAAGCATGGTCCGCGATTGAATTCAAGCCTTCTTTTCGGATTTCTGTGTAAGCAGATGATTTCACACCTCGTCGATGTGCTTTCCCAATTGCCTTGCTAATTAGAAATTAGTGGTGGGTTATATGAGGGATATAACCGCAAGGTTCACGTAGGACCGCGTTGGTTTATAGTAACAATGGTATCGTCTAAGTTATACGTTTCATTACACATACACTGATAGGCAAAATAAAGTGCCCACCTCATCATTTTTTTTTTGAATTTCTCTCATTTATTTGGTTCAAATTAAAGGAAACACCCTGTAGTCTTCTGTTATATCTTATTTTTTATATTCTTTTCCAGTTTCACTTCTGGAATAATAATTAAAAAAGAGTTCGACTTGAAAAAAAATTATCAATTCGTGTGGAAAAAAAACAGTGACAAAAAAAAGTGCCGACTTTATTTTGGCTCCCGAGAAGACAGATTTAAGTAAAAGAAAAGCATTTTAATTATCTATGTGTCCTCCTTTGGCCTCCAGGACCAGTTGCAGGCGCTTCGGCATGCTCTCCACCAGGTTCCTTAGGTGCTGTGGATCAAGCTCTTCCCAGGCGCGCTTCAGGGCTTCAAAATAGTTGAATTTATTGGTAACACCAGTTTTGTCAACCCTGGCATCTAGAATCGCCCATAAATTCTCGATGGAGTTGAAGTCGGGCTTCCAGCGGTTTGATACGACCAAACCGGAAGAAAGACTTGGTCTTCTTGGCAGCATGCTGCGGGTCGTTGTCCTGCACAAATACGAACTTTTCTTTAAGACCCGTCTGCATCAGCGGAACCTCCAGATTTTCTCGCAGGATGTTGATGTAGGAATCTGCCGTCATTATTCCGTCGATTTTCACGAGGCTACCCACTCCTTTCCACGAAAATCTGGAGTTAATAAAACAGTTCAATATTGGTGGTCCCGTCCCTTCTTATGAATTTAGCTCCATACTGCACTTTCGTGATCCTCATCTTTCTGGTCCATGCTATTCAACGCTAGTATATAGCACGCGAGACGAACCGAGATGATTTCATAAGGGACGAATGACCAGTTTTCAGTGGCTCGTAATTTTATCATTGCATTGGGTAGACATGGAAACCGGTAACTGTCCGATTAGCCGGTCTTGCAATACTCTGAGAGGCACGAAAATACAGTACGAAGCAAAATTCTAAAGAAGGGACGAGCCTCAGTTATAAAATCAGACACCGGCAATAAAACAAAACAATTTTGAAGCTGAGGGGTGCGGCTATTTCTGTATTCAACATGGAATGAAACTTTATGAAATAAAAAAAAGAAGACAATTTGACCCATTTGTTACCCGTTTTTGAGCACCCGGATAGGGAAAAACATATGTTCAACCTGTTCATACGGAGATTTATATGGGAGCAAAAGTAGGTAATTTTTAAGTAAAAAAATGAACTACTTATTCAAATAGAACCTAATTGTAATTTCAAAGCAAACATTTTGCAAGTTTTTCTAATCAAATGGTGTATGAATGAAGTCGTTGTGTTCAGTTGAACGAGAGTTATTAGCGTTCAAAAACCTTTCACTTTAGCGTAACACTCTCATTTTTCAAAATTTTGAAATGACACCCGGTATAGAAAAGAGAAACGTAGTTCTACGTTAAAAAAAGTTGCCCTGTTTCTGCCGACAGTTTCAAACTGTTTAGAAATGGCGTATGACTGTACTTGATAGCTTGTTTAAAAATGCACTTATAACATTTTACAATCTATGGCTGTGAGTTGTTTGTATCCATTTTAATAATTTGATTCCATATAATAAACATCTAATAAATTCTGAGCTATTTAAATATATGCAACATTTTCTAAACCATCGGCTGTAGACAGCAGAAATGTTTCTTCGCCTGTAGATAACTGTCACCTGTGTTTCGTCGGCTGTACCTGGTAACAAAAACTTGTTTAGAGGTTTTGCGCAGAAATTAACTCACGCATTTTTTAGTCAAGAAGAAAATATACATGTTTTTTTGGCTCAGGAAGTACCAGCTCATCGGTCCCAAGCTCGGTCCCAAGCTTAATGATTCGTCCCTAAAAATGTATACCGAATAGCTGCATTCGGCCTCAGGGCATGGGAGACCTGTTTTGTTTCATACAGTGTTAATCATTTGTAATTACTGACAATAGCAAATATTTAATTTACCTGTCAATTTAGCGAATGCGTCTGTATCCAAAGTATTGGTAATTTCTCCTTTTTTATATGCGAAAATCGGAAAAAAATGTGGTTAAAAAAATTTTTTTTTTTAATGGGGGGGGAGGGTTTTTTTTTTTCTGGGGGGGCCTTTTTTTTTTTTTTTGGGGGGTAATGAAAGGGAAAAATTCTTTTTCATTTGTGTATAAAAATTATTCTTTTTAATATAAATTATTATTAATTGTTTTTTTTTTTTTTTTTTTTTTTTTTTTTTTTTTAAAAAAAGACCGTGCAAATTTGTAGTTGCTACTCCCTTACTGACAGAACTAGTGGAATTGCACAGAGAACCACATAGATGGAGCTTGGGAGTAAGCTTTACATCTTCAATGTACAAGTTCACTAATTCTATTTATAGATCAGTACCGGCGCCGGCCACGTCCTCACGGTCTTTTGGGGAAGGGGGAAGGATGATTTTAGTTTGACAATCGTTGTTATTAGAGACCGTGAACACCACTGCATCTCTACAATTGCCAAGGGAAGGATAGTTGTGTTAGTGAGGCAGGTTATTTTTAGATAATGGATGCACTGTGGTAAGTGATGCGATCAATGAAAGAAAGCGCAGTAGACTGCTTTTTATTTTAAATCTAGTGGTGATAGAAAGAGGCAAGTGAAAAATGGCAAGGAAGGGGACGGGCCTGGGATTGAACTCCCGACAATCTGCTCAGTAAGCAGAACGGGTAACCACTGAGCTACCCAGCCGCGTATAAAAACTAGTTACTTTTTGACGTATAAACTATAAACTTGAAAATGTGCAAAATATAGTCATAAAATGAGTTTATCATATTTACCGTGTTGATAACTGTACAAGAATGGCATGAGATTTTCTCCCATGACGGTTCACTTTTGCGTGTGTTCAATTTTTCTTCGCAATTACTATTATAAGCCCATTTTTCTTCGCAATGACTATTATAAAACTAATTGGTCTTATGGTGACTTCCTTCAATGCCAATTTGCCGTTTAACGCATTTACTGAAGGCAAAATGGTTTTAAAATGCTTTTTCAACTGACCATAATAAGATAATATCAATGAGTCCTAAAACGGCATTTCAATGCAGCATTTTACGAGTTCATAAAGTCGAAATAAAACCTTTGATAGGAGTAAAAGGAATTTGAGAAACAAGGTTTTAATATCGTTGTAAACAAGCTGTGTAGGTTCTCATAAACCTGACTAAAATATGAAACCTATTGGCACCTCTTGATGCTATAATAAAACCAAATTGATTTCAAGTGGCTTTCATAAAACCTTAATAAAACTTAATAAAACAGGATGGTGTTAGCAATGTTACTTGGGTGAGGCCTCCATTAGCTCAGTCCGCTCAGTCATTTCCGGTCTGGACTGGGTACATTTCATAAACGAAATAGACTATGATTCTACTTGCCACACAATTAAATAAATGCAAAAATGTTACTGCCATCGAAAGCTCTCAGTTGATTAATATGGATGTAGTCAATGATCTAATTGCGATCAGCAATATGCTTGAAATGCCAGGAAAGATAGAGAAGCGACCTACAAAATATCATTATCTTTTCAACGTTTCTCAACCTTACTTTTAGGAACGGATAATCGTCAGGACGCCTTTAGATGCTGTAGATGTTCATCCACAACACAGTAGACTAAGAAGGGGGCGGGGACGAGGACAGCTATCCAAGAAAGCTATGCCAATTACCGAATCGGCAGCAGCAGCAAACGGTGAGGAGGGTGTTGTCCAATCTGACCGAGCAAGCAAAGGCGAATCTGAAGGGACCTCGTCTCCGGCCATTCTGGATACGATTTTGTCAACGTCGAACGAAACTTCTAAAGATGTCGGTAAGGACACAGAAACCTTGCCGTTCAAAAAACGCAAAGGACGGGTGGTGTACGGCGATGAACCACCTACCCTGGAGCCCTTTGGGGAAGCAACAAATAGCGACAGTAACGATAACATGCCACCGGTCCTGGTGCCGACTGAGCCGGTTCCAAGTAACAGTAAGCGGCGAAACGAACAGAAAACGCGTGATTATCACGAAAAATACACAACTGAGAAACCGGAAAAGAAGTTGCCGAGGTTTTACCGAGATATGGACGATGCTGATGACACTTGGCTTCCGAATAAAAAATCCCTCAAGAATCAGTTCAATCGACAGTTGCGCAAGAAAGTGGACTCCGTGGCTAGCCCTCGAAATGTACAGAGAACTGTACGTGAAGAAGAACCGACACCTACTACAGAAGAAGTACGACGAAGCAGCCGTAAGCGTCGACTGGCAGAAATTGTTGTCAAGCGAAATCCCAACTTGAAATCGATCTACGATAAGCCTAACTATCGGCAGTTGACCGATGAGGAGTTCATAGAATTGACTCGTGAAGCGAAGAAACGAGCTGAAGAGAATAATCTAAAGACAGCAATGAAAAAAACCAAAACTATTAATAGTAAAAATGTGGTTGAACAAGAAAGCCGTAAGCGAATGCAGGATGATCGTCAAGAGCCAACAACATCCAAGAGGAATAGATCTGACGATGTGACAGTCTCGATTCCGGTAATTTTTTTCCCTATATCTTTATTATTCAAAGTTAACTACGCTTTCCATCAGCAGGTTGAGCAGCGCCTTGCTGATCCTAGTTCCAGTACAACCGACACCGACAGAAGTTTGTCTACCAAACAAATGGAAGCTTACAACTGGATGCTAAAACTAATGAACACAAATGGCAGTCAGAGTACCAGTCAGGAAAATACGGAGTTGATTGTAGGTGGACAGTTCATGCACTATTCTCAGAAGCATCTTTCCTTCCGCGAACGTAACGGAATTCAGTATTCGTTCTTTCTCCATTCCGACACGGAAAACTATGGTTTTCTGCGGCTCGCTCCTTCGGCTGTTAAGAAGCTCACTAAAACAGAAAAATTCTTTTTGGTAAGTTCTCCGCAAAACAAACGTCATTGTCATCAAACATAATGCGATAATATGTTTCATTTCCAGAAATTCCTTATCATTGAAGGCAACCTCTCTTTTCAACTGAACGGTCAGAAAATCGAGGCAAAAGGGGGCGATTTTCTTATGCTACCAGAATGTAAGATTCCCAAAACTTGATGCCTATTTTATCTATATGATTGAAAATTAATTCATCTTTTTTTTTATAGATTCTACATATGCCATCGAGAATGGCGAGAATGTTTCCCTAATATTCATGATAAAACTGTGTCCGTCGCTTTGTGAACCCTAAATCACCCGTACCTATAGTAAGTTAATTTTAGCTACAATTTCTTTTTGCTACAGTAATTGAATAGAATGATTGTGGAATTCAATTTTAATTAAGTTTGTTTTAAGTTGTATCCTGGCAATTAGTACAGCGCTGTGTGCATTAACTCCTCGTAGGGACTATCGATAAACGTTTTCTAAATATATATTTTAATTTTCATTCCATTGCTGTGCTTGCTCAATTACGATAGGACGAAAAGAACAACCTTCAACATGGAATGGGCACGATATATACAGTGACGGAGAATACATTAAGACCAAAGCCTGATCTTCATACAAAGCTCCTTTCATTTTCTCATAAAGTAATTTAGCTGGCCATAGCCTAGAAATAACCTGAATTCTTCATCTGTAACAAATTCATAATTTTTCATTCATAACTTCAGAGGTTATAGACACCATTTACGACAAAACAATAAGACGGCCTTTGATCTCAATAGTTTAGGTTATGTTGCTGAATTTAAATTAGGATCTATAAAGTTCTGTCCAGTTAGAATCCGGAATCACATTGTGTTGCAGCGGCACGGAACGTTACCGCTGCAAGAATTATTTTGCAGCGGTTTGTTTACCTAGCCGCCTACTTTTTCTGTGGTATAAATTTCACGGTGTCTCGTGCAGTGAGTCAAAAGTTATTCCAGATGGAAGCCGAGAGGAGAGAAAAAAATCTGCACACCCACGTTGATAATCCAACGTGGTCCGTAATTAAAGTCCCAAAAACGTTGAAAATCGCCAATTCAACCGTGTATGATGTGCTCAAACGTTTCAGGGAGCGAAAGAGTGTGGATCGATTGCCTCAAGGTAAGCGTCGTAGTGGAACATATGACCGCAAGCTGAACCAGAATGTGTTGAGAACCGTCAGAGCAAACCCTGGACTGTCAGATAATGAAATCGCACAAAAATACGCTGCTGTTCGCAGTACCGTTCGAAGAAATCGTTTGCGAGCAGGATATCGTTCTTATCGAGCCAGCAAGCAAGCAAACAGAACGTTGTAGCAAAGTTTTGTCACCAAAACTCGAGCTCGAAAATTGTACCAGCAGGTTTTGACGAAGTACCAAGGATGCCTGCTCATCGACGAAATGTCAAAATGGATTTCGGGCAGCTTCCTGGCCAAAAATACTACAAGGCGACGTCACGAGGAGATGTTCCTGCGAAGTTTAAGTTTGCTTTTATGGACAAATTTGCCAAAAAAAAAACAACTGATGATTTGGCAAGGGATATGCAGCTGCGGAGCAAAGACCAAAGTGTTCGTGACGAATAAGACGATGGACTCGAAGCTGTACAATGAAGAATGCCTCATACTACCTTTCATTAAAGCGTACTACCTTTCATTAAAGCCCATGAAGGTCCCGTGAAGTTTTGGCCAGATTTGGCGAGTTGCCACTACAGCCGGGAAGTCATCCAGTGGAACCGCGATAATAACGTAGATTTCATCGATAAAAACATAAATCCACCCAACTGCCCGCAGTTCCGGCCCATCGAGAGATTTTGGGCAATAATGCAGCGGAAGCTTAAGAAAAGTGGAAAAACAGCTTGGGACGCGACTCAGATGACCAAAATGTGGAACAAATGTGCCAAGGAACTTGACTACGGAGGTGTGCAGCGGTTGATGGGAGGAATAAAGAAGAAAGTGCAAATTTTCATTAGAAACGAAGAGAAATGATTTGTACTGATATTTTTTCCTTAAAGTACAGTGAGTAACCTTTGTTTTGATGTATTAAACTTATTTGTACGTCAATCCGTTACCGAGATTAAGATGATTTTATTATTCCGGATTCTAAATGGACATAGCTTTAGTATACTGATGTTAAAATGGCTTGTACATCAAAAATCAAAACTCAGATCCTTAAATTTGAGCATTATGTATGGATATCAAAAGGTGGCCTTATTGTTTTGTCCAAAGCGGTGTCTGTAACCTTTGAAGTAGTGAATGAAAAATTGTGGATTTAATACAGATGAAAATTCAGGTTACTTCTAGACTACAGCTCAAATTTCAGCTCAAACTTGAACATTTTGTATGAAAATTGGGCTTTAGTCTTATTGTATTGTCCGTCACTGTATATATATATATATGTTTATGAACATAACTTCTTTCCTCTCTTGACATTTCTAACCTCACGGGACAGGTTGGAAAATTTCTCGAATTTCCATCGACATTTCAATTAATAACTTTGGAAGTGTTTCAAGAATACTTAATCTAGAAAGTTGAGAGCAGGAAAAAGGTCGTTCAAAGAGCAAAAAAGCCAAAAGGTAGAAGAACGCAATTACTCAGGTAACCAATGAGCATTAGCATAAAGGGTGTACGGAATCAAATTGCGACACACACACACATATTCGGCAAAATTCGCCCGTTCAACCAATCATCTTCATACTTTCAGGGAGTAAAATAAAACATGTTATGATGATGATGATGATATAAAACTACCATCTATTGTAGCAAGGTAACTTCCCATAGCAGTGGAATAATCTGAAAAACGATTTGATCAGGATTCTATTATTGTTTGTCATCATCAAGCTCCTGTATGAAGGGCCAACAACGTTTGGGCGGGCCCGCAAGCAGAGATACCTACGCGAAACCCGCGAATATAGGGAAAAGAATCTCCTTCCAAAAGCAAGTTCACACGCACAGCACTAGAATCGAGCCCTCGATTGACAGAATAAACCAAATAGATGGGGTCGAAGAGCCCGCCCTCGTTCCGCGAAATGTTAACAATAGGGAGGAGGCAGTCCCATGCTCCCTATCCAAATCGTTTCACTTGGGTGCCCTGATGGTCCCTCCCTTTCCCCGTTATATGTTATTCAATATTAAGTATATTTTGTACACAAACATTAAGATATCATTATAGACAAAAATGCTAATTTATTCAAATTTCAAACTTGAATGATACATCCAATGGATTCTTACTGAAAAATAAATAAAAATTAGATATGTATTAATATCCTACTAGTCCTGGAAAAGCTGAAAACAGAATAGATCACTCAAAATATCAAAGATAAAATTTCAATAAAAGATATTATTTTATAAGACATGTTGTAATATTTTGTCTTTATACTGTTCTAGTAACATTTCAAATATAACAATTGAAGTGATCGACGAGTGCGGTTTGATGATTTCTGAAATAAATGGCTTATCTTACCATAATACCACTAAACACAATATTAAAATATAATCCTACATTGCTTATAAGCAAATGCCAGTCTTTTATGAATATAGTAGTTGAAGTTCAGAATTGCAATTTTGAATTAAATGTTATGCTGAAATGCTGAAAAACAAATTGAGCCTTTGATGCCTGTCATGTTGCTCCATGCTCTTACATGGTTTTGGAATGCAAAGATGATTCTAAAGCGTCATTATATTTAGCATTTCAAGCTTTTTGCGTTCACAAATTGCTTATTGCTTGCTTTCAACTTATTGTTCTAAATGCACTTCCACAGTTATTAATTGAGAGCTTTTGATGCCGATGATTTTAAAACGTGCTGAAATTATTAATAAATTGAGAATGGAAAATATACAATATGATTCAAAGGTACACGATCTTCAGTCGCACTCCCTCTCTTCGCTATTGTCAGATTGACAACATTGCCCAGGCTACGCCAACCAGCGTCTCCATGTTTCATTTGGATCAACTTTTTTTTTTGCGTGGCAATCCATTTTTTCTTTATATCTTCCTTCGATTTCACTTCCGAAGTGCCTGCTTCTTAATGGCCCAGTACTTTTCAATTGGCAGCAGTTCTGGTGCGTTCGGGGGGTTGAAATGCGGCAGGAAATTGACATCCTTGTACCACCCCAAAACTTCTTTCGAGTAATGACACGAGGCTAAATCCGGCCAGAAAATCGTAGGACCATCGTGTGACCTCAGAAGAGGAAATAGACGCTTTTGGAGGCTTTCCTTTAGGTACACCTGCCCATTGACCGTTCCAGTTGTCACGAATGGTGTGCTCCGCTTTCCACACGAGCAAATTGCTTGCCAAATCATATATTGTTTGGCAAACTTTGACATCGTCTGCTTTCTAACGTCCTCAGGGACATCGTATTTATGATGAGCAGTGAAAAACTGGAGCCCCGAAAGCTGCCGGAAGTCTGCTTTTACATACGTCTGATCATCCATAACGAAGCAATGTGGTTTCGTATGGGTGTAGAGCTTCCGTGCACGTGTTTTACCTACCGTATTCTGCCGTTCATCGCGATTAGGCGCCTTTTGGACTTTGTACGTGTGTAGTTCTTCACGTTTTTTCGCATCTTGCACGAAAGTTTTGGTTAGATTCAGTGTCTTCGCCACATCTCGAACTGAACTGTTTCCTCTGGATTCCTCTTGAAATCTTGAACTACCCGCTTGTGATCCTTAACACTCTACGGAGATCCATTTTTGCCTTTTTTTTTTTTCGGTGGGGGGGGGAGTTGTGGGGGGTGGGTGTAAAAAACAAGAGACAGTGGAGATCTCCGCCTGCGGGGGGGGGGGGGGGAGGGGAATGGTGGTGGGGGGGGGATTTATATTTTTTGTGGGGGCTGTTGTTTTCTTTCTCTCGTTGGGGGCAGGGATGCCAGATATTTTTTTCAAATGTCTGCGATAAAAATTTGCAATGTCTGGGAATGTCTAAAAATAAGTCTGTAAAATATTTTTTTTTTTTTTTGCAAAATTAGACTTTTTTCAACGAAAAGACACAATAATAGAGTTATGTCATTTTCGCTATATGTGTGATTATGTAACCATTTCTGCATCTATTTCTTCGATCGTATGCAATCTGACACTATGGTTTCATATTTTTAAAGTGACATTTAAGCTTGAAGCATTCGCATAGATGACATATAGTTTTTTTTCCCACTTATAACGTTCTTTCCAGTTTTGTATTTTAAAATCAAAATTTAGTTATCATTTGATTCAACAAACTTTTTTTACTTTGTCCAAAAATAACCATTGAATTACAATGAATTACAGAGTCAATTTTCCGTTACATAAATAAAAAAGTTGAATTCAAAATTTTTATTTTTATTTCTCTAATAAAAAAAAACACTACAATGAAACTTGTTGTTATGAAATAAAATGTTTGGATAAAAAGGATTTTCTTGCAGTTAAAGTCGAGGGGCTGTCAACTTGCGTATCTTCGATGCATCTATCGGTATTAAAAAGCGGGGCTACCCTATATGGCATGAGGTCGTTTGACATAAGGCCGTTTGCCATAAAGTCTTTTAGTTTAAAGTCATTTGGCATGAGATCAATGATAATCAATGATCATTTGGCATTAAGGCCGTTTAGCATAGTGACCATTTGGCATAAAACAAAGAAAAAAAAATTGAAAACATTACTGTCATTTGGCATAAAAACCATTCAGTATAAATATCGGAAAATGAAAGCTGCTTCATGTTCAGTTCGCAGTTGACATAACTTGGACATTCAAAATTCATGTGGCAGAAAAGTCTGTTGGCATAATGGCCATTTGGCATTGATTAGCGAACAGTTTGGAAAAGATTGTTTGGAGTAAAAATCTGCAAATTAACGTTTCATCAGAAACATTTGGCATAATGACAGTTTGGCATAAATACTAAAAAATTAAATCAGTTTCAGAGCAATTTGAAATTATTATTCAAGGGAATATTACTATGGATAAAAGCCTATGCCAAATGACCACTTGGATTCTGTTTAATTGCAAGAGTGTTTTGTTAAATGATCATTATACCAAACGGCATTATGCCAAATGACCACTTAGCTCAAGTTAATGTTATGCCAAATGACTTTATGCTAAACGACTTTATGCCAAACGACTTTATGCTAAATGACCTTATGAGTAACGGCAGGTTATGAAAATTGAAAATTCATATGCCCTCCGCTCGTTTTCCACTTGTACACAGAAAAAAGTCTTGTAGTAAAAACTACCATTTTACCCGACTATGCCTATCTTTAAAACTTTCATGAAATTTCAGTCAATTTTACTACGTTTATGGTAAAACCTTCAACATTTGTGGTATATTTGACAGACCTCATATTGATATCAACCGCACCATGGTTGATCTAATCGCAGGCATGGTAAAATCAAACGCATTTATAGTCAGGTGAAAATTGTTGGTGTTTGCGCTTAATTTAACCCTCGAAATGGTAGTTTCTACTGCGGTTTTTTTTCGTGTATCTTTCAACTTTCATAACCTGCCGTTACTCTATACGGAACTATCAATGCTTTCTCTTCAATTCTCTTAGTTCTAGCAATAAATTACTGTCCACTCCTAGAGCCTCTCATGTTGATGGAAATCATCTTCTGACAAATTTCATCATTAGATATCGTTACTCCGCGCATATGGAGAATACAACAATAACAACAATCAAAGTGTACTTGTTAAGCAGTTTGAGAGCTCCCATAATTTCAGTTTAGGTCTTACAAGTCCTGTTGAGGGTCAGGTTTCCAGGGAGTATCTGAATATTTTCTCACAAGAAAATATTTTTGATGATTCTTGGGGAACTGATTTGGATAAAGTAAAAACTATAACTAAAAAATTTCAAAATATGAAAGCACCAGATGATGATGGAATTTTCTATATCCTCATCAAAAAACTCCCTAAGAGTACTTTGTCTTTCTTGGTAAAACTATTTAACAGATGTTTTCTTCTGGCATACTTTCCAGATAAATGGAAAAATGCAAAAGTCGTACCTATTTTGAAGCCAGACAAAAATCCGGCTGAAGCTTCTAGCTACTGACCAATCAGTTTGCATTCTTCAATAAGTAAGCTTTTTGAAAAAATAATTTTGAATAGAATGATGCTTCACATCAATACAAACTCAATTTTTGCTGATGAACAGTTTGGATTTCGCCATGGGCATTCAACTACGCATCAACTTTTGAGAGTTACAAAGTTAATTCGTTCAAACAAAGCTGAAGGCTGCTCCACTGGAGTTGCTCTTCTAGACATAGAAAAAGCATTCGGCAAAGTTTGGCATGACGGTTTGATTGCGAAACTAAAAAAGTTAAATTTTCCGCTTTATATCATGAAATTAGTTCAAAACTAGGGAAGATGTACCTATATTAATTTTCACCACTTTGCAATTCATCCTACTTGAAATAAAACGATATACACGTGACAGGATTAGTTAGTAATGTTTGTTGTATTTAACGTAAGCAAACATTATTAGAAAACGAAATCGATCCTTCAACTGCCCAATTGTTTGATTCATCGTAGGATGAATATAGGAACAATGAGATTAATATGGGGGCAGTTTCCCTACTTAACTGATAGAACTTTGCAAGTAAATTATCAGAATTCTACATCTGATCAATTGCCTGTGGTCAGTTCTAGGATTTTTTTTTCATTAGGGCGAATCTACAATTGAGAGACTCTCTCTGTTTACCTTCTCTTTCACCAATAGCTAAATCATTTTCACACTTTTCGTTTGGCTGTTTGCTCAATATGCTAGCCAGCACTCTTATCCTGCGATCTGTGTTAAAGAATCAATCCATAGTTTTATAATGGCGCTGTAATTAATGAAAGAGAACGAGGCAAGAGAGAGTCTCTCAATTGTAGATTCGCCCTAATGAATAAAAACCCTAGAGTTCTCTTTCTGCTTTCGATTGGTACGGTTGAGTTTTGTTTCTTCGTGCGATAGCCTTCTTCTATACGGCATTGTAATCAGTTTGCATTGTTCTTTCATCATCAACCCGGTCGCTTTTGTTATAGCAGCAATGTGCGAGTTGAAAAATACTGTGCGATTTACCTTCGGCAATGGAGCGGATAAACCAAGCTTAGGCGAAGTGGAAAATTTCGTCAAAGGCTTGGATGCGGAGCTTGATGAAATTGAAGCTGCATATAGGATAGCAGATGAAAAGTCCCTTCTCGTCAAGTTCAAATCTGAGCGGTCGATGTTACACGCGCTGATCGCCAACTCTGACGAGCTGGTATTCCATTATGCGAATGGAAAAAAGGTTAAAGTACACATGTCGCATGCCCAGGATCACATATGCTATGTGCGAATATACGATCTCCCACCGGAGGTTCCCGACCAGGAGATCGTTACGGTGTTGTCAAAATATGAACACGTGAAACGCATCGTGCGGGAGATTTTTCCGGCGGAGCTGGGCATTCGCGCCTACACTGGTGTGCGAGGCGCGTACATGGACGTGATGCAGGAAATCCCGTAATCGCTGCACTTCGCCAATCGGAAGGGTAACATGTATTACGAAGGCAACAAGGATAAATGCTTCATCTGCAAAGAAGTGGGACATCTGATGGCTTCTTGTCCCAAGCGGAATGTTCAGAGTCAGCCGAAAGTCCGTCGGCAAGAAAATGAACAGAACGGTAAATGGAAGAAAACGTACGGATCTGCAGTAACCGGAGACACAGCCAACATAGGATCTGAAGCTGAAGGTGATAGCGAATTGGAAACGCTAGAGATGCTGGAAGACAAAATGGAGGAATCTGTCATGATACCGGTTTTTTGCGATCCAAGACTCCTTTAGAGCGAAACCATGGTTCCATAAGTTATCGCTGAATCATATAGAAGTGCGAATATTGAACAGAATAATGGCCGGACACGATTACTCAAAATATTGGTTGCACAGGATGAAGATGAATGCTGCTACCTATGCCAGGAACCGGAGACGGCTGAACACCTAATTCTACATTGTACACGGTTCAATCACTTAAGAGCAAGCTTTAGCTTTGGTGGTATGTTTTTGAACTTGACTGATCTATTAAAACAAAAGGATGTAATCTTGTTGAAGGAAGTAGTGCAATTTGTAAAACTCTGTAAACTAAACATTTGAGCGACAAAAGAAACGTCAAATTGAAACACGACTGCGCGGTTTCAGTGACGGGAGTGGACAATCATACGATAAATAAACTGCTGGGCATATGGTTTGAGCTACCAGCCCATTATAAGTGATTGACAGATGCTGATCACAACCAGAAAGAAGAAGAAGAAGAAGAAGATACCGGTGGATAACGAAATCAGTAACGCTGAACCGAAGAATATGAATACCCGCGATCGCGTGTTGTTACAGTTTGCTGCATTCATGTCAACAGGGATAAGTAAACAAAAAGAGATGGCTAGAATAGCAAAAGAGCAAGAAGAAGTAGCAAAAGTCGCCCCCTAGAATGAAGAAGAACTCTAGTTTAAGAAATAGTTTTTTTTGTGTGTAACCCACAAACATTGCCTATGGCTCCGTAAAGCTAACGCGATTGAGCCGTACAAATAAACGAACTGGTAAAAAAAATTGCCTGTGGTGTTCCTCAAGGTAGCATTCTTGGGCCAATACTCATAACATTTTCACTTCAGATCTCCCTGATTTACCTCAGGGCTGTCAAAAATCTTGCTTTGCTGATGACACAGGCATTTCCGCTAAAGGAAAAAGTCTTCGTGTTATATCCAGGAGGCTACAAAAAAGCTTGGACATTTTTACAGATTCCAAATAAAATATCTTGGACTGATACTTGATCAAAAATTAACTTTTAAAGATCACATTGAGGGCATTCAAGCCAAATGTAAGAAATATATAAAATGTTTCTATCCTCTTATAAACAGAAAATCCAAACTTTGTTTGAAGAACAAACTTCTAATATTCAAACAAATTTTTAGACCGACCATGCTTTATGCTGTGCCAATATGGTCTAGTTGTTGTGCTACTAGGAAAAAAGTACTTCAAAGTCTACAGAACAAAGTTCTGAAAATGATTTTGAAGTTGCCACCCTGGTTCAGTACTATTGAATTACATAGAATTTCAAACGTTGAGACTCTAGAAGAAATGTCCAACAAAATAATTGATACTTTTAGACAAAAGTCATTGCAATCTTCAATTGCAATGATCAATTATCTCTATAGATAAGAACTAGTTTTAGGAAATCAATAATTATTCTTACACGCAAGCATAAAAAACCGTTAAAAATACTGAATAGACAAGGTAAACATAATATTAACACAATCAGATATAAATGATAGCATATAAGGTTGAAATGTTAATTACTTAGCAGGAGCACCTAGGTTAATATATGAATGTAAAATAATGTAAAATTTGAAAAAAAATTGGGTAATTGACTGGGTTCGTAAAAAGATCTTCAGTTCATCGGCATACAATAGACTACGAGGGCTTGGTTCAGATCATTAAAGTACAGCAAAAAGATCAGCCGCCCAAAATGGCTCCCTTGAAGTATTCCTGAAGTGGCTGGAAAAACGTCGGAAATGCAATCACCAACAGCAACTGTTTGCAACTGGTCGCCTACCAGTGAGATAGGAGCGAAACCATTGTACTAGCGAATTCGTTTTTGAACCTAGGTTGGAACCAGCTCCAATCTGCGATACCCGAAACAATTGTCAGTGCAAATCTCAATCCGATACGAGTTACAAATAAAGACAAACACAGCGAAGTTTGACACACAACAAACCGACCCAACATTAATACCCGATGCAGGTTAGAACTGAATCAAAAACGAATTCACTATAAGAGACTTCCATTAACTCCAAGCTTATGTAGTTTTGCGATAGCGATGGCGTGGTTGAGCTTGTCAAAAGCTGCTGACAAGTCTAGATGACGGCCGTTTGCGCCCTTTCAGCCATTTTTTCCGTAATAAACGAAGTGAGACACAGCAGATTAGTGGTAGTGGAACGGCAGACCATGAACCCGTGTAGATCTTCGCTTAAGTGTTGCTTGCAGTGGAAAAGTAGACGGTCCATCATAATGAGCGCAAATAGCTCCGACCCAACGGCACACCATCAACCCGTGTATATCTTCGCTTAAGTGTGGGGGGGAAAGGGGGGGGTGGGGGGCCCCGAAATCTCGAGTACTTTTTCAAAAGGACGTAAGTCACAAAATGTAAACAAACGCTTTGTTCATGGCATGTTGTTAAAAAATCATGTATATATGCCCTTGTTTGATGAAGTTTCTGATGGATTATTATTGGAAGAGTTTACTACCTTTTTTCAAAACGGTGTAAAATCACTTTTGCACTCCTTGGGAATAATGGTAGATACGTCGCTTGTGTTGAAAAGTAACTGCGAAACATTATTATATCATTTGGATGCCCCCTAACAACTCGTTAGTAAAAGTCTTTATACCACAAGGTTAAAAATTTAGATTTTTTTCAGCAAAAATTGATTTTTTTAGCAAAAATATTTTTACAACGCTTTGTTGTAGAAAAAAAATATAAGTCATTTTAAAAAGTTCGACGTATCTGTGTGAAATATGACAACTTGACGTAACATTTCGACGTAACAACATTGTCATTCGCAGAATGGCGTATCATTTTGACGCAAGTAACATGCCATCTATCATACTGGCTTATCAAAATGGCGTATTATCTTTTTCGATTGCAGACCGTTGTAAGAAACATTTATCTAAATGAAGCTTGAATTTTCACTCCTAGTGTAGTTTTTAAGCACAGTGATGCAATATCTTTTATCGATGTGTCATTTAGTGGAATTTAATTGGGATAAACATGTCCGGGTTTCAAATAGGAATAAAAATAAACTCAAAAAAGTTCAATGCTGATTTTCTCATTTTCGTCCAAATGTTACTTACGTCTATTTGAAAAAGTACTCGAGAAATGTCTCGGTAATTATTCAAATCTCGTTTAGTTTCCTTCTTGTGACCTGGAAACAATTGAGCAACCTTCCAACTTCCAACAGAACAGTCAGTCAGAAATTTCCTGAAAAATATATATAAATCATAAACATTTTGTATGCATTGATAGTATAAATTGCCTCGCATGCCTGCTATATATTCGTATGTAGATACATGGATTAAAATTAACTCGTACATTCAATAGTTACTCGGCAATAAATGAAAACTTTACAGGTGATCGTAGCAGTGCTACTAAACAGTCGAACAGGGAAGTCGAATATTGCAACAAACAAAAACTCAAGTCGCTGTTTGTATCCACTCGCAAAACGATTTACTGATTGATGATATACCTACTAATTCCATTCTATACCAAGTTAACAGGTCAAACAAAAAACCTTTTTCCTAATCTTAACCATATGATTCCCTTGCCTTTTGCCTTCGTCCTTCAGCCTTCACTTTTCTTATTCCTATATGACAGAAACAGAACCGGATACAATACGGATGAAACGAACTTCTAAAAATGCACAGACTAGCAGTTATGATGTTTTTTTTTTTTTAAGTTAAATAACGGCTCGCAAACAAAAAGACCTGCAGTAGCGTAGTACAACTAGATAAAACTATACTTAGATAATGAAAAACTAGCAGCTGTGTAGTTTTCGTTGCAAACTTAAAGTACGCCTACGAGTTAACGTTTCCTCTCTGAGCTGACCACACGAATCTCAGAACTCAAAATGAATATTTACGGTTGTTGCTTTTCTTCGGCAATGGTTTGCTTTAAATAAAGTGAGCATTATTAAACGAAAAGAAAGTTAGTTTACCTTGACCTTATTAACGGTCAAGCGGCAAACGAAAGTGTACACCTTGGAGAAATGGAAGATGGCCAAATAGATCACAGCCAGGTAGGCCACAATCATGAACGTCAAGAACAGATCGAACACGGCCGGTTTCACGTTGTAGATGTTGAGCAGCGCATCGCGGTCGTCATACAGCATGAAGTCTGGCTCGCGGGCGTCCGGCTTGTCGTAACTAACCTTGACGTTCTTAAGGTACTTTTCGAAGGCATTTTTCAGATCGTTATTCTGCTGGCTCGAGCGCACGTGCAACCATGGTCGGATGCTGTCTTTGGTGATGGCCATGGAATCGGTGAAGATCTCGCCACTGCCGGCAGTATTGTCCTGAGGCAAGTTGTAGATGTAACTGGCAAGTGTTTCGGCCAGTATTTTTACGTTGGTTTCTAGTTTGTTCAACTGTTCCTCTTCGTCCTCATCATCGAAGATTGTATTGCGAAGATAATCCTTATGAGACTGAACACAATAGTAAGATTAGTATCATGCAAGTGGAAGGTTTTTTACGCATACTTTACCTTTAAATTTGAGACTGTGAATGCCGGCATTCGTTTCATGCTGAAGCGTTCGTGTTCCCATGCAAGCAACGTATCTGCAAGGTTGATCTTCTTATGTACACCCTCCACAGTGACGTTACCGTATCGTTGTGCGACAGTTTTCAGCGTCTTATAGAAGCTATTCATCGCTGTACCTTCTTTAGGAGGTTTAGATACGTGCATGTAGAGATTATCATAGACTAACGTTCTGCCGATCGAGTCCAAGCAGATGACAAATTCCGCCTGTTGAATTTGAACATTTTCGTCCAGGTTGGAATCGAGCCACTTCTTCATACCTTGAAAGTTCAAGAGGCTTCCCGATTCCGATACCAGGAACATTAGGCGATACTTTGGAATACTAGCGTGAAGTTTGCTAAACAATTCGACTAAAGTGAGTAAAACAGCAACATCAACATTCTTCAGTTGACCATTTACTAAACCGAATGTGTCCATATGTGCCGTTAGGATGATCAGAGGCAACTTGCTTTCGCCGTCGCTCGATTTGATCGTGTGCTTCGTAGGAGTTAGTTCTCCCTGTATGATTGGAATTTTCGATTGTTTGTTCGCGGTATGACTTGTACCAGACACCACGATCTGGTAGCCATTGGCTGAAATTGATCCGAGAATTTCACTTATTGCAGATTCGCGCTTCTGAGACGACTTTTGCTGGCTTTTTATTGTCGTTTTGGTAACATCGTCAACGATTTCGTTCATTTTCGGATTATACCGGGAAAAGTAGACCGGAATGGAAATCTCTTGCAGCATCATCGCTTGCTCGAGCATGTGAATTTGCTGCAATCGGAAAATTAAGGACAAAGAAGGAAAAATAATCCTGTTAGTTGTGAGTGGTTCTGTCGGTAAGGTTGGCTAATCGGATTTGATAATATTAGAACAACGGCGTTTGAGTCAGTGCTGCTACATAAAACCATGTTGGCAAAGCTAATTCAAATATAATAAGGTGGTTTACATTGGTTCACCTTCTAAAAATACCAATCGATACTTAGTTGAAGCTGCTGCTGTCATCCTATCTGGAGATGAACTTCATATTTCTAGAACTTTACATATCACTAACCTGCTTTTCCTCCAAACTGAGGGAGGCAAAATTTTCCGGCAGAAGAATAACTAAGCCTCCGGCTTTGGCACGAATTTCACGGAACTGGTCGATGGTCATATCCTGAAAGCGAGTGACAACGCAGTGTCGAGAAGTTTGCCAGGTGTATAGTGATTTTGCTTCCAAATTCAAAGCCGACCCACGGCATCCTGTAAAAGATAAACGAGTAGTAACTGAACTTTTTCTATAATCTAATTATCAAGTATGATGGTTATCAGAAAGGCCCCACAATACCCTACGATAAACTGGTTACAACTGCATCCAGCATAACCTCAATGATAATTTTGTACGAAATGCAGATATTCATGAGATAGACCTCTGCTGACTGATTCCCCCATATCGTGTTGCTTACCGTAGGGTGTTCCATGGACATCGAACTGGGACATTCGCTGAACCCCAAACTCGCTGGCAGCCAGTACCGGATTGGACGAGCAGATGATCAGTATTGGTAATGTGATGAGCAAATAGTAAGGCAATCCACCGCGGAATAGATCGGCGAAATGGTCAGCATCTTCGAACATCTTTACAATTTGATTTTCTACCAAAGTGACACTTGCTCGACTTGACACCACGAATTCGCGGAACGTGCGTACACACTGCGGTTTACGTGTCGAATGAATTACTCCACTTTGGTAGGCGATTCTTCAATGGGACCGTAAATTGAATAAATTGGAAAACTCGCGAACCGAGTTTTGGTAAAGGAAGAACGGTAATGACTGACTTGACATTTATGATTTATGCTGGCAGCTGACAAGGTGGACAAGTGGATTTGCAAAAAGCATGACACATCAGAGTGGAATGAACGGTGGGCAGCAGAAATTCAACAGGGAGTCGAATGCAGAAGATTTGGTTTTAGACGAGTTGGTGTTTGAACTGGCCGTTACATTTGCCCGCCTTGATCCACTGTATAAGATTTCAGCGCACATGACTGCAGTATACCCGCTTAGAAAAAAGTACCAAACGGAGCAATTAAGTGTGGGAAGCCAACGTTGGGTATTGTTATGTTTACCCACCGTTGAGTACAAATTACTTACTTTTGGGTAGAATTGTACCCAAAAGTAAGTTATTTGTACCCAACGGTAGGTTAACACGATTATACCCAACGTTGGCTTCCCACATTTAACTGCTCCTCTGGGTACTTTTTTCTCAGCGTGTAGGCCGGGTGCCACTGATTTTTGAGTCAAAAATTACTTAGTCCTGCCAAAGGGAGCTTACCCAGCAATGGGTAAACATACCTTACCTTAGATTTGCGCAATTGTTCCAGTGACGGAAACTGAGTAAAGTTTACTCAGACGTTAACGTTTGATGAATGGGTATTAGGCTTTTTGACGTTTAATCACCTTTCCCTTTCTGGCACGTGCAGAGGAAGATGGTTTGTTTTCCTCCAAATGATTTTCCTTCTTACTTGCACTCTTTTGATCTAAATGGCACTTAAGTTTGCGTTCGTTCAAGGTCACTAAGTCTAACACGCTCAAAACAGCCTCTCTTTCATTTGTATCACTGTCCTTTTTTTCTCACGGAAAAGTTACTCCATTTTTGTAAAAAGTGGAACAACTCATAAATTGAGTTCTTATAATTTAAAAAAATTACCTTTTGGTCGACCGGTTTCGGGCGCGATGCTGCCCATCTACGGGACTATGTCCGGCTGTTGCGTAGTTGTCAGAAGTGAAGAGATAGTTACTGAATTCTCAGCTTTGTCATGTTAAACAGACTTGATGTGATGGGAGGATCGTCTTCATTCATGAGCGGTTCGGATGAATTGGATATAAACATCGATCCCCATGCGTTTAGGTGAGACGGTTTCCGTACTGTTTTAATTAATTTTGCATTTTTCCAGTCAATATGATGTTCGAACCCCGTCGCAGTTTCCGTTTATCAACAGCGTTTTTGTGTTCTTTTAAGCGAACCTTTACTTTGCGGCGGGTTTGTCCGATGTACGCAGACCTGGCAGGGAATTTTGTAAATCCCCGAATTTTCGTCCAGTGGAACCTTGTCCTTCAAATTGAATTGCGCTTCATCCCAACTTAAATGTAAATCTTTTTCAGGAAGTAACTAAGTAAAAAAAGCAAAAAAAAAAAAAACATTGAAACGATTTCTATGGCCAATCAATGACCTTCAGTTATTCTCAGATTCATTGGATACAATTCACCGGGTGACTGTCGTAGTGTTCACAAAATGCAACGCGGTGTAACACTTTCGAAACGAACAACCGTGGTTGAGGAAACGCCGCGGTTATACCTGGCGTGAAATTATTTTTTCAATATATAAATTACTTATGACTGAAGTTATACCATAGACTAACTCTAATAGTACGTTCGCACTACGCTCTATATTACGTGATATTGCAAGTTGATATCGATATCAAGTGGAGGTGTTCACACTACACTGACTTGATATAGTTTGACGTTTGGAAAAGTGACGATGAAGAAAACAGAAAAAAAAAACTAAGTAAACTGGGGCCGTATAGCGGATCTCGAAACGAAGAACTTTTTCTCACAAGCGTTCGTACAAAAAGTCGTTCGTTTCGAGCTACATAATGCCACCCCTGATCTTTATTACATGTTCTATACAAAAAGATCTGATATTGATGAACTACAGTTTTAAAGTACCATTTTTTTTCCAGTAATTGGTTTTTTTATGGTGGGTTTCGTTGGGATCAAATTTTTATACATTTTTAATAACCAGATGCTACGTCCCCTGAATAATCTGGTTGATTCTTTGTGGGTGGAATTTGAGATGAAAAAAACAAAAGGGGAGGGGGGGGGGATTTTTTTTTTGTTTTTTTTTTTTTTTTTTTGTTTTGTGGTTATTGGGGTTTTTGGGGTGTAAAAATATTTTGTCAGTGGATAGGGAAAAAAAAAAAAAAGTAAAAAAACAATTTGGGGCCTACAGTGGGTCCAAAAAGTATTCGTCTAGTGTGCTATTTCTTTTTATATGGCCAATTATTACATGATACAAGCAATTAAGAATGTATTTCTATCAAAACTGGTAGAAGAATAATCAGTGCATCTGTAATGCTCAAAATTTATTTGAAATTTTTACTATTAATGGTGACAAGTATCGAAAACTTTAAATTGAAGATATATACTGGCTCATAAAGTATTCGTCCAATAAAAAGTTACTGCTTCGAGGACGTAACGTGCGTAACACGCCAGTCTACCAGTGCTACCAGTCTACCTGCTAGTTTGTCGATGACAGATCACTGCATTTTTACTGTTTTGATTGCAACCGGAGCAGAAAGTGAGTCGCCATGGGCCGAAAAGGCAAGGAAACGAGCCCTGAAGAGAGAAAGCTGATTATTCGTTTACATAATCAGTGTAAATCATCCTACGAGATAGCAAGACTTGTTGGCAGACCCAGATCCACCGTCCAATCAGTGATTGATCGCTTTGGTGTTACCAAGTCATTGAAAAACAAACAACGAAGCGGTCGTCCTCGATCGTTAACAGACCAGGATGAGCGGTTTATTGTACGAGAAATTAAGAAAAACCCAAAAATAAGTGCACCTAAGTTGGCTAGTGAGCTGGACAGAAGGGGAACAACGGTATGTCACAACACAATCCGAAATACCTGCAAAAAGTATGGGTATCATGGTTGGGTAGCTAGGAAGAAGTTTTGGGTGAGTAAGACGAATCGCCAAAAACGGCTAGATTTTGCCAAGGAACATCAAATGCAGAAGGAGGACTTTTGGAATAAAGTCATATTTTCCGATGAAAGCAAGTACAACATTTTTGGATCCGATGGACGGCGTACGGTATGGCGAAAAAAGAATACGGAGATGCAGCCGCAAAATCTTTTGCCTACAGTGAAGCATGGCGGGGGTTCCGTTATGGTGTGGGGGTGTATGAGTGCAGCTGGAGTGGGGAATTTACATTTTATTGAAGGGATCATGGATCACAAAAAGTACATAAGTATCTTGAAGGAAAATTTAGGTCCCAGTGCTGAGAAATTAGGCTTACAAGGGTCCTACATCTTCCAACAAGACAACGACCCCAAACACACAGCTGCAAATACGAAGCTGTGGCTGCTGTACAACACACCGCCTCAAAGTCCCGATATGAACCCGATTGAGCATCTTTGGAAGGTATTGGATGACGCAATCAGAAAACGGAGCATTTCTAACAAAAATGAGTTGAAACAAGCTTTGAAAGAAGAGTGGGACAAAATTCCATCGTCCGTTACAGGTAACTTGGTTTCCTCTATGCCACGAAGACTACAGGCAGTCATAGATGCGCATGGGAACCCGACCAAGTACTAATTTAAGTTCTAACTTTTGTTTTAATAAAAATCCTATATCATATGCAGTATGGACGAATACTTTATGAGCAAAAATGAATTGAATCACCAAGTTATGTTACTGATATTATTGTTGTTGAAATATTTGTCAACTGAACTTTAAATAATAAATATGAATTAGTTTATCCACCATCCAACCTGATCGTTAGTTTCATTTTTCAATGCCTATCACGCTGTAAATTCGCCTTTTTGTGTTAAATATGCTGCTAGACGAATACTTTTTGGATCCACTGTACGTACCCGCTAACGAAAATTGTATCTGCAAAATGAACCAATGTATGATTAAAATGGTGCGCACATTTTTTATAAGACAAAAAAAAAATCTGTCGAGGATCTAATTGGGTGGAAAATCTGCAATATGGTTAGTGAATAATAAGTTCGCTTCAGTTTGTTTTATTTGATTAACATGCATAAACCAAATAATTTTAAACTTCCTAAACACGACGGTGGAATTATTCAAATTGGAAAATTGAGTTTTGTTTTGATTGAGTCCAAAGGGGAAGTGACATATGAGATTAAAAGATATTGCCCAGCTCTATCGCAGCTGGGTTGCCAACCACTGCTTGTTCGAATTATATCAAGTAAATGAGATGATATGTGCTATATCAAGTACTATTCTTAATATAGATTGACAGATCAAATGTATGGGATATCACGTAATATAGCACATGATATAGCTGCTATATCATGAATCGCACTATATCACGTAATATAGGCTGTAGTGTGAACGTACTATAACACCCCGTTCACATTACAACTTATATTACGTGATATAGAGTATCTTGATATCAGCATCTATGCATCTAGTTTTCACTGGAAATAACAAGCATGGCATTTGATATCAAGATACTCTATATCACGTATTATAGGTTGTAGTGCGAACGGGGTGTAAGACCAGTAGGTCCCGAACAAATACGATTTTTTTCTTGGCTCAGTCAGTACCAGCACATCGGTCCCAAGCTCGGTCCCAAGCTTAATAATACACCCCTAATAATGAACTCACACGAACACACACTCAAATATTCTGTCAAAATAACACAGCAAAACAAAGGCGCAAATATGTATAGCAAGGTGCTGGCTTCAAGGTGTACTTCGGATCAAGGGGTTCTACATCAGTGAACCAATTTCAAATCGCTTGTTGCATATTGATTGTTGGTTATACCGTGAATATAAAAATAGACTCTTTTGATATGGTACGCTTGCTTGTTGTTTGCCACCACTCATGACGCAACAAAAACATGCTGCTCGGAATAGAAAAATCGGTGCATCTGCCAGGGACGACCCCAATGTTTACGTTGCGGGGTGACATCTACGATTGGCAACCCAGCTACGAGAGAGCTGGGCGATATCATTCAATCTCAAATGTCACTTTTCCTTTTGATTGAATCAAAACAAAACACAATTTACCGATTGGAATAATTCCACCGTCGTAATTAGTAATATAAAGGAAATTTAAAATCATTTTGTTTATGCATGTTCATGGAAGGAAACAAACTGAAGCGAAATTATTATTTGCCATCCATATTGCAGATTTTGCACCCAATTAGATCACCGACAGATTTTTTTGTCAGCTCAATTTTCAATTTTTTTCCCTCTGTTCGGGACATAAACCACTGCGACCATTAAATTGATCTATTGTAGTATATCCCGTATCCTTTGTTTAGTGCATGTTGAGTTGCTTCATCACTATTTAGAAATGATGAAGTATTCGGCGTTGTTACAGTTGTCATTGTTTGTTTTGTTGGCAATGAATCGACTTTTATTGAAAGTTTCCGCTATTTAAACTATTCGAAGAGTGAGAACACTCTTCAAAGGCGCGCCCCCTTTTCAGTCAAAACCGGAAAGAAAACAAACAATGACTCCGATACTGAGCATGCATTCGAACCGTAGTCCTAACTAATTCAAACTATAGAGCATCAAATAGAAAATGAGAATTCACATAAATGAAGACTAACCATGTTTTCCTTATTCCAAGCTCATCCTCGGTGGGTCAATCCGAGTATTGTCACTTTACACAAGACATAAAATATTATAAGGACTAAGATATCTAATTTTTTTTTTTCATGAGGGCGAATCTACAATTGAGAGATTCTCTCCTGGCCCGTTCTCTTTCATTCATTACAGCGCCATTATAAAACGTTCGAGGGATTCTTTATTACAGATCGAAACACAACAATGCTGGATTGGAATATGAATGAAAGAGAGCGAGCCCGGAGAGAATCTCTCAATTGTAGATTCGCCCTAATGAAAAAAAAAAAAAAAAACCCTAGATATGTTTCTTTGACTACGAAAAACAAATATTTTCCCCAGTTTGAATTAATTCGGACTAGGGTTCGGTGGTAGATCTGATACCCCGTAAGGCACCACAAAAAGGTGATCCACCAGCGTTACGGGTCGTTCGCACCATTTATCATACATTGATTCATTTGACAGGTACAATCATCATTCACATCATCATAAATACAGTACAGGTACAATTTTCGTTTGTGGGAACGTATTTCGGGGTGCTGTATCGGATAATCGGTTTGTTTACAGGTTTTCCCCATGGTAAATGAAATGTGAACAAATTTTTCAACGATCAAATATTTTCGCGATAGACAAATAAAACTATAGACAATAGACTATAGACGATAGACAAGGCAAACTTTGACCGAATTACTGTCGGTGTTGATTTTCATCGACTAATTGACATCGCGGCAAGATTTTTCGATGCTATAAACGTTGAACTTAATTTTTCTTTTTGAAATAAGAAATCAGGGGACGAAGCTTAAGCATTAAGCTTCGTTATTAAAAATGTGTTAAGTTCTGATTCCAATGAAACCCATCATATTGAAACGAATCACAGGAACAAATGGTTATTTAAAACTCTGTTTCGTCAAAATCAGATCTTTTTGTCTAGAACATGCAATGAAGATCAGTTTACTTAGTTCTAGTTTCTGTTTTCTTCATCATCATATTTACAAACGTTAAACTATATCAAGTCAGTGCAGTGTGAACACTTGATATCGATATCAACTTGCTATATCACGTAATATAGTGCGTAGTGTGAACGTACTATAAGTTTCTTCTGGGCATAGAAAGTATTTTTATACGACAAAATTGTGCCGGCATGAAAAATGAGCATGACTTGCTCAATATTTAAAAAAATATTGCTGAGGTGGTATTTCAAAATGGACAAAACAAACGGTTATTTCTTTGGCTTTATTCTTCAACTTTCAATACTTAGTGTGACCCTCCTTAGCCTTCAACACTGCTTCCAGTCGACGCGGCATACTTTCGACAAGCTTTTTGAGAAATTCCGGATCAATATGTTCCCAGGCTGTTTCGAGAGCTTCAAAATAATTATTTTTTGATGTTTTGTCCTCTTTATCAAATCAGGGGTTTCTCGAGGTTATTCGAGCATTTTGATTCGGTTTAACTTGAAGAACGCAGTAGTTTTCTTCGCGGTGTGCTTTGGATCGTTGTCCTTCTGAAAGATGTAGTTGGGTTCCAGGCCAGTTTTCAAAAGAGACACCTCCAAAATTTCGCTGAGCAAGTCAATGTGTGTATCCGCAGTCATGATCCCTTTGATATGTGCCAAACTTCCTACTCCAGACCATGCGAACGCTCCACATACTGTAATTCATTCACTGGTCAGGCTTATGAAATTCCAAAGCATCGTTCATAAGTTGAACTTTATGAATTTCTTAAGTTTATTTGCCTGAGTATGTAGGTCTAAATAATATGGGTCAAACCATGGTTTAAGTGTTGGGTTTACCTTGTCTGGTTATTGATCGTATTTTTTTTTTCAGATTCTCTCCCGGCATGGGTTTCAATGTTTTCCATAGTGGCAATTCTTCATCACGTTCTGCTTCTGTTCGTAAATTGGACTATAGTTATTTGACCGTTGATGCGTCGTGATCTTTGGGTTAATCAACAAAGCGCATGTTGGTTCGACGGCAACAAAGCGCCCGTCGTCCCGAAAAACGAGCATTGATTATCCCCACCACGCGACCCCCCCCCCCCCCCCCACACACGCACACACGCACATACACACACACTGGCGCAGACAGAGGCATGCGCTCAGTTCGTCGAGCTGAGTCGAATGGTATATGACACTCGGTCCTCTGCTGGGCCTCGGATAAAAAATCGAGTTTTCAAGCGACCTTAATTCCCTTTTTTCAGTGTAAGAAGGGTAAAAAGAATCTATTTTATCCATTCAATACATCCTTTGCTAATTATACCCCAAAAAACCTATCAATTTCGGGCGTCGAGAGTAGAAGGCCCCCTTAAGGATATACGGGATCAAGACCTTATCACTTCGACGTATTCTGAGCACAAAACTCAAATACTATTTCTACTTCAGGCGTGAAATTTTCAAGAATCGTTTGCTCTACTGGAGCATCCATTGGTTAGCAATATGAGCGTTGTTTGTTTTGTTTTGTTTGTGATTTTTAGTCTAAAAAATCGTGAAGTGATAATTTACCTAAACTATAAATCATATGGAAAAAGGACTCCCTCCAGTTTTACCTTAATTCATGAAATTCTCAACAACTGGGAACTCTTTCGCGGACGAGTTTGACCATCATGTACGCAAAAATCATCCGTCTAATCCTTACCTTTTTGTAGTACCATCAACAGTACCATCCTTACCTTGTTCAAACATAATTGTAGTAAATTGCTACATGTGACAACCGGTGGAAAATACTGCCATCTGTTAATTGTCTTTAAATTATCGGATGTGCAGTCATATGCAACAGACAATGCTTGGTATCTTGTTTATAAAACACGTACAAGTAAAACATGTCCTTTAATCTTTCTGCTTGCAGGGCTACCCGATGAACAAAATAATAACAGAAACAGAACCACGTGCTTCCGATTCGTTACGACTATCCATAGGCGAATGTACCTACATATATTCATATCATCATATTCGTTGCAAACATCTGATTTTAAGCAAAACAACTGCTATCCTCATTATTTGTGATAAACCTGTCTACATGACATCCATATATTGCGATATGCATGGGAGCACGATACGAATCAATCCTGGATCACCATGGTAACATCAACAAAACAAAGTCTAACCGACCTACAATTCGGCACTGAACTGCCACTCGGAAATCGGAACCGAATCTACTCCGTAGTCGAGTTCAAACTTTCAGTCGAGCATGTCCAAGGTGGCGATTTCCTTATCGGTGCCGGTCGTTCATGGAAAACAACAGTTACAATAAACCTAATTAACTATTAATCGATTAAAGTTCTCCGGTGTTTTTTTTTAAATATATAAGGCGCCTTCTGCTACAATATGGTACTTCTATACGAGAAACAGGGCACACTCTTTCCGACTATTGTTACCACAATAATACTTGTGTCTGCAGTGGATTATTCCACCGTAGCAGATTCCGATTTCTACAACATCAATGAAGTTATCCTTTATGCAACACCGGATAGTTGCCGAAATGGTGAATATCTTGATACCTTCACGTTCAAATGCAACATTTGCGACGAAGGATTATATCTTAGGGTGGCGGATGATCGTAAGTATTGATTTCTGTTATATATTCGTTCTTCGTTCATTCTGATTTCATTTCAAATTTTCATGTCTCTTACTCTTATAAACATTTAAACGATTCAAACGATAAACCTTTTTCTACAATTACGAGTAAAGTAGCTGCAGTTGTTGAACTATAATTGACCAACAATACACTCTGAACAATCTTTACGTGAATCTTGCAATAATGATGTTTGATTATGTGTAGCACGGTGTAGTTGTGGTCGTGGAATAACTTTAAACCATAAAAATTGGTATTCACAAAATAACCACCATTTGGATGAAGAGAATCGTCACGTTATATTGACATCATTGCTTAAATATATTATCGGGAGGTTAGATTTTTTTAAATTTATGGCATATAAAAAACTGCTAGCTACGAAGAATCTTCAACATGGCCTTTTTTTGTATGAAAATTATTTAAGTGATTGCGTCAATATAATGTTCGGTTTTCAAGAACGATTAGATCGGTAATTTAATACAGAATCTAAGTTCAGTGTGCAGCTCTCTCTTTTCAGTTAAGAGGATTTATTTTTAAGCTATTGTACCTAGCTATTGTAGTAAATACACCTCGTTTTCATACAACACTTTTCACTTCACTTCATCATCTTAATAATTCCGCTATGTTTTTATTATTTTTACTTCAATGAAAGAAAGACGTATCATTCGCTAATTATAATATTCCCTATAGGGCTATAGCTCTAGCTCTTTGGCTGTTTCTTTTTTTTTCCCTAATAGTGGCACAGACCTATTGGTCCATATTCAAGCTGTTTCTTCCTCCACCAGCGTGCGGTTACATCTGCCATCCAGAAACGCGAGAGTTGAGATAGTTTATCAATTACTGAAAAGGTTTACGGGAAAAGTACAGTCAGGCTTCTAAAGCTGGACGCTCCTCTGAGTTACTTTTTTGCTTGCATTTCTGCTTTTCGCTGATGTTTATCAGCTAGGAAGAGATGATCGTCGAAACATTTTTTACAGTCGTTTTGCGATAATCCAGTAATGATCCGTTTAATGAATGTTGGGTCAGATTCGGCCATGGAAATCATGTCTTTTGCAGTTCCTTTTTTACCAAGAAATTCAGGTATTTCGGCACCAGTTTTGCAGCGAAACTTCTGAGGCCCAAACCATTAACAAAAATGTTTTGAGTAAGCAATTTCCAACTCCTCTCCCATCTCTCTGATAGTCAATTTGCGGTCTACGGTCATCTATTCTTTGATTATGTTGATGTTTTCGTCGGTTTTTTTCATGTCGATGGCGTACCACTTTTCTCACCATCGTTCACTCACGGCCACTTCTAAATGACTATTCTACTCAGAGTATCTGGCCGAAGCACTTTTTTAAAATTTGCAACTGAAACGGTGTTTTACTCGAAATTTAATACAAACTCATTGTTGCAAATTCAATTCCATTTTGAATATTGTACACAATCGAGTACACACACAATCGCAGATGTACTCAATACGGCCTAACTTTTACAAATCGACAAAGATTTTTCATTAGGGCCTAACTGACAAACGTAAACAATGGCTTTTTCCGCGAATTTCTCGTCATTGAAAACTCCCCCTAATCAATCCACTGCGCTCGTTTCGAAGAGGAAGAGTTCATCTATCCGATAGAATTGGAGGCTTATATAAGTAGCTTTTGTGCCACGAGAAATTTACGGAAGAAGTAATTGTTTACGTTTGTCAGTTAGGCCCTCATGAAAAAGTTTTGTCGAAATGTCAAGCTATCAAGCTTAAAATTTCATGCATGTCCATGTCATGTGGCAACCTTAAAAAACGGAAACTCCAACCGGATGACTGAGAGCGCTGCACGGTGGTGATTCCGGGAACTTTTGGATCTTGGTGGTAGATGAGTAATTTTCTCATGTTACACAAATGTTTTGTAGTTCGGTTATTTCCGCAAACTTGACTGGAAACAAAGTTTATTTATTCGAGAATCAATGCTACAAAAAGTTGCACAAACTACAGAAATAGTTTTCTAACGAACCGAGCGAAGCAATTAGAATTTTGGCAGCAGTATATAAGGTGAAGGAAGCTGTTGATTAGGGTTCGAAATTAGATAATGTCTAAGTTTCAACGATTCAGATCTAATTACGTTTTAATTTAGGATATAAGATAGCTGTCGACTTAGTGTGGAACAGATTCCAAAGAGCCTATCATGGTACACTGCCACATTTGACTTTCGTGGCAACGGTTGCACTTTCGACTGAACTTTTCGTGCTGCTGTCTCGATCCAGAGAAAGCTGTGGGTTTTGCTTGGCAGGAACCTGAATCTGAAATACGGCCAGTTTTCTTGAACACTACTACACTATCCAGTTGCAGGTTTTCTGCTGCATGATTGTCCATCGCGGTAAAAAGGGAAGAGTCAGGAACAGCTGCGAAAATATATCATTTTACCCACCTTTGTTCAGGCCACTTTCATTTGTCGTCGTACCAGGAAAGGCTTTAATACTTATGACAGACATACAACGCTGACCGTTGTACGAACTGTCAAATACTTTAATCCAGTACCAAAAAACACGTACTAGACTAAAGGAGTACAGCGCTGTACGTTGTATGTCTGTCCCAGGCATAGGCGTAGCCAGGATTTCGAATAGGGGGGGGGGGGGCAAGCTTAGTTTTTTTGAGAGACAGATAGAGAGAGAGAGAGAGAGAGAAGAGAGAGAGAGAGTTACAGAGAGAGAGAGAGAGAGAGAGAAAGAGAGAGAGAATTTACACCGTCTTCAACCAGTTGCTGCACAGACTGAACACTTAACATTATACAACGGACAACACAACGCCCGGTGGACCAATATAGTAGGAAAATTATCGAGTTCCATCGGCTGGAGCGGGAATCGAGACCTCACTTTGTGACAATCCACCTGAACGACGGGTGGATTAACTTTTCTGCTCTCACCCAAAGTATTTTACAATACCCGTCCGATTTTGGCAACAAGATTAAACTATTCTAGAGTTGATCTGGAGTGAAAAAAAAAAGATTTTGAAAACTCTCGATATTCCCCAAGTTTCAAAATTGAATCCCATTAAATAGGAACCATGCTGAAATCTAACGGGTACTGTAATGTGTCAGAATATTCATTTTACAGTCATGTTGGATTTTTGTATACGACAACCACGGAGTTATTATTATTAAATTATTTTTATTGAAAACCCGCTCGCCCACACTGAAAATTAAATTTCGTTTTTATTACGAAATCGAATGTAGAACTAACAAATCTATTCGTTGTTTTCTACACCGAAACTGATTTGTACTTTTCAAGAAACTACCTTTGTATTCAATGCCACAATGCTGTTACATAACTTATAACTCTCGGTAGCGCTTTAATTTTTATTTTGGGATAAATCAATGATTCCAGCCCACCCAAGCAGCAAAACCAACATGTATGCGTACAATTGAAGAAAAGCAGTGATAGGTTGGTCTTCACAAAATTAATTTCGTGCATTGTACAAAAAGGTGTAATGACAGCATTTCATCAGATGACAAGCATAAGGAATGTTTCATACAAATTACGAGGAATTTATTCTATGAACAAAATCCATGTTTACGAAACAAGGGAAAACTAATTCACGAAAATAAACCGCAAAAACATCGTTTTTTTACTCACCGTGCTCACACCGTTTCAATAGATTTTTTTTAATGGTTGTTCAAATAATAAGTGGTTAGCTTTTAACAAACTTACATTTTGAGTTTTGGTGGTTTATAGCTTATGGTTTGTGTCCTCTTAACTTACCTTCAGTTTAATTATTTTCTCTGTTGTATCTAAACAGGAAAATCATGCATAACTTTACAAAACGACGTAAGTTGCGATTGTAAACAAGCTGTGATTTTTGTGATAAATTGTTGCTACTTGTATTCTTAATACACGAGTAATAAGAAATAATTTAGGAAGTTTTATTCATCAATGACGAAAAGGAATTCATATGCGTTCTATCTGCTACTTCTCAATATTTTTAAAATGGTTCAGATACACTGGTGCATCTGCGTTTTGAAATTTGAACCGATTTATCTTATATGATCCAAGTGAAACACGATCTGTCGAAACGGTATAGTGTTGATGGTATAGTGTCGTCGTATCAAGTGAAGTGTATCTGAGTAGTATAAAACAAAAACGGTGTATTATTGAATGTTATTAAAATTGTTGTTCAAATTCTAGAAAAACCATCATTTTGCATTTTCTCTTCGTGGTTATTGCAGCGGCATTTATTTAGTTTTGTTCGTTTGTTTCTTTTAATTACATTTATGGTACTACTAGATAACAATAAATCAAAGAACTGCTAATAATTTACAAAAATCATTGCGCAATTCACACAATATGCACTCACCAGCAGAGCACTTTTCCAAAATCAAATTTAGAATGAGAAGTAATGAACATCAACTTTAATAGTAGCTTTCTTCTGGGTTCATGCAAGTGTTCTCGACTTGTTTTGGTATGTATTTGATTGATGAATTTCCTACCAATGATCCTATTCAACTTAGTATTGTTTTAAAACCGAGTGCTAACCGAGTGCTTATGTATGTATTCTATCTGGTGATCCGTTTTGTTACAAACATTCTTCTATTTATGGACACGCGCCGAACCATCGCACATAAATTCAGGGCGTTTTTTTTCCCATAGAAACGGATAAAATCTTTGAAGGGGGGGTAGCTCTCGAATCTTCCGGTCCGCCTCTAAGCATCTTGCTATGAGGAACCAGGTGGGTCTCCACTGATGGACTGCCTGTCGATCTGCCAAATTTGGAAGACGTCTACATTGAGTTAACTCAAATTATAATAATCCGTCCACTATATCACAATATATTGGGATTGGTTGAGCAGATTGGAGATACTAAAATCATTGGGGAAAGGAACCAGCCCCCGGGGGGGGGTGAAAAGGGATGGCTGGAAATAAATAGAAGAATAAGGTGGCAAGAAGAAAAAAAATGCATCTTCTTTTTTTTTTTTTTACTAATCCTCATTAGTAAATTTGATGGTATGCATTGTTTGTTATTATTAATTTTTTATTTGATTGTTAAATTTATTATAATTGTAATTTTTTTTTTAATCAGTTCGTTTATTTATTAGGCTCAGGCGTGTGTAACACTTTGCGGAGCCGATATTCAATATTGTAATTAACAATTTTTCTATTTCGATTTTAGTAAAGAGGGGTGCCAATTACTCGTGGCTAGCTCGAGGTTAATGGGTCACATTATTGTTTGGAAGGGGCTAGGCAGGTAACTTATTTCAGGTATTTGTTGCTGCTCATGGTTGCGACATCTTCCAAATCCTCGGTCTCTGTAGTCCCTTACAGGAACTAAGCTGCAGATGGGTGACCACAGCTTGCTGGGCAGGTACAAGTAGCACGGAAACAAAAGGATAATATAACTGGGACACAATGGCAGGGAATTTACTAGAGTGAAAGGGAGGGGGTGATGACATTACACTCTTAGATCAGACAAACAAAGGAATTCGTAAATCGCTTGCATGTAGGGAAGATCACGCATTCCCAAAACATCTCTTACTTCGCGGAAGGGTTGTCTACCTCGGGCCACAAGGGTATCCAATAGTCGTGCTCTGGAGGCATCATTACCCGGGCAATGCCAAACTGCGTGATCGATGTCATCATAACCGGTTCCGCACCTACATACATTGCTATCGACGAGGTTAATTCTGTAGAGATGTGCGTCTAGCGAGTAGTGGTTGGACATAAGTCTTGACATCACACGAATGAAACCGCGACTTACATCCAGACCTTTGAACCACGATCTCGACGAAACATTTGGAATAATGGAATGTAACCACCGCCCAAGAGAATTACTTGTCCAATCGTTTTGCCAACTTTGAAGAGAACTCTGACGTACTAATGGGAAAAATTCATCATGTGAAATTCTTCTTTCAAAAATCTCGCCTTCTTGTGCGCCCACCTTTGCTAGAGAGTCCGCCTTCTCATTGCCTGGAATTGAGCAATGTGAGGGGACCCATGCAAAGGTAATTCTAAATGATCTTTCGACCAACGCACACATCTGCTCCCTTATTTTTGAAAGAAAGTAAGATGAGTGCTTAACTGTTTTCATCGACTGGAGGGCCTCAATAGAACTGAGACTATCCGAGAAGATGAAATAATGGTCTATGGGCATGTCGGAAATTATCCCCAATGCGAAATTGATTGCTGCCAGCTCAGCAACATATACGGAACAAGGTTCCTGAAGTTTCCGGAAGGCAGATGAGTATTCATTGTAAACACCGAAACCAGTGGATCCATCAATGCGTGACCCATCAGTGAAAATTCTTCTATTGCAACTGACATGTTGGTACTTTTCGATGAAAATATGGGGAATTAAAATAGGTCGAAGTTGATCTGGAACTCCTTGAATAGCCTGTTTCATGGAGAGATCATAATCAATGGAGGAACTGTGATAAGGAAAGCGTACACTAGGAGGGTTATAGCATGGAAGACTAATATCGGATGACATATAGTTAATATAGATTCGTAAGAATCTTGACTGGGTACTCAATTCGAGCATTTCTTCGAAGTTTTCAATCACAAGGTTGTTACTGATTCCACACTTGATCAGTATTCTAGATGAGAGCTCCCAGAAGCGGTACTGTAAGGGTTTTACTCCTGCCAGAACCTCCAGGCTCATATTATGCGTTGAATGCATACAGCCAAGGGCAATACGTAGACAACGATATTGAATGCGTTCCAATTTGATGAGGTGGCTATTTCTTGCCGAGAGGAAACAAAAAGAGCCATATTCGAGAACTGAAAGAATAGTTGTTTTATAGAGTTTAATAAGGTCTTCCGGGTGAGCACCCCAACATGTCCCGGATATTGATCTTAGAAAATTGATCCTTTGTTGACATTTCTGTTTTAAATACGCAAAGTGATTACTCCAAGTGCATTTTGAATCAAACATGACTCCAAGGTATTTGAAGGTCAAAGATTGGGTAATGTCTCTTCCCAACAGCTTGAGATGCAGTTGGGCAGGGAACCGCTTTCTAGTAAACACTACCAATTCGGTTTTATGCGGTGAAAACTCGATCCCCAAATTTCTGGCCCAGATGGACAGATTATCTAGGGAATTTTGCAATGGTCTTTGCAAGATTTCTGCACGTGGACCTCTAAAGGAGATCACAGCGTCGTCTGCAAGTTGTCTTAGCGTGCATCTATTTTCCAAGCAGTTATCAATATCTTTAACATAAAAATTATAAAGCAAGGGACTTAAACATGAGCCTTGGGGTAAGCCCATGTAGCTAATTCTGGAAGTTGTCAGTTGACCTAGATTAAAGGTCATTTGTTTTTCTGACAGTAAATTATACAAAAAGTTATTTAAAATTCCTGGTAAACCACTACTGTGCAGACTATCTGCCAGTATATCTATGGAAACTGAATCAAATGCGCCCTTAATATCCAGAAATACTGAAGCCAATTGCTCCTTGTGTGCAAAGGCCAGTTGTATATCAGATGAAAGCAACGCTAAACAATCGTTTGTTCCTTTGCTCTTTCGGAAACCAAATTGCGTATTTGATAGCAGGTTGTTTGATTCAACCCAACGGTCAAGTCTTGATAGGATCATTTTTTCTAACAATTTCCTTAAACATGATAGCATAGAGATCGGACGGTAAGAATTGTAATCAGACGCTGGTTTCCCAGGCTTTTGAATAGCTATTACTTTAACCTGCCTCCATGCGGGTGGAACTATATTTAATTCCATGAGAGTGTTATACAGGTTAAGTAATCGTCTTTTAGCGATATCAGGAAGATTTTTTAGAAGGTTGAATTTAATCATATCGCTTCCCGGAGCAGAGTTATTCGATGAAAGAAGTGCCATTGAAAATTCCAACATTGTGAATGGTTCGGCCAGAGAACCGTTATTTCGGGTAGTATCCCGTAAATTCGGTTGTGTTGGGACAGAGTCTGGACAAACCTTTTTAGCGAAGTCGAATATCCATTGCATGGAGTATTCTTCACTCTCATTGGAGGATGAGCGGTTTCGCATGTAACGAGCCTTTCTCCAAAGCGTTGTCATCGAGGTTTCTCTAGATAGTCCCTCTACAAACGAACGCCAGTAATTGCGTTTCTTTGCTTTGAGTAAGTTTTTAAGCTTTTTTTCAAGCTTGAGGTACTTATCAAAAAGCTCACATGTTTCATGTCTACGATAATCTTTAAACGCATCGGATTTCTCAAGATACAACTTAGTGCATTCATCATCCCATCCAGGGGTGGCGGGTCTTCTTTTGAGGGATGCACTTGGAACACGTCGTTTCTGAGCTTCTAATGCACTTTTGTACATCAGGTCGGAAAGGAAACGATACTCTTCTAATGGTGGAAGAGGATCGGTAGAATCAATACTAAGGGTTACCGCCGATGCAAAATCTTGCCAATCAATATGCCTCGTGAGGTCATAAGGAACATGGATTGGCTGGTCTGTTTTGTGAAAACTATTTGTGATTGAGATAATTATTGGTAAGTGATCACTACCATGGGGATCATTGATTACCTTCCACAGACAATCTAATGATAGTGAATTAGAACACAAAGATATGTCAAGTCGACTCTCCCTGGCAGGAGGTTTTGCTATTCGTGTCGCTTCCCCAGTGTTCAAGATGGTCAAGTTGAAATCGTCGCATAAGTCATAGAAAATACCCGCTCTATTGTCATCGTATTGTTCGCCCCAAGAAGTACCGTGGGAGTTCAGATCGCCCAAAATAAGAACTGGAGATGGAAGTAATGTAATTGAACTCCAAAGTTGACGGCGGTTTATTGATGCCCTCGGAGGGACATAGACGGAAGCTATGCAAAGATCTTTATTCTTTACATTTATTTGGCAAGCGACGATTTCAATGCCTGAGATTATTGGGAGTGAGATTTTATAGAAGGGGTAGCACTTTTTGATCCCCAGAAGTACGCCACCATATGAATCATCTCGGTCCAGGCGAATAATGTTAAAATCGTGGAAGTTTAATTCATCTTCGGATGAAAGCCATGTTTCACAGAGAGCAAATATATCACAATCAGAATTGTGAATCAAATACTTGAACGAGTCTAATTTAGGTATTAGACTACGACAGTTCCATTGTAATACCGTGATCATATCTTGATCCTCACTCGACGAATTATTCATCGAAAGATATGAATTCACCAATAAGGGGCCATGATACAGTCAATTGCTTGAAGTAGTTTCCAACTATAGGAATAAGCAGGTCAATAATTCCTCGGAGCGGTGAAGCATCCGAAAGGCCAAGAGCATTTAAAATGTTATCCACAATGTCCCTAAAATTAATCTTACCTCGCTTGGACGGGATATTCTTAGAATTGCGAGAAGACGTAGTGTTTGGTAACCTCTTACGGTTACTGTTATTAGGTAGCGGCGGGTTGGTATAGCTACAGCTAGGAATGGATGCATCAGCTATTACCGGTTTATTCGGTTTTAAATTGAAAGTTTATGAAAAAGAGTATACTTCGAGCATTGGCTGAGATAGGTTGTGTCGATGCTTAATTATGCACTATTTTGTTATCGGGCATGGCGCGTTTTGTATTGTTTCGGTTATCTATAATTCAGCGATGCGAGTGATCGAGTGAGCATAGAAAAAAAAACTACAAAAATGCTTCATGGTGAGATGTGGTGGTTCGCCGGGCTGGTGAACCGGTGGTGAGGATCACAATTAATTTTCATCCATAATATTGGTTTGCCATACTCGCCGTGTCACTTGGAGAAAGTAAGCCAGTATACCTTTTTGTGAGTGGCTCCAATACCATCCTTACTATTATAGAGAATCTTTTTGTTTTTCCAATGAAAAACCACCACCACACTTTGTGAATGGCCCCAATAGCATCCTCACTGTTGGTTTAAATAGGTTCAAATCAGAAATCGGTACTAATATTTAAATATATCACTAAACGCCACGTGAATTCAGCTTATCGTTTACCAAAAAGAATCCTGCTGCCACCCAATCCTGTTATCCAACATCCCAGTGAAGGTGCAGAGGTGGTCTCGGCTTCCAATAACACGAGTATCACGTCGACACATTCCTACCCTTTTCTTATTTGACATGCATTCGGGTGAAGCAGGCGCCAGGATTGGCTTAGTTTGGGATGACCAGTTTTTACATATTGAGGATGTATGCTAGTCTCAACCATCACCTGTTGGTTCTCTGTGTTATAACAGCTGATCTGGCAGCAACGGAGTAGCAACCTTGGGTGGTCAATCATGCTCATTATCTTGCTCATGCTCATAGAAAGGGATAAAATCTTTGAATAGGATAAGACCACTGCAACTTCTCGCACTGATTAGCATGCTGTCTTGCTTTCTCACACGCTTATCAAATTACTGGTCTGAAAATCGGATACGATTCGTCTCGTTTCACCTGGATTATATCGTAGCATGTGCTCCATTAATATCTCTTGGATTCAGAAACAATATTTCAAAATACTGATTCAAACTGAAAGATATGATTAACATATATTCTCAATAATACGAAACTACAGTACCGTAGAGTGGGATATAATTGATCAGCGGGGTAACATTGATCGGTTTGGCCCATATCATGAATAGTTCAATTATACATTTTCCGTTGATACACTTTCTAACTATGAATTATGAATTATGTTTTTCAATCTGGTGTTATTTGACTTCCGAAACTGATTGCCAAGAACTGAAAATTGAACTGAGCTTAGCTTTTTCCACTTTCAGCTAGCGGGAAAAAACCAATCAATGCTTGAATCATAGTTGACATTAGTAGAGATATTTTTTTAGATACGCTAGGTTAGCTAGGTTGGGTTAACTATTTAAAAAAAACATCTCATGGATGTCCGTTTTTGCGCTTTTTTGCTTTTTTTCATTGAGGTAAAGGGACAATCTCACAAAACATTAAAAATAAATAATAAAAAATTGAAACAAACATTAAAAATCTAAAAATCAAATCAAAGGTTAGGGGGGGGCAACGGCCCCACCCTGCCCCCCTCTGGCTACGCCTATGGTCCCAGGCATAAGTGAATTCTCATCGTCGTACCTTCGAACATATTCAGCTTCACTAGCTGCTGCCTAAACAGGTACCTAATCTAATCTAATCGAATCTGGTAGAGATTGGACTGGAAAAAATGCGACACTTTGTTTTGGGTGTTACTCTTTATCGCGTGGGTTAAAATTAATGAAATTTTGGGTAATAAATTGTTATGTTTATGTGTGCAAAATTTTATTGCGATCTGTCAAGTAGTTTTCAAGATGCATTCGAAACAAGAAGAGCTACGCCATCAAATCTTGGGCGCGGTGATCGATAATCCTGGTCAGTCGCGCAGATGGATCGTCAAATGGCTTGGAATTCACGATTCCACCGTGTCCCGCGTTGTGAAGATGTTCCAGGAGACGAAGACCATCGAAAAGCGAAAACGGAATACCCAGAGAAGGAGCGGAAGATAAGGCAGTACTTTATGAATAACCCGAACCTTGGCCGAGACGTGGCCAAAAAGGTCAATTCGTCGAAGTGGTTCGTCCAGCAGACCATGAAGCGGGCTGGGCTACGTGTTTTTAAGGTCAGGAAGGCGCCAAACCGGACTGACAAGCAAAACACGGTGGCCAAATTGCGTGCGCGGAAGCTGTACCGTGAGTGGCTGGTCAAGCGAGGCTGTCTCGTCATGGACGACGAGAAATATATCAAGGCGGACACCAAACAAATCCCCGGCCTCGAGTTTTTTGTCGGTACGTCCCGCATGAAGGTTCCGGAAAAGTTCCGGAAGAGAAAGGTGGACAAATTCGCGAAGAAGTACCTGTTGTGGCAGGCGATCTGCGAGTGTGGACGGTACAGCAAGCCGTTCGTTACAACCGGCACCATGAACGGGCAGATTTGTCGAGAGGAATGCTTGCAGAAGCGCTTGCTGCCCTTCCAACCTGTTCTGGCCGGATCTCGCTTCGTGCCATTACGCCAAGCCTCTAATGGATTGGTACGAAGCGAAGGGCGTTGATGTGGTCTCGAAGGAGGCGAACCCGCCAAATACACCAGAACTTCGTCCGATCGAAAAGTTTTGGGCGATAATGAAGAAGAAGTTGAACAAAAGCGGAAAAACATTCAAAACCGATGAAGCTTTGAAGAAAAACTGGGAGAAATTGTGCAAGGAAGATGGACAAAGCCTTGCCCAGGATCTAATGAGCAGTGTTAAGAGAAATGTACGAGCATTCAGCTAAGGGCAGGAAATTCAATAAATAAATTATGCCAAAACATAGCTAATATATAGTTATTTAATCTTAATCTTTTTCACAACGATTTTCCCAAAATTTGTGTCAAAAGGAACGAATTGCTAGCTCAACCGCTTCCTGTGTAGGGAACGAGTCGATCTCCTGTATCCATCATTTCCCAGTCGACACCGCCTACGCCATCTTCCTAGCTGTTTGTTATATTTGAGTCTTCTTCTACACCTACGTCATCTGCTGCAAAACCCGGAATCCGTTTGACGTCCTGAACGTTTCGTGCATACTGTATTCCACGGTCACTACGAACCCATCGCGAGACAAAACCGTATACCGTTCCCGCGAAAACAATGGGTCTGTTTTATTCGGCCATGAAATGGCCACTACTACTTTGTCACCAGCCTTGATATCGGAAGGTTTGACACACCTCTGTGCCTATCTGCGTAGCTCTTGCTAACTAGTTTAGCCAGAGCGTCCCGCTCTCTGATATCATGGCGGTCCAATTTTTTATCGGACATTGAATCCCAAAGTGCAGGAAATGATCCTCTATATTTCCAACCGACGAGAAGCTCAAAAGGCGTAATTCCAAGACGTGAATGAGGCTTGATAGTATTATGAACATGAACATACCATTCGAGTGCGTTTCTCCAATTAGATCCTTGCTGCCGGCTAAGGCTTTCAGAATCCCTTGATTCTGGCATTCTACGGTGCCGTTGGATTGGGCACTAAGGGGAATAGATTTCCTGACTCTTACTCCTTTTTATTCCCAGTGCTCAGCAAACTCCGTACTGAAGAATGGACCATTGTCGCTCTGAATGATCATAGGTAGACCCCATGTTTCAAAAACCTTTGAAAGAGCGACAATCGTACTTTTGGCGTCAATAGATCTTATCTCCACAACAGACAAAAATCTGGAATAGGTATCTACCACAATCAAGAACTCTCCAGTACCACATCCACGTACCGTAAGAAAATCGATTTGGAGAATCTCTCAAGGGCCATCCGGAAGAGCGCGACTTGAAAGAGGTATTGGCGGGTATCTCCTGGAGATTATTAGACATGTCTGACAGGCCTTGACGAATGTTTCGACTGAGGTGCTAACATCAGGCCATCAGAAGTATTCACGAATGATCCTTTTCATTACAGCAGTACCAAGAAGGCCCTGGGCTGCCTCCAAGGCACGATGACGTAGTGGTTCTGGGAGAATGATCTTGTCTTCTTTGAACACTGTTGATCCAAGAAAACGCAGGTTTAATTTATGCAGTTCATATCGTCGAGAGAATGATACGACGGAACTACGGACCGACACCGGGACATGAGACCCAGGATCACGACAGTGCACACTCAGATTTTTTTACAGAAATCTGTAAAATTTTGCGGAATTCTCAACAGCTGAACGTTCGGTAATCCGATTAAACGGATTTCGGTAAAATTTAACCGAAACCCGGTAATTTTTTTACAGATAATTGTAAAATTCTACCGAAATCCGGAAGATCCCATTACCGAATGTTCAGCTGTTGAGAATTCGGCAAAATTTTACAGATTTCTGTAAAAAAATCTAAGTGTGTGCTGTAGTGGGGGTGGAACAGCAAAGCACGACTGGCACCAAGTTCATGCCCAGCGTGCAATAATTTGATTGATGTTTTTTTTCAATTGAATTTGTTATTGAAATATATGCGCAAAAGAACAAAAATACCTGAAATCCGAATTTTGGCAAACATAAAGGGCGAACACGAAATTATTGCGACACATTCAACAGGGCATAACTTTTTTACCATTGGGTAAAAATCAACCAAATTGTGCACACTTTCTCATTGATGTGTATTGTTTACATGCTGTCAAACTCGAAGTCGTGTTTTTCGATTCAACGAAAATGGAGGTGAACCAACGCGAGTCGAGAGAACAAATTCTTTCCAAACACCTGGAATTTCCTGACCTGTCGCACCGGCACTTGGGAAAAATGTTGAACATTCACCATTCAACCGTCTCCAGAGTGTTGAAGCGGTTCCAGGAGCGGTTGACGTTGGACCACGGCAAAGGAGCTGGAAGAAAACCGGGACCGGAGAACAAAAAGACGGAGGGAAAGGTGAAGCGGATGATTAAAGCAAATCCCAACGTCTCAAGCCGTGATTTGGCTAAAAAGATCGGCATGTCGCAGAGCTACGTCCAGAATGCAAAGAAGAGAGCTGGACTACATACATACAAGGTACAGAACTTCCCAAACCGCGATGAGCGGCAACAATCGACGGCTAAAACTCGGGCACGGAAGCTCTACGAGAAGATGCTGACAAAATATGGCTGCTGTGTGATGGACGACAAAACGTATATAAAAGCCGATTTTAAGCAAATTCCGGGGTTGGAGTTTTCACCGGCAAGAGCAAGTTCTATGTGGACGACAAATTTAAGAAGAAGAAAATGTCGAAGTTCGCCTCCAAATATCTCATTTGGCAGGCCATCTGCTCTTGCGGACTGAGGAGTGAGCCTTTCGTGACAAAGGGCATAGTAAATGGCGAGATCTACAAATCTGAGTGCCTCGAGAAGCGCCTTTTGCCTTTCTTGCAGCAGCACGACAAAGCTCCGCTATTTTGGCCAGATTTGGCATCATGCCATTATTCTAAAAGTGTCCTGGAGTGGTATGAGGCCAATTTTGTCCATTTTGTTCCAAAGGACATGAATCCGCCAAACTGTCCGGAGCTGCGCCCGGTGGAGCAGTACTGGGCAATGATGAAGCGGGAACTTCGGAAGAGCAAGAAGACAGTCAAAGACGAGAAGGACATGTTAAGAAAATGGAAAAAAAAACTGAGAAACTGGTACCGGATGACACTGTAAAGACTTTGATGGAGGGCATCAAGCGTAAATGCGTTCAATTTTACACTCAAGGCTCCATCGATTAACTTTTCTTTTGATTTTTGAAGTAAATATATGTATAAAACTACCCTAAATTTTGGTTTGATTCTAAACATTATAAGAAAATTGGCATGACATTTTCGGTGTCGCAATAATTTCGTGTTCGCCCTTTAAAACAGTCTATGATAAACTGTCATAAAAGATCTTAAATCTTGATTAAATCATCTGATCTTTTCAAAGATTGGAAAGAAAAATTTAGGATATCTGATCATCTGATCAAATGATAGGGAAGTCGGACCCCTTGGTTTAGTCACATACTCTGGTCAAGAAGCAGCTAGGAAAACAACAACAAGCGCTTCTGCAAGCGCGCTGATGACAACGAAATATTCTTTGAATTAATATCAACATAATCATTTTGATGGCTTTTTAAGACACGGCTTAACATTTATGATTTTTTCAATAGTATTAGCCAAAAATTAAAAGTGTCCTTTATTGGAATCGATACCTAGCAATATTTCCGATCGATTGGTGCACACATTTTGAAAATCTTTGGAGAAACGATTGATATATGAACGCTCAAAACCTGACCATTTTCCGTGACGGTCGCAATTCGATTTTGTTTAAAGTACCCCAGTATGGAAAACAACCACCACACTCCAAGAAGCGACTATAAGCTTGCATAAAAAAGGAAATGACAAGAACTTACGGAACCGAATACCACGACCAGCATTAGACAGCACCAACCAGTTTATCTACTTTATACTATACAGATAATTTGAAAACTTACAATCCCCATTTCTTAGGAGCAATTAAAAAATCCGAAATTCAGCTGTTCCAAAAACCAAAACTCTGTTAATGTAACATGCGAGTCGATTTGATTGACAGCGTTCAGCAATAATTGCATGTATTTACTTTTTATCAACCGAATTCTTCGTTTTTTTTTTGACGGATTTTGGGAATGAAAATAATTACAAATGTTTAATTGTTGCTTTTTGAACCGAACTGAAAACCGAGTGTTCAGCAGATAAAAATTCGGTCGAAAATCAACCGAGTTCGGTACTATTTTCTAAGTTTGAAAGGTTTTTGAAATCCACTAGGGTGTTTGCTTATCTCGTACGAGATCAAGAGATAATAAGGTTTTCTGTCCTTTTCCTAGAACATTTCAAACTCAAAGCTACTTTTGCTAGCGTATCGTTGTTGATAACTTCCAAAATATCCAAAAACTTCGAATACATCTCCTTTCTGAATCGCCAACATTCGATGCTCGATAAAAGTGGTATCCCAAGGACCGGTTCCTTGCTCGAATCGCCCTTAACTTCTTGATATTTCATAGAGTGATACCAACAATCAATGTGCAAATAGCGATTTGAAATTGGTTCACTGTTGTAGAACCCCTAGTTCCGAAGTACACCTTGCAGTCTGCACCTTGCCATGCACTCTTGCGCTTTTCAGTACCTTTTGGTACAAGTATCTTTGTTTTTGTTTTGATTCGCTATATTATTTTGACAGAATATTTGAGAGTGTATTGGTGTGAGTTACGATCTTAGGGGCTGGATGTCATGAAGAAAATGAAGCTCGGTCCCAAGCTCGGTTCCAAGCTTAATGAACACTTTACAATATTTTTTGCATTTTAGGATCAACCGAATGAAGATTATAAAATGTTTCATTTACATAAATATATACACTATTATATAAATATTTCATGGGAATGGGAAGGACCATCAGGGCACCCGATTGATGCACTCTGGATGGGAAGAGGGGGAATGCAATTCGCCAATGGTAACAGTTTGGGAATAGAGGGCGGGCTCTTCTCCCCGCCCATTCGAGCATCCTCATGTTAGATATCTCGCTCTTATGACCAATTGTTCAATCTTGTTGTTGGAAAGAGATTCTTTTTATCTCTGTTGAAACGTATAAGTGATGTTGCCTATCGATCCACCCAACCCGTTTTTAGCGCTTCATACAATGGCATGATAAGGATAATCAGTGGTTATTAAACCTTGATCAAGTCTAACAGAGAGGAGAGCCCATTGCTGTCGGACTTAGTTTCCGTGCTAAAATGGGTAGTAGTACATATCGTACATCATCATCATCATCATACTGGTATGAAATTTGCTAGTCATCATCTTCTTATGTTTTGTATTTTGATCCTACTTCCAATATTATACTTATGACAGACATACAACGCTGACCGTTGTACGAAGTGTCAAATACTTTAATCAAGTACATAAAAAAAACACGTGCTTGAGTAAAGAAGTACAACGCTGTACGTTGTATGTCTGTCCCAGGTATTATGTTATTAGCTTCGCTTAGTTCCTATACATGTATCAGGCTACTGCCTCCTTTTTCGAATGTTTCCGGAAAATGTGCGAATTTGCCCAGTGTTATTCTGGATACGTGATAGTTCATTTGGTTTAAATTGAATTTAAAATCATGGATTCATCAAATTAATTGCATTTTATCAACTCATTCCAGATCTCTCATGTAGCTGCGACGAGCGTTCCGTGCCGTGGCGCGACTACGACAGTTCCCTGAGGGGCCCGATTTGTCGCAATGTAAGCGATATGTTCGACAAGCCGGGTCCTCGTATCGAGATGATGAAGTTCTGCAAAACTCACCACGTAAATCTGCTGAATTCGACCAAGACCGGTGGTCAGATAATTCAAGTTTACCGTAAAACGTATCCACCCGGTAATGAAAGTACCGTTTGTGGCTGCAGTCTGGCCCACACAGTCCAATACGGTGACCAGTTGCGACAAGGAGAGCTGTTACCATATTGTTTGCCTAAAACATTGCTGCGAGATACTCAAAATTATCAACCCTTCAGGTTGAGTCACCGTCACAACGACAACGTGTTCCGAAACATTAAGCACCTAACTGTGTTTTGCCATGCGATGCGGAGCACACGACACTGCCACTATTTGGCCAATCTGTGCGTACTCTCCTTCTACAATTTAGATAGGTATTCGCCATGTGCTATCTTCTACACCTATCAGACGTACGATGTATCATTGGGGGCTGGCAACATTCCTGGGTCCGGTTTGCTAGGGCCGAAGGAAGGTTCTGGAAAGTCAGCGAACCTGTGGACGATGGGTGAAAATGTTAAACCAGCCCTTTTCTACCGCCGTGGAAAGTATGTCAACGAACTCCTCGACAAGTATCTGGACTTTAGCTACGATACCAACGAAACTAATTTGGTAAGTTTTATTTTTATTACGATTCCTATTTATGTATGCTTAATTTATCGGTCACCCCACCGAGCACGACGGGAACCTACATTTGCCGGGCGTTGGTCACAGTGGAAGGTGACTACTTCTGTTCCATATTCCTTCAATTTTTCCAAAGCATTATTCGTTTAGCACGACTAAAGATTGAATCGTTAGCCCACATCGCATTTTAATTAGCAGGATTATGAATGAATGTTGAAACAGGGCAAATATAGCTGGTCCGTTTGAAACATTAAACTACTGTTAATTATGTGGCACGCGTAGTTTCTTGCTGTATTTCCGGATGGCACTGCCGGCGTGGTCATTATTATTGCGTGTTCACAATTTCCTTCCTTATAGGCCTATAGGCTGTTGTTATTTTGAAACATAAGTAGAGCTCTGGAAAGGTAAATTGTCGGTAGCAAAGGACATTGCAAATTCGGTATAGCCATACATGTTCTGCTGCAAGGATGATTTGATGATCAGAACATTAGTATTGAATTCCTCAGTTAATAATTGAGAGCTTTCAATGCTAGTGTCATTTTAGAATTTAGTATAGGTGTATGGCAGGTAAAGTATTTCATGCCCAAAAAGTAGAGAAATTTTCCAATCCTTTTAATTCCTATACTAGTCCGGGAATTTAACGGAACCGAGGGTGTTGTCAGATGTATGCACTTCGCTCCCGTGTTTAACATGTATCCACTTGGTAAAAACATATAACAATCACGGTAAAAGCATATTTAATCAATCGGAGGGAGTATGTCACGGAACTTTTCAAAAATCAATAGAGAGTAACCATTGTCGTATCGATTGAAAGCTCACCATTGACCTTTGTAGTCAGTCTGGTAAGTAACAGACAGAAAACAATTACGTGCTGGCTGCCAATTTCCTTTATGCACGTGATGTCTAAGTATGTACTAAGTGAAAACAGAAAAACTGTAACAATCACATATCATGGTCAATCGGAATGAGTGGCGCTAAATTGTTCTATGAATAAGTTATTGCTAAATAGCTATTGACGTGAGCATGGGCAGATGTGAAGTAAATTTTGCGACAAAACTCGGTGACAACCATCTGATAACAAGAGACGATGTAAAGAGACACGTAGGAACTGAAGCCAATTGAACTAAATAATAAATTTCGTTCAACAAAATTGTGAGTATGTATGTTTGTGTGTGTGTGTGTTTTTTTTTAAATTCAAAGTTAAGGAAATCTTTATTAACTAACCCAACACAGAGGCCTGCATTTATTGAAAGGCCTGACTAAGTACATCTGTGCTGAAGTGTGGTCAGGGTCATGAACTATGTGTAGATGTAGAGACTTCTAATCGCACTAAGACCTATGATCTTGTTGCCCACCAGATTCCCCCGGGAGGGACTACCTTCTGGTATCTGCTTTTGCTCTTTGACATCAGCGCTATTTAGAGCTGGCATGCTGCTGTCGGATTCATCACGAGCCATTTGGCTCCTACTCGTTTCCTGAGACATTTAGCTCTCATCCTCTTTGTTTGAACCATTTAGCAATCACACTCTACACAATCGACTCAAGTAGTCCCCGACTGTGGAATTTATTCCGATACCGAACCACAGTGAGCGATTCAGCTTCAATCTACGCTACAGGTGACTTGCTGCAAAGCCGACATAATCTGTATTATCCCGCTTGATTACGTGACAGAAATGCGTCAGGTGCCAGTTGACCTCACCATGTGGACACGTTTGAGATCAGTCGGTGTCAGTCTGTTCTTCGAACTCCTCTGGTGTATTTGTTCAAATAGCATTCCTGATCCTCCTCCAGAATAGTACAGTGGGGATCATTCCGGCAATTACGCAGACCGCTTCAAATGATATTGTCCAGTATGTGCGCACCAGCCTCATACTCAACAACCTGAAAGGCTGTTCAAACACGACTTGTTTCTTGTCGTTTTTATTGATGGGAACCAGGCCGGAATCCGTACCGGAGTTCTGACCTGAATACACTAGCTCCTCTTGCTGCTGCTTATCACGGCGACCGTTACGAAAAATTAAAATTCTTTGAACGAGGTTAACTCAACAAGTTGGATTTTTTTGCGGCTATCAATCCAAATCCAAATTATCCTTCAACGAATGTAAATATTTGAGGTAAAAGGTGATTTATTATTATAACTTTTTGCATACTAAAAGCGCAGTATTTTCCTAACACAAACTTTGTAGCTTAGCTTAGCTTGACTGACTGGACGTATCAATGTATGCTATTCCGTGATTGATCAGAATCAGTGAAATTGCACAATGAATCAACTGAACGGGGCTGGGAGTAACCGACCATTCTCACTGTACACGCGTCAGTGACTGAATTACGGCGCCGGCCACGTCCTTGCAATCAGGTGGGAATAGGGAAGGAAAGTTAGTGTGACCTTTGCTGTTTAGGGATCGTGTTTACCTCTGCATCCTAACAAAGGTCACAGGAAGGAGGTTTTTCTATGTTAGTAGGGTGGGGCTCGATGGATCAGGATTCACTTTGATATGTGATGTGATCATATATATATATATATATATATATATATATATATGTATATATATATGTATATATAATTCATAATAAAATTAAATTATATTTGATGTAAGTTCTAGATAAACCGATAAAGAGACAACATGAATAAAAAGTACCTGTTTCGCTCCGCGTTTTTGAGAGCACTTACCACCTCTCAAAATCCTTTGCGGGGTCTGACTGGTTAGCGTTCTGCTTCCATCAAGGTATCCGGGTTATTTAAATGATGCCCATCCAGACCCGCTATGCTTGCCCCATATGGCATTGCTCGCGGTCATGGGATAGGAAAGGGTACAAAAGAACATGAATGAAGACAAAAGAGAGAAGGCATTACTAATTGGCAACATGCGACGCGCATGGAAGATATTCATGGTGATATTCTCACTGCGGCCGTTCAAAATGGTTCCCGAGTTTCCACGTGTTAACTTAATCCCAACACAATTGATAATAGAAGCCAAGCACTATTTGAATACGTGCAACATTTGGAAATGTAAGGGCCGCCCCCCTTCTAGCTTGGGATCTATTACATTCGTACACAAAATTACACATTCGTACAAAAAAAAATTAAAAAAGAGAAGAATAACTACATGGAAAAGCCCATTCTACTGGACAATGCACGGCGCAATGAAAAAAAAAATGATTAACTGCGATCGTGTCACTGGAAACTCGGTTTTTTCGGCATGAAATCCGGACAAATTTTTCACTTAAACATTACGCACACACTAGCGGACACATTTTACCACCGGTTTTGGTCAGCTCTGATTTTTACACCGAAAAGTAACGAAAACAAATAGCCCAGACGTAAGAAAAGTAACGAAAACAAATAGTCCAGACGTCCTCCATTGTCGAACAAAAACTCAAATTTTCTTAACTTTCAATTTGCTGAACTGCATTGTAAAAACTATTTAACTACTGGAACCAATAACTGCGTCAAGCAAGTTGAACCCTCTAAAGAGAGCAATCATAATGCATAATGCTAATGCATTTAAAGTTACGATTGAAGGATTTGGTGAAATTAGAGTCCTTCGAAGCTCGTGCCTTTTGGCAACTTTATGCTTTTCGTTTTACCCGGGGGATACTTGATCATATACCCAATGATATCAATATATCCAATCCGCTCAACCAATCGCAATGTTTTTTGATATAGTGGGCGGAATATTATAATGTGAGATAACTCAATACAGACGTCTTCCAAATTTGGAAGATCGACAGGCAATCGGTGTGTAACCACCTGTTTACTCATAGCAAGATGCTTAGAGGCGGACCGAAAGTTTCGATGAGCTACATCCCCCTATTTTCCTAAAACAACCTTTGTATTAGAAAAATTATAAAAGTGACGGTCGATGGAATAAATATAAAAATGATTGTCATCATGGCTGACAGCCACTTCGAATCTTCGGAGGCACCACAACAACACATTGACTAACCCATGGATTTTCCGTGTATACATGGAGGAAACAATACAAACATCATACCTAACAAACATCGTTGCGTTAATGCGTTGTACATTGAAAGTGTTGGCAAAGATCTGGCATAATTTGCCAGACGAGAAAATTTCTTTGCATGTTTGAAATCGTGACTGCGAGAACGGACTTTCCTACAAGAAAATTGCAGAAAAGTTCTACGTGAGCATTATAGCGAACAGCCTGCAAAAAATTATCAGCAACGCGGCACTGTGTCCGATAAAGCCGGTCGTGGAAGAAACGCTAGACAGCACTCAAGCAAGGCACACGAATTGTAAGAGAAATTCGCAAAAACTAAAAAATAACAAGCCGAAATTTGTCTCTAAACGTATCAGCAAGAATAATTCGACTAGAACTGCAGAAAGAAGGCCTGAAGAACATATTTACTGTGCGAAGTCCAAATACAAGTAAACAGAACAGATTCAAACGGCTAAAACACGTGAAAAAAAAACATGCAGACAAACCCATTGCTCTCTGGAGAAGGGTACTTTGGTCTTATTAAAGCAAATTTGAGATATTTGGAACCAAGCAGGGATCGGGAGCATCTATAAAACCAGGTGATAAACTTCTGGATAAGAGCATTTAGAATATGTTAAGCACGAAGGTGGCAATATTACGATGTGGAGTGCTTTTCGTGATCTGGAGAACTGATTCAAATCAATGGGATTATGACTGCCGACAAATACTTGACATCCTCTTTGAAAATCTGAAAGCGACCTTGCTGAAGGTTGAGCTGAAAAACAACTTCTTGTTCCAACTAAAGGGTGTACCGAATCAAATTGCGACACACACAAATATTCGGCAAAATTCGCCCGTTCAACCAATCGTCTTCAAACTTTCAGGGAGTAAAATAAAACATATTCTGAATATTTTCCCATGTTTTTTTTTATTCAATTTCAATTCCATATCCAAATGCACGAACATTCTTCTTTACACTACTCATAAGGTCCTGTACAACATTTGGACCAACTTTTTTTTGCGTGGCAATCCATTTTTTCTTCACATCTTCCTCCGATCTCACTTCCTTAGGATGCTTCCGAAGTGCCTGCTTCATGATGGCCCAGTACTCTTCAATTGGCCGCAGCTCCGGTGCGTTCGGTGGGCTGAAATGCTTCGGCATGAAATTGACCTCCTTAGCCTTGTATCCGGCCAGAAAATCGTAAGACCATCGTGTGACCTCAGAAGAGGAAATAGACAGTTTTGGAGGCATTCCTTTAGGTACACCTGCCCATTGACCGTTCCAGTTGTCATGAATAGGGTGCTCCGCTTTCCACACGAGCAAATTGCTTGCCAAATCATATATTTTTTTGGCAAACTTTGACATCTTTTGCTTTCTAACGTCCTCAGGGACATCGAATTTATGATGAGCAGTGAAAAACTGGAGTCTCGGAAGCTGCCGGAAGTCTGCTTTTACATACGTTTCATCATCCATAACGAGGCAATGTGGTTTCGTCAACATCTGGGTGTAGAGCTTCCGTGCCCGTGTTTTACCTACCGTATTCTGCCGTTCATCGCGATTAGGCGCCTTTTGGACTTTGTACGTGTGTAGTCCTTCACGTTTTTTCTCATCTTGCACGAAAGTTTTGGTTAGATTCAGTTTCTTCGCCACATCTCGAACTGAATTGTTGGGATTCCTCTTGAAAGCTTGAACTACCCGCTTGTGATTCTTAACACTATACGGAGATCAATTATTGCCACTTTTTTCTTTCCGATCGATGGTCAAACGTTCGTGGTACCGATTAAAAACACGAGACAACGTAGAATGTACCATTCCCAGCTTCCTGCTGATGGCACGATTAGAAAGATCCGGATTTTCGAGGTACGTGCGCAACATTTCTTTGCGCCGCTGCTGTTCTTCTGACTCCATCTTCGCAACGATTGCACATCTGCTAGTGCGTTTACACAGCGTAAAAAAATACACATTGAACTAATTCCAGCCAAAATGTCAATAGGAAATACCCAACGGGTAAAAAGTTACAGCCATTTAAAAGTGGTGCAATTTGCTTCCGTACAACCTTTAGATAACGATCCGAAGCATTCGGCTCGTAAAGCCCAAACGTGTATTCGTGAATCTTGCATCAAACTATTGGATTGGCCTCCACAGTCCCTGAACTTGATCTGTTTGAAGATTTGTGGTCTACAGGGTGAGTGGTAATTCCTGTTCGTGTTTTTTAAAATGTGTATTGGGGTGGGGTTTTTTTTTTTTTTTTTGGGTTTTTTAAATAGTGGGGGGTGTGGTGTTTGTTTTTTTGGTGGGGGGGGGGGGGGGGGGGGGTGTATTGGTTAAGAAAAAAGAGTTAAGGGGCAGTGCTGCAAATATTCAAATCATTCAATTGAATTTGACCCAACACAAACCATCAGTCGAATCTGGCGACCCTTCTGTTCATTTGAGATATCGTTGGTTCATGAATTGAATTGAAATATGGGAGAGTTTCATTCATACGGGTGTCTGTTCACGGTCTTCGTTCCGGTCGATCGAATGAACACACATTCATTCGAACCGCTGTTCATACTGTCGTTGATATTTGCTTTCGTCAAATGAACAGGCCAGTCATTCGATTGAAGCACTGATCAAGAATCAATTGAGTTTCTTGTATCATTCAAAATGGAAGGCGGAAAACGAAAGAGTGAAACCAATAAAACATTTTCCGAAATAGCAACCCAGTTTGTGCGAAAGGAAGGAGATCGAGCGCATTGCCAGATTGACGGAAATAACGCGTGTACATATATTCAAAGGAAGTATGACGTTGGAAACTTTATCCGACATTTTCGGACTCGTCACCCAAACCTGGCCAAAGAACACGGTTTAACAACTGAACAAGCACCGCCGGTGAAGAAGCCACGGAACATACCAAAAAAGGGCGTACCTATTGACAAACAGTTGTTAATAGATTCAGGAATAAAACTCGTATCGTATCATAATCTTCCGCTGTCATGTTTCCAGTGGGAAGGCCTGAGACAGCTGCTGGGCCCGCTAGAAGCCGCGGTTGGAGTTAAGCTAAATCGAGCTAATGTGACTGGACATATCGCGCAAGCAGCTTTGAAAGTCTGCGAAGCCGTGGCCTTCGAAATGAAAACCAGGCTTTTATGTCTCATGATTGATTCAGCCTCTAGACTCAATCATCATGTTCTGGGAATTGGTGTGCAATTTGCTGCAGGTGATAAAATTGTAACCAGGATACTAGGTAAGTTCACACACTGCAACAGCATTCTAAGTGGTGTATTCCTACCTTGGCTTCTTTCTACGATTTATTGTGAGATTTTCACACAAAACTGAGCAAAAAAACCTGGTATTTCTCAACATTGTGCCATTCTTTTCCCATCAAAGTGACAGTAATATAAATTCGGGGATGTTTTATGTGAAAATCCATTAAATAATTATTGAAAAAGTCAGTGCAAAATAATTTGCTCCACTCTGCTATCTGCGGTATTTGACATGTTTTACTGTTCATCGTTTCAAATCTAAAATATATTATAGGTATGATTGAGGTCAAGGATCGACAAACTGCTGGATTTTTAAAAGCAAAGGTTTTGGAACTGTTGGCTCGTTATGGGATAAAAATCGACCAAATTTTTTCAATCACCGTTGACAACAGTGCAAACATGCTTGCCTGCGTTAGAAAACTTAAGGATGAGTTTGAGGCATCGGTGTTGATCGAGGATGAAGAAGAAGAAGATTACACAAACTTGCAAATGATTTTCACGATCAGGCGCGAGACAACTTGAATCTGGTGAGGTGTGCGGCCCATAGTCTTCAACTGGCCATCCTCGATGTTGTGGATAAAAGCCACCCCAATGTCAAGCAAATAACTGATGTTGCTAAGCGATGCAAAAGCATAAAATTCAAGACGAATTTCGATTACCATGAAGCCACGTTGCCCCCTGTTTGGTGTCAAACGCGATGGGGAGGAATTTTTAAAATGCTCAATAGTTTCTCTGAGAAAAAATCCTTTTTTGTTCAGTTGGCACAGGAATTTCCAGAACTAGGTAAGAAAAGTTGAATTCAATGAGAAAAAAAAACTATAGCTTACATCAATCGCAAGTTTTTCAACAGATCTTTCATCTAACTGGGAATTTATAGAACAGTACGTCGAAGCTTTCAAGCCATTATACGTATGCACCAAAAATTTACAAGCAACACATATGCCTCTCAACGATTTTTACATGGAATGGTTGATGACGATACGTGAGGTAAGAAATCTTGAGAATAATATGTTTTGCAAACCTCTGGTGGAATCAATGACAAGACGACTCACGAACCTCAGAGGTTCCACGGCGTTCAAAATGGCTCTGTATCTGGATCCTCGTTTCTCATTCATGGAATCAAAATTATTCACCATCGACGATAAGGAGCAGATACAGGTAACACATGAAAAAATAACCCTGTAATCCTAATACCAAAGTTTTACAATATTTTTCAACTTACAGAGATTCATTTTTCAAACTTGGGAACATATTAAACGGCTGGACACGGCTTCCCTTGAAACTACTACCTTACACTGATAAAAAAGCAATGATAATATCTATGTGTCCGACACATGCATTTTTGCGATGTGATCAACAAATGATAGCTATTTGTAACAACACATACTTCCTATTTGTACACATAACCACCATGTGTGGCCACACATACTTTTCATTTGTCACATAAACTTTATTTGTATTTCTCCGAGGGTTCTTTTTTGGTGGGACCCCACCATTATTTTGGGGATTTTTCCTGGTTTTTGCGAAAAAAATTTTGTGTATTTTTTGGGGGGTGTAATCTAAAACGACGGAAGCAGCGAGTCGTACAATGTTTGGGATCACTGGATGAAACGTAGAACCAGTCACCGTGAACTATCTGCTGTTGCTGTTGTGGTAATGTAGTGCCTTAGCACTTGTTCTTTCACCTCATAGATCCACATTGGGCGAGGATACCCTTGAAAATATTCCTCTGATCAAATTGAACAGAGAGGTTAATGAACAAATCATTCCTAGCTTGTAGAGATGGAATGATACACATGAGAACTATGGCGTATGAATGGCATTGACCGTTTCTTTACTATTAATATTGTTTCTTCTCAATTACTAATTTGGATTTCATTGCTTTATTACTTTATTTCTCATTTATTTTGTTTCAAAAATAAACAGCACTGATAGCAACATCTTCATTGACACATTTCTTTGATCTGTGTTTGGAGCTTTTTAAGAACCAAAACTAATGGTTCGTGTAAATAACAGGAGTCCACTAAACATTCTCAAGGATGGTGATATCCGCACCGTATTTCCTTAGTTGCCTGTCACAGTCGTGGAGAAGGGGTTGAGTCTGCTGTTTGATATGGTTGTGGTATGTTACGACGATGATCCTTCACTAAAAACGCTCTCAACATTGGTAACACCAACACAATCTGCTTCTTTTGCTTCCGCTACAAATCTGCTCCTGTGGCATTGTCACCACTTGAATATGTTCCACAGCTGATGGAACCGTATTTACCCCATTGACACGGATGAGGAAAATTCGGCTCAATATATATGAACATTTTCCGTGGATCTGAAATGAAAAATATACTGTCATATATTACGAGAACTTAAATCTGAATAAGTAAATGAATATTGTAGGCGTACTTACCAACCATTTCATTGCCACCAATACCGTTAAGCACTTAATATCCAGTACTCATTAACAATATAAATATAAATCAATTCAGATATGCAACAAACTGTTTTGGTTTCATATCTTATTTTTCGTGTTTACTGTTGTGTCGTAAAAAGAATAATACGGAGTTCTGGCGGATCATACATGCGAAGTTGTCGTCTCATTCATTCCTAGGCATGTTGACATTGAGGCCAATGACGTTTCGAACACAATTCTACCTAGGAGTGAGAGAGAGGAAAGTTTTACAGCATCAGACCTGAAGTTAAGCATGTGTGTGGAAGAGTGACGTTCATTCTTGTTTATTTGACAGCAAATGAATTCAAATCACGAAGCTCGGCCGCAAGTCGGCGTAGTGAATTTAAAAGCGTTGTTTTCAATTGCTTGAAGCAGGCGAGTTAATTCAATTGAGTACTAGTATGCATCTCAATTGACAATGAACTCTTCGTGGGTCAATCGAGTATGTTTACTAGGATCAAATGAACTTACTATGGTGTGCTGATAATGAAAGTTAGTCTCTCTCATTTTCGTCGACTCTTTTTCGATTGAAATGAGTTTTTTGGGTGGTGGTAGGTAACATGAGGAGTATTTGAAAGACGGTGTGGGGCTGGCAGAAAAAACAAATGGTGAAAGAAAAGAAGAAGAGAAGAAGAGAAAGAGAGTGGAGTGGGGGGGGCGGTGAGGGGGAGGTGTGGGGGGAAGGCGCTAAGGTTGCAAAAGGATCAAAGACGGGTGTGGGGGCGCAGAAAAACGAAAAAAGACCAAAGCCGCCCGGCCAGGGGGGGCGGGGGGGGGGGGGGGGGGGTCTGGGGGATTTGCATGTAATATATGATTGCTATCGGTTTTTTGTCCTTGTTTTTATGGGGAAGATGGGGGAAGAAGTGGGGAGGGGGGGGGGGGGAAAGAAAGGGAAATGAAATAAATGAAACAGGAAATACATTGAAAATTAAAATTCATGTAAGCTTCTCATTGTTGACCATAAACTTCACTGACAGGAATTTCCACTCACCTTGTATATTGGATTCAAAAATGGATAAGACCAACGTAATGGTTTTACTCGTCGATTCTCTTCAAGCGACATGGGAATCAATCGACCAAACGTTACTTGCAAAACCTTGTGAAGAGCACGTCACGTCGTCTTGATGCGGTTATCAATGCCCAGGGAGTTCATACAAATTACTGAGAGGAAGTCAATAATAAGTGGAATAAAATACTATTGATTTCCACTTATTATTGACTTCCTTTGTGCTGTTTTTTCTCGCCAAGCTTACAGGGTGTCTCACAATAGGTGTCACTAAAACAAAATGGGATTACAGCAAAACAAATCAACCAAATCATAGCAATTATTTTTCATTTGAAAGATACATGTTATAGAGATAAACCATATTAATTCAATTCGAATCTCTCGCCCTTTTCCTTGACAACTTTGAGCAAACGCTTTGTAAATCCATCGCAGCTGGCACGCACGATTTCCTGAGGAATTTGTTCCCAAATATCAACCAAATGTTTCTTGAATCGATCTAAAGTAAGCCCTTTCGTAGGGCCTATATGTTGAAGCATATAATCCCAAACAAAGTTGTCAAGTGGGTTGAGATCCGGTGAAGATGCAGGCCATTCTTCGCTTGTGACGAAATCGGGCAAATTTCTTTGCCTTGTGAGCTGGAGCTGAGTCCTGTTGGAAACAATATGGTGTATTCCCATACAGCGTTGAAGCATGAGGAAGCAGATGGTTCTTCAAAACCTGCTCGATATAATATTCAGTGTTGATTTTTACGTTAGGTTCTATGAAAAGAAGAGGAAGTTTTCCTTTTCGTGAAACAGCGCTCCATACCATGATTTTCGATACATTCTGATAGCGTTATATAGCTAGTTTATCACTTGGAATATTGGCAAGACTTTTGCCATACACACGATCATTTTGTTGATTATGACTGTCCTGAAGAAGGAAGAGCTTTTCATAAAAAAAAAAATAAAAAATCTCGCAGTCACCGTGCCGAACCAAAAGATTTCTGCTTCTTTGGACCCTGGCTTGCTTTTGACGCTTCGTCAACCCGTGAACCCGTTGTTTCTTGTACGGCTTGCATTCCAAATCATGTCTGAGGAGCCTGTTCATTGAAGCAGGGGACATTTGAAATTGTTTGCTCAATTTACATCCAGATACGGCCAGATTACGTCTTATTCGCTCCCTCACACATTTGATCTTTTTCTTCGTTCTGGCAGTTTGTCTGGCACCTTCTTTGTTGAAGTTTGTCAGAAGTAGATAATTTATCATCTCCATGCGAAGCGCTAGGAATGGACGGTAATTTATTGCTAGAACGAAATAGACATGAAGAGAAAGTGTATTGATAGTTCCGTATAGGAAAGATCAAGTTTGAAAACGAGCGGATTGCATTATTGAACGGTAGTATCCGATCAGGCACATCAGGCACCTTCTTTGTGTTAAATATGGACATTTCCAGTTTCCTTAAACCGTTTCAAGGTACGAAAAACAAAACGTTTACTCACTCCGAACTGCTTAAGGCTATTGAATATCTGACATGGTCTAAGCTTTTGCAAATGTAATTTTAATAACTTGCTCCCGTGTGGCTTCCATGGTAGCTGATAAATATACACAAACGGAATCGCTTATGTATCTTCAGCGATAAGCTGTCAAAAGAATACACTCAAAACGGGTATAATAAATTCTGCTGTTAAAATTACCCAGCTCGAATAAACCAAGACTGAAAAAAACACACTGTGGTCACACTGTCAATAACAAAATATAGAAATTTTAAACATTTCCGAATGAAATCGGATTTTCATTATTAAATCATTTTCGCTATTCCGTTCCTCTCGTAAATACCTTGTTTTTCGCTTAACGTGCAATAGAATCAAGTCCCTATCAATTCGAAGTTTTCTGAGCACAAACCTAAAATTCTTTTAGAACTTCTGACGAGAAATTTTCAAGAATCATTTGCTCCACTAGACCATCCATTGGGGAGAAATATAGGGGGGTGTGTGTTGTGGTGTGGGGGGGGTTTGGGGCCCAAAAAAGGGGAGGGAAAAATAACCCAACCAAAAAGTAAAAAGGGGCCCCCGGGGGGGCCTAAAGAAAGTGGGGGGGGGGGGGGATGTAAGAACTAGTGATGTACCCTGATAGGCAATATAAAGTGCCCACCTCTGTTTTTCATTTCTCTCATTGTACTTGGTTCAAATTAAAGTAAACACACTGTATTTTTTTTTTTTTTTTTTTTTTTTTTTTTAAGTTTCACTTATGGAATACTGAAAAAAAGGAGTTTTACTTAAAGAAAAAAATAATTGTGTGGAAAAAAAAAAGAAAAAAATTACTTTATAGAAAAAAGGGGGAGGTGAGGGGGGGGGGGTGGGGGGGGGGGGGGGTAAAAGGGAAACTACATGCATTATATTAGCCTTATATCAGCATCTTGAGCTATGTTTTGTAAAGTTGAATTTCAAATGCTATTTAAATGCTTGTAGCCTGTAATAAGCATTTCGAATGCAAAATAGCATTGATGAAGCATTATCATAGCATTGCAGTAAAGCAGTCGTATATTGGGCCAAAAGTGGCATTTATGTTGCATTTAAGGCGACTTAATTGCTTGATAGGTTGCCGTAAAGACGCTTTGGAACTGCTTATTGATTACCTGGGATCAGATATAGAAGAATGTGGTACGAGGGGTCTTCCAATGGAAACTTATCGAAAACATATCGATTTTTGAAGTGGGCACGGCTGTTAGAATTTCAGGTATTAATTTTTTTTTCCCAGAATGGAAAATATCCTTGACTTCCACATACGGTTCAAATACGATGGGTCACATCTCACCATAAGTAAATTGGGGACAGCACAAAAACAGGAAAAATAAATCACGCATAAGTTCGCGTAAGGGCGTCAGCATCATTAGAAAGGATATGGAACAGACCACTAATGCTATATAAACTAAAAGCCGCAAACTTCAAGTGTAAAAAACGACCACCATACTGAAAATACATTTGATTACCTCGCAACTTGAAATGCACATTTCTGTAATGGTTTCCCTACCTGCGACCTTCAGAAGCACACTTGATTGAGCTCACCTAGAAATCGACCCAGCACATAAAAATGCAAATGTCACCCCCATACCGAAAGCAAGAAGGTAGAACACACATTTTAAATTGCCTACATGGGTCAACCAGCACTGCATTCGTGTCGCTTTATTCACAATAGAAACCATTTCTGACCCCATTGCATTAAATCTTCCCTTGGTTCGTGGTTTTCCACTTTCTTCTATTTTCTACCCCATGCAGATAAACAACACGCTAAACTTCACCCTCATTAGCTACGATTTATACGGCCACCTGAGGAATTTCCGTGCCATGCGCCTAACCGATTTGAATCTTTGTGAACGCTATTCGGCCAGCCACGAGCTGCGGGTTCGATTCGGCCAAAGCTATCATCGCCGGTGTCGGATAAGCTTGCGGCGAATGCTTGAGGACTTCGGTGAACCTGAGTTCATCAATCTCTACGTGGACTACTACGATCAGAAGATACGCCTGCTACGGTCGATTCCAGTGCTGATACGGCAGGCGTTCTCGCATAATGATAATACGGATCCGGAAAAGTGGCAATTGGTCAGGAGGTTTCTCATGGTTGACACACTGTCGGGATTGAACGAACACTTCAAGCCCAAACTGTATGACGAAGGCACGCCGCAGGAAAAGTACCACTATGTGCGTTACGTGAAACGTGTTGAATTGGAGTGCAGATTGCATGCGGATCATGACAGGAATCCTAATCGCGTTGCGGTGCCATTGCTTAAGCTGGACTATGGTGTGGCTAACATGTCACGAGATCGATTGGACTCATTTTCCGAGGACTTGTTAGATTTTGAATTCAAAATAACATTTACCAAAAAGTATAGTTTCGAATCAATTTTGGAGGTAATTATGACCTAGTATTAGAATTGGTGAACAAACATGATATCGTTTTTATTTGTAGATAATTTTGCCAATATTTGTTCTACTGGCTTTCACCATGACGCTCTTACAAACTTTCTGCCACAAATTACGTCAAAATAAACTGTACTACGATATGGAAATATTCTTCAACTTTCTTGTGTGCCTGTGTTCTAATGTAGCCACAGCCCTTCTCATCACAACGGTCATCGTGGCACTGCACGTGTTCGTCACGTACAAAACGCAAACCAATGTTAAAATGCTGTTACCGGTCGAAGTGCAGAGTGCATTGGAGATTTTCGTCTATCTTGCCTTTGGATTCAAGGTAAATACATATCGGTTGTTTGTTCAGAAGGTACAATTACTACTATCGTTTCCGTAGTTTATCAAGTTACTGCGAGTTTTGGTGACGATTTCTGGTATTGACATATTTTTCATCGATTGGGAGCGACCTAAAATGTTCGATACCGGTATAGGAACTCAGCGTACGCATCTATTGGATACACCCTCCATTGCATCAAGCACTACGGTAATTTTTCTTTTCAAATAACTGCGTAATTTGGTTTTATAAATTGTATTCTCTCAACTTCGAACTTTAATTACAGGCTCGCCCGTCGTGTGACAGCGTGTCTGCCTGGCGTAACTATTTCGTTGCCAATGAGTGGCAAGAGCTGACTACCAAGCGTAAAATTTCCATGTTCGCTCATATTATCCTCCTGATTGCTGCATTCTTTCTATGTGGATTCGAACACTGGTCTGCAAAAGGTTTCGACCTTCATCTTCAGAAGCATGACGAGTTCCTTGGAGAAGACGACAAAGTTCTGAAGGTAGCAGTTGGAATAATAGTGTACGCATCGATCTATTTCGCTCAACGGATCTACAATTTTCTCATCTACGAGCGTTTTATCGAAAATGCTATTCAGCAGTTCATAGATGTCGCTTCGATTGCGAACATCTCAGTGTTCATCCTATGTATGGAATCGTACGGTTTCTATATCCACGGTCGGTCACCACATGGTTTCTCCGATACAGACATGTGCTCAATGATACTACAGTTCAAGCGGGAAGAGGATAATCTTTGTGGTAACCGTGGTTTGCTACCCGGCTCGGAGCAGCAGACCTATTCGATATTGGTGCCCAGAAATTTGCGGGCTTTCTATGATAAGTTGATAGCTCCGCTGAGAAACTCATCCAACTTTGGACCACATCAACACCTGAATCAAACACATCTTGTCGGTAGTGCAAAGCTTAGCAATTCTGGTGTCATCAGTGGACCGGGGGGACATTATGAGTACACTTTTGAGAAGACCATTCACACGTACTATAATGTAAATCGATTCTTCGCAGCTTTCGTCGATCATGTGAGTTAAAGCATTTTGATGTTTTTATACTTCATTTTTATGTATCTCTCGTTTAGGCCTTGAAAGATCTGGATTACATCATCCAGGAGCGTAGTATTCTGGAGAGCATCCTCAACTGTGAGTTCCAGAGCTATGTAACGGAAAGTACGTATACAAATTCTTTCGATAAACTTCCATGCTATTTCTTTGTTTCTATCCATTCAAACAGATAAAGGTGTTTTCTACATCGACAACGGACACTCCTTCGATCAAGTGCTGTTCTACGGCAATGAATCAATGTTCTTCCAGGTAGAATTAGCGCTTTTCTTATTGGTTGTGCTGCTTTGTAACGATTATCTGGTAGCAATAATTGTAGTCGGTATTGCATATAAGACGTTCGAAATCGTCATGAACTATCTGTTGAAGAACAACCTGGCCAAAAAGACGCTGATCGACAAAAGGTTTCTGATTTGAAGCAACACACAAATCCATACAAACCTTTATAAATACGAACGTAAAGTGGTATGCAGTGTGATACAGAACAATAATCGCAATAACACAAGAGTTTCATATTGAAATCAGAAAACTAGCAATAACTATTAACGGTGATTAGAATAGATTCTCGAGTTTTGTACAATCTTCCAATACGTGGTTGTTTGTTTGAATTGATGACATGTTGTGGTTTATCATTTTAGTTTCCGAAAATGTCCCCCTCTCCCTCGTAGACGTTTCTTCATACATTTTTTTTTTTTTTTGAAATTTTGTATGGAGCGTAGACTTTAATCAGCCTCAAAGGCCCCCCCAAATAATTATTTTTGTGGAAACGATTTATTTGCATTGTTTGATTTACACCACAACAAACACAAAATTGTTTAAATTCACATCACAGCGGAATAGCCAATTTGAAAAATGTTCCTAGAACTTACTAAGTTCATAGCGATTCTACTAACACAACGCCTCCCATAAACTGGAAAAACTTTCTTTCCAATTCGTTCTGAACAATTTTTCGGTTTCCAGTCTGTTTCCGGTTCGACTTTACTTTGACTCCTTGCCTTATGTTGTTTATTCTCTTCGTCACTTGTTGAACGGACATGTCTTTTCCTGCTTCGCTGACGGCGTTCGAGATTCTCCCAGCACAGCTTTTCCAAAGGCCTCCAGAATATCCACAAACTTCGCATCATCGAAAGTTTTTTTGCCGGTAGTTTCGCTGCCTGTTGGATTCTGATTTCCATTTTCACCTGAAAAGAAAGAAAATAGCGTATAGTTGGCATATTTGTAATATTGGTAAATAGAATATACTTACTGTGATTCTGTTCATCCTCCAGATACTCGTTTTTATTCCCTAATCTCAAACCGATTTCATCGAAAATATTCGAAGTCCGCGTAAACGCCATCGTGCAATGATCTATGGTCCAAATCACAGTGACGTCACATCTCAGATTTGACAGATACTGGTACCCTTGTGTTCAGAAATTCTTGAGTAATGGCTGACCCACAATTGATACGTTGCGGATGCGTTGACGTAAATTTGATAGAAAAACTATGGGAAAACTGTCAAATTCACGCAAACGCATCCGCAACGTATCAATTGTGGGCCAGCTATAAGAAAAAAGGACGGAGAACACGATGGCTGTATTTATCTTTTATTCTCTCATGGTGAAAAGTGAGGTTAGGCTTTTCTGTGCATTAGTCTGTAGTAGCTAAATTATTTTTGTTATTTATAATTTGGGAATCAACTTTAACTGTCAACAGCCGAAAGCAATTTGACAGAACTGAACTTTCTGACTTTCTGAGCAATATGAGCATTATTTAGAATCATTTTAATGATAGGGTACGGGGCGGGTTTTAAGCAGTTTAGTCAGCACCTTAGACATTTGATGAAGCTGTATGTAATCTATAATTAGAACTGCCAATATTTAGACATTAATCCCTCTGTTACGTCTGGTCTATCGGAACATACCTTCAGCAACGAGCATTAGGCTCAGAAAATTTCATAGCCATGGAATAAAGTTCCCAATTGCAGGGACTTCTTAAACGCATGCGGATTGCGATTCTGTGCATGTGTGCGAAGGCGAAATGAAATAGGCCAGTTGACGATTTGCTGCAAACATCAATTTCCTCAACCCGCTCCTTCGTTTTACCCATCCGCTCTTGAAAACAATCAACCAAAACATGTCGATTGCTACGACCACAAACTCGTCTCCTAGCAGGTTATAAGACAGACGTACACGACCAAACTTTTAGTTTGTCATTGATCTTTAGATTGGCAATGTGTATTTCTTATTTCATTTACTCTCATGCAAATGTTAGCCAAAGCGGCTGTGACGACAAACGGGATGCTTCGTTTAAAAACAAACAAATGCAGGAGACAGCAGGCTTCACGTTACATTACCGGTGCGCTATATCCATGGTTAACAAAGAAGAGAGGAAACATGGGCTCTCTCAAAAGCAACAGTGATGCCATAGCTGCAGCTCAACAGCGAAGCATTATTTATCGTTGGGTAATATTGGACAGCTCCAAAACATATTTTTTATTGCAAATGATAGTGCCAGATGATGGACAATATAATCATAAGCATAGATCAACCTCCAATGACATGAAATAAATAGCGATTTCAGATTATCTAAATATGTAATAAATTTAACTCAATATTCAACATCACATTCTGGCAACAAGCCTAGTTGTGAGAGAGAGCTGATGAAGACATGCCCTCCGGTACACGCGATGCAAATGCAAAATACACAAAGGCAACATTTGAGCGAACTTCTTCAGCAGGTCAGAAACTGATGGTTTCTAGATGATGTATTTTAAATCTTCAAAATGACAGTAATAAATTGGTGATCAATCATGATTCATGCATCGAATCATTGGCCCAATAGATAAAGCTTATGATCGTATCATTAAAAACGAAATAATTAGGAAAATGTAGGAGTTATAGACCTATTTCCTAACAACTGATTAAAATAGTGACCCCTGATTAAGCCGTTCCATACCCTACATAATGAACAGATCATATGAAAAACCAACATCATAAACAATTCTCGCATAACATTTGAAAATGACCTATCTTCAATGATGGATTTCCTACATCTAATTTATCTTCTGCGAATAACGCGACTGCAAAAGCATGTTCCATAGAATTTATCATTCAATGTAAATGTTAACCACATCTGCTCTCGACCTAAGATGTTAGCAAAGCCACAAATTCAATGATTTAGCCGAAAGTGACCGAAAATATAAAAAAGTCGTTGTATACATGCATACATTTTAAGTTGATTGAAATCGGCAGTCAGTAAAATTCAACCTTAAGGCCCAAATTCAATGTGAACGGCAACGGAAAGTTCGACAGTTGTCGCTAATGATGATCGATATTGGGATCGCCAGGGTTCTACCTCGATCTCTATCCGACAAGCAGGCTTGCTCAGATCGGGATTTTCCACTGCCGATGCCGTTCTGCTTCAGTTATCATTGCGTTCGGGCCTTTACAGACGGCCCACTTCAAGATGCATTTACATGTATACAAGGGTGGCTCCGTGGCTGACTGTATGAAAAAACATGAAGTTGGTTACATCAAGCGATAACAGTTTTTTTTTTCTTTCTTTTTAATACATTTGGATTCTCAAACAACTGTGCTAAATTTTGGGGACCAATAAAAGAGTTGTTCTGAAAACATAATCAAGTTGAGCCACTCATGTATACTCTAAAATTACACTCAGACCTGTTCTGCGTGGCGTGTGAGGTGCGACGATTTGCACTCACATACAAGGTGACAATTGTCGCCTCATGTGAGGTGACTCTCCATTTGATGTACACAGAGAGTCACCTCACACGAGGCAACAATTGCCACCTCTTATGTGAGAGCGATTCGTCTCACCTCACACGCCACGCAGAATAACCCTGACTCTGTTGGGCTTCTACAGGGTGCGGCAGAAAATAATGCGAAAATATGTTCTATTTCTTTCAAATCCCATTTTCAACTTATTCAAGCAATAATATCAACATTTTCGAGTGCAGTTATCTTTATAAAGTCCTTTTAAACAAATTTATTCAATGTGTCCTCCATTTTTATTAATAACATCCTCGAGCCGACGCCGGAAGCCAGAGCATGCCTTTCGGACGTAGTCCTCCGACATTGACTGCCATGTGCGTGTTATGGTTGACTTCAGGGTTTTCACACTAGGGTGTGATGTTTTGCAGACTCGTGCTTCAACATATGCCCAAATCGAATAATCCAACGGATTAAGATCTGAACTGCTAGGGGGCCACAAATCCTTCGGCCAAAACTTCATGTTATCGTTGGGTTCGATTGGACGTATGACACGGCGCTCCATCCTGCTGTAGGACAACGTTTTGGTCCTCGGAGAAGTTGGCCTTCACCCAGGGAAGCACTTGGTCCTTTAAAATACCGATATACACTTCGGTATTGATTTTAACTCCAGCATCAATGAAAACAGGCGGCATTTTCAAACCGTTGGACGCCACCAAGCCAAACATCATGACACCAGCCGGATGTTTGGTTTGAAATTTGAATTTAAATTTTTCTGGAACGTTCTCCATTTTCTGCGGTGAAATGAACCGGTCCGTGCGGCTGTTGGCCACAGCATCGATGCTGAAAAGCTTTTCGTCGGAGAACAGGATTATCATTTTTTCCTTCTTCAACAAGGAAAGCAATCTCTTGGAACGAGTCACTCGTAGTTCCTTGACCCGGTCCGTAATCAAGTGGCGTTTCACTCTGGCTCTGGAAGATGCATGCAGGTCTTCTTTGATGATTCTCCGCATGGATTTCTCCGAAATATTGGCTTCCTTTGCAAGTTTTCTTATGGAACGCACCGGGTTGCGAGCAATTTTTGCACGGACCGATTTGATCACGTTCAGCGTGCGTGCAAAGCGCGGACGTCCGCTTCCCGGCTTCCGCTGCTTAGGACCATCCTGCAGGGACTTTTTTATGCGGTAAACTGTTGCCAAATAGCACCCTACCACCATGGCAATCTCTTTCGGCTTCTTCTGGGCGAGCAACAAACTGGTGATCACTTCTTTCGCGAACATTTTGACGAATTTGCAATAAAACAAATAGAATGTCTAAATGCAGCACTTGAAAGTAAACATAAACAAATACACTTTCGACAGAAATTAGTCACTAGCTACACGAATTAACCCAATACTCAAGTTTGAACATTTTCGCATTATTTTCTGCCGCACCCTGTACAGTTGGGCAGTTGGAAGCGTCAATTAACACTGATAACTCGATTTGTTAATGATTGTTAGTTTTGATCTCGACCTCAACCTCTCAACCTAATGAAAACTTTGTCTTGTATTCTAAATTATGGTGCGAGCCAGGGGAGTTTGCTCATTAATTCTTCCGGTCCGTATCCTAGTATCTTGCTAAGAAGCTCCTGGTGGTCACTCATCCAAAAAAATCTGCCGCCAAAGAAATGTCTCTCCAGCTGCTGATCCAACATGGAATCGACATGTCCGTCCAACAGGTCACAAAGAAAATAAACAACATGAGGCAAAGAGTGAAGGTAAAGTCCGACCGGAAGCAGACTGGAAACCGGAAAATTATTCTAAACGAATATGAAAGAAAGTTTTTCCAGCTGATGGGAGGGGTTGAAAACCCCAGCATTAGTAAACGTTCATGTAAGTACAATCGCTATGAAATTAGTTAGTTCCAGGGACTTTTTTCAAATTGACCTTACTGTTGTTATCGATTCTCTTCATAGACTTTCTCTTTTGATAACCACGGGTGTTCAAACACATTTCGTTCCAAATTGGTCACACAGGTTGATTACAGTTACTACCGTAGCTGTTTTTTGCGCTAAAGAATTTGAAAAAAAAAACAATGTTTTGACGCTGAAATATTTTCGTTTATATTAACGAAAGAAAGTCGATGAAGAGAATCACAGCAGATAACCCCCTTTTAAGGGCTTACGCTAAAGCATTCTCTTGCAGCCATTACATCAAAATTGATAACTTTTATATCTCAGAATCTGTTCTAGATATTCAATGTTTCATCACATCAGTTTGTATGCTTGCTTGTTGTGAGCAATCTGTATCTAGATATATCAAATTGAAATAGCGAGGTGCGAGAGAGATAAAGATACAAGATAGGAAAAAGAATATGTAGCAGCAATTCACCTAATAAAAGGTTTCCATAACTACTGATTTAAAATAGTCCAGTAGATTTTTTTTTAATCGGACAAGGCGATTTGCGTCGAACTTACTCATATTCTGTTGGGTTACTTAGTGCCGTGTCTAGTGCGCTGTAATCAGCATGTTGCATTAATTTCCGTTTGTTTACATCTGCGACATTTTCCGTTATTCACGCTCTGTATTAAGTTGAGCCTAAAATCTCCACGCAAACATTGCATGAACCAAGCTGTAATTTATTTTTTGATTTCAGACGGTGTATCGATTGGGGTATCAGCAAGTCACGAATGCTCATCGACTGCACATCAATCACCTCTGGCGACATCTCATAACGAAAGCTTTCGGGAAGACGAAGCTTTAGCTGGTCAAAATAGAAGTATCTTCATAAACCAGGTAGGTCCAATATCTTTGAAGCTCCAAAAGTTCTATAAACTTGTTTATTACGCGATCCATGACAAATTCGACAGCAAAAATTTGGAAAACGCCGCTATATATGCATACTCTTTACTGTTAAAAACCGGTCAAAACCACTAGTGCGAATCGATACTACTCATTCTGTATGGTTAAATAGCATCGTGTCTAATGTGCTGAATGTTGCATCTGATGTGCAATACAGCGCAATAGATGCAGCACTATGTAGCCTTATTGAATGAGAGTACAATCGTTTGGCGAAATGTTTTAGTTCGGTTTTAAACTGCAACGAGTACCATAAGGTCATCACTAACCACCTGTTTTTTACCTCATATCAAAGTTCACATACAATTACAGCAAATATCGATAGCAACATCAAACAAACATTCCCAGTATCAATTACACTGGTCGACACAAACGAAAAATATTTTAACGTGTCTACAATTCGTGCACAAATAAAGCCTAAGGCACCAAAACGATTTTCAACGTGAAAATTCACTTGTTCAGATGTTTAAACACATTTAAACTTATCAGAGGTTTATTGTATTTTCAGACGACACATCAGAGAGATCCAACGCAAAATATCACCCAAAAAAGATCCTTGAAGAACAACTGAAGTTGATTAAATCACAACAGGAATATACAGGCAACTTCAGGTACAACAAAATGAACGGCACGAAAAGGAAATGGAGTTGCTTATGTAAAAAAAAGATTAACCTTATTGAAGATCCAGCAGATTCAAGATGCAGAGTAACCTTTATAGTTTAGGTAATTCGTCGAATTGAATGATTTCATTGTTTCGATACATTTTATCCACTAAATTATTATCTCTTATTATCAATAAAATTATTTTCTCTTTCCAGACGGTTCAAAATATTTATTTATCACTATCTGGCCAAACAAACTTAATACTGCCTCAATGGAAATCCTATTCAAAATGCCATTTTAATTTTTTAACGGTTTTCCAACTTTTTTGTCGTACAAACCCGTTGAGTCCCAACCCTAACAAAACAAAAAAAGAATCTTGCTAATCCTTCAATCCAGTCTCGTGTTGAGCGGTCACGAACGAACATCAATTCATTTTTATATATAGAGAATTGAGCATAAAGTTTGTTCGATACTATTTTATTTCATAGTTACGTCTCGATATCAAAGTAACGTGTCACATGTGTAAAAAAGATCTTATGTGTTTTAATTGACCAAACTATTGTAGCACTGTGTTGTCGGTGGAGAGTCTTTCTAACGCATATGTTAGGAAGGGACTTTTATCCGATTTGCAGTGCTCCATTGAAGCTGCTCATGTGATCGAAGATAACCCACGGTATGCGTAAATTCACGTTTTATCAAAGAAGTTGGTTTGCGTGAATGTACCTTAGTAAATCAATGGTCACCTAGCAAATATGATGCAATAGCATCACGGCGTTTTTGTCCTCGATGTAGCACTGTGTTTTCTAAAACGGTTGATTCAGGTACAACTATGTCATATGTGGTGGTTTCAGTGGTTCAAAGTCACTATCATTTAGTATTTTGCTACATTGTGCAAAATAAAACAAGCAGCGATCATGTGAGGAATTTTTTCGGTTTTTACGCGTACTTTGATTGTAAGAAAGGAAATCTTGTTTTATGACCAAAAACACGCTAATAATTACCCTTTCTTTTGTGTGAATTGTGTTAATTTTTGTGAAGCTGTATAGGATTACGATATGGTTTCATCACCAAGGAGTTAGCGGATATGCTTATCGGCAAAAGAAGGCACAGATGTGTTGTCTTGATACTTCAAAGACTGAATTTTCCATATTCTTGCATCGTGTACGGTCAGCCATTCGCAATCGACACTTTAAATCGTTTAATAATGTTGTTGTACATTGAATGAGTTGAGCCCTTTCGTGAAATTCTCGTAGTCCAGGACGTTTGATTAAAATATGGGTGCAATCGATGGCCCCTATAGCACTGGGAATCTGAATTTTTGCTGCCACAACTTCTTTCGTGTTCCATACAGTAACGTTACAAGGAAAATAATCCATTCGGCTGTTTTCGAAATGCTTGCAAACGGGCATATTGTTTTGCCAGTAGTTTGATGAGCCCAAATCGCCCACGCTACCTGTGGTGTAAATCAAACAATGCAATATTCCTATCACCAATTTTTTATTGGTTACCTGAAATCCGGGATCACCCACATATCGCAAAAAACATTTATCCGTTGTACATTTGATAATGCACCTCCTCGGGTTTCAGAATCATCGCCCAAAAATGTTTGTGCCACAAAGTTTAATTTTCGCGAGTAAACCGGTAGAGTTGCTTGAAGTTATCATCTTCTCCTTCTCGTCGTGTTTTATAAATTTTCACTGAACGATCAGAACATTGATAAACACTGTTTACGTCATCTATGGTTGGAAATGGTAAATTTATAAAATCTCCCGCGTAATTTTAGGTTGTTTCTTCCACGCAACACACGATTTTGTTAGTTCGATTCCAACTGAGTATGCTTTACAGGTGATCAAGATTTTGTGAGCATTTACTCAGATTATACTTTTTATTATATGGATTTGGATGTTCGAAAAGTAAATACTCAAATTTTTTCTTTTGTCATATCGATGTGAGTAAATGCTCAAGGAAAAGGTTTGACGTACGCATTTGAGCAAAGTAAAAGCTTTTACTCACTTTATTCATACGACCTAAGGGGCGGCCCAACTTGTCTTATCTCTATTTGCAAGATATCCACAGAAAAGGAGGCATGCCGCTAAATAAAAACGTATTCTAGTGAACATATTACCTACACAGGCAGAAAAAGCGATCAACATTATGCACGAGTTGACGGTGATTAGGTCATGCCGGACTATTCGGGGTGCGGCGTTCGATGTTTTGTTGCTTATTGGAGCGGTCCCATGCTTTTGGCGGATAGTGTTAGTTACATACTTTTAGCGTATCGTTAACCAAAACGAACCCTGCTTCAAATGCTTTTCCCTGACGTTTTCCCGAAAGCTATTTCCCCGAATGTACCGTTTCCCCGAGAAACATTTCCCCGAATTTATAGTTTTCCAGAACTTTTATGCGCAGTTACTTTTTTTGCTTCCTCAATCCTCTTTGGCACAAATTCGATTCAGAGGTTTATGACACGCTCGTATTCAAAAGTATTTTGGGGCAAAGTTCAATCTGCGTGACGTCAATCAATATTGATATTAACTGAAATAACTGTATCTAATTTATGTTTGATCTTTTTAACTCAAAATTACCTTTTACACACATCTCATAAGCACAAGTCTCTTCGGTAAATTCCAAGAATGCCTTTGTGTATGGCTAACATGAACCAGGCTTATTCTAGATAATGTGCTAAATTGTCGAAATGCAACCTATTCTTCCCAAAAAGGGGGAGCGTTCTCATGGAAACTAAGCGCTTATACGTACGGTACTTTTTCGCGAAGGGTTTTCTAGAAGAATCATCCGTCCTAAAAAAAACAGGCTATTCTTAGACTGATTAAATTGTTTGTTTAAACGTGCGTTAATACGTTACAAACACATTGCAAAAAAAAACAAAACAAAAATATACCAAACTATTTATATCACAGTTACTTGTTTGCGACTAGAATCAATAAAGGAGCATAAGATGAATAATCGAAAAGTTGCCCTATTTGTGCATAAAAGTGACCTCAGTGCAAGGGTAAGTCGCTTAGACCAGTGGGCCAGTGTCAGTTTCTTACACGCTAGACAATATGTTACATAACTGCGGAACTTCGATTTTCAATCCACACCACATGTGTGGCAAACTAAGGAACGCTTTTAACAGTTGAGCTATTAGAAATAAGAAACCATGGCAAGGCAAAAACTAAAAATTTGGACTGTCAAACCAGCGGCACCTTACGGGAACACTCAGAACATTGCAACGCTTGGTGACACACTAAAAAAAAAATAGCACAAGAGAAAAGTGTGCTGAGCGATCCACTTCTTGCCTCAGTGCTTCTGTCATCAGCGGCTGGATACTCAAGAAGAAAATGGATAAGGTTTTTGGCTCAGGAAGTATCAGCACATCGGTCCCAAGCATGATGATTCGCCCCTAATAACGCAACTCACACGAACAGACCCTCAAATATTCTGTCAAAATAATAAAGCGAATCAAAACAAAAACAAAGAAATAAACTTTCGATATTCATATATGAATATTTCGATATTCTTATAAGATTGCATTATGATTATTTGCTATAAGAAATCAGTATGAACTTCATAAATTTGCATTATGAAATATAATGATGTTGGAATAATAAAAAAATGGAGCAACCTAGATTCGAACCTTGAACGTTGAGGTTATGGGTCCATTGACTTGCCCACTAGTATATATCAACTCTTGTAATTAGGAAAGCTTAAAGGCGTACAAGAACAACGTCGTGTGAAACAAAATCTATTCATAAGTCAGCCTTATGAAATTCCAAAGCATCGTTCATAAGTTGAACCCTAGGGGTGAGACAGCTCTACTACTCTGAGTTGCTTTGATGCACCGAGTAACTCGCGAGTAACTCAATTTAGCTTAAAATCGAATCAATCTTCATCGGTTCTTTTCGGTTGCCAGGGTTTCGAAATGTTTGGCTTCCAATTTGTTTGAAAACATTGTAGACATTCTGCTAATAACAATAGAAGATGGCACAACGGTGAGCCCTGTTCCACGACTATGAGGGTTCAGGGAATGTTTAATTTGTGATACGCGATACGGACGGCTTTACTGAAGTGCAATGATGAGGCATGATAGCGATATGTATAGATTGGTAATTGGCTTAACATTAATTCTAAGAAACTTGAAGCTTGGGTCGGAGTGCAGTGGGCTGAGCTCGTTTCACTTTCACTTTTTTTAAAAACACTATTTTTAGCTCGTTTGTCTCTTCTCCTGCCCGTGTTGCAAAGCACCAGTTCATAGTCTGGCCGTCTGCGGAATGATGCTGCATTAGCAAATAGCAGGTCAAGCATAAACTGATGGGTTTATTCAAAATATGACTTAATTGCAGACATATAAATAACTTCTTCTCGAAAAAGGCAAAGCCTTACACGAATAGTAGTAAATACCAGCGGGTGGATAGTCATGAAGAAAACGAATATTTTTTGGAGAGGGGAGCAAAAAAAAATTATTTAAAAAAAAAAAAAAAAAAAAAAAAAAAAGAAAAGGGAAAAGGGAGGGGGGGGGGGGGGGGGGGGGGGGGGGGGGAAAAATAAGGAGGTAAATACTATATCAAATTGTACGAGCATATCAAATATTTAGTTTGAGTGAGCGTAGGTTGTTTTCAAAAACAGAGTTAAATAGAGAAAATTAAAATCATTGTAAATTGGTAGTGTTCAATTGTACACACTTGACAGCTGCTGTTCAAAAACAGAGAGAAAACAAATGACAATGCTTGCTTGCTCAGCAACGAGAGTTGCTCGAGGTACCTCAAAGCAACTCTGAAATTGCTGGCGATGAGGAGCCCCTTGGTTGAACCTTATGAAATTCTTAAGTTTATTTGTCTGAATGTAGGGGTTCTACAACAGAATCAATTTCAAATCACTAATTTCTTATTGATTGTTGGTCTCACGAAAAGGGGCTACCCTAGTAGCACACTTGTTGCCATTCGGTTGAGATATCATAAATATGGCTTGCTAAGTCATAATCAATTTACTACAATTAATTATTATCGTAGGGTGTTACTTGTGTACCGACTGTCTGCGTGAGGTGAGTCTGTCCAAGAAACCCTTTCTAGTAAGGAAGGAAAACCGCTCTAGGATCTTGGAAGGATTCCGAAGTACCAATCTTCGACAAGATACAGACAATTTGATTGATAATGAATAAGAAATGACAGTTTTGATATATGTGTATTTTTAATAAATTAACAAAAATGTAGCTTTTTTAATTGATTAATAAGAAATGGAAAGTATGTATTTCCTCTAAGATATAGAGAAATATAAACTTTAAAAATCATAAGAACATATTTCGAAAGACGACAATCTTTTTAGAGTAATAACAACAGTAATACCCAATCAGACTACTCACTTATTTTTTTTCGCCGAGAATCTAACAGTTTACTGAGACTCATCGAATAAATTACCGAGATTCAGCTAAGAAATGAAAATTTTGCCGAATATCGGCTAACAAACAAAAATTTGACCGAAATATCTGCGAAAGTAACGACCGGGTTCACGCTAAGCTCAGTTTACCCATAATCGCAAAAAAGTGCATATACTCATATGGGGGTAATGTTGTTTTTATCCTGGGTGGGGTAAATTTGGGTGGGAAAAAAAAATCAAAAGTGGGGAAGTAGTTTTGTACCCAATAAGGGGGTGGGGGCCTTTTTGGGGTTTTGGGTTTTTTCCCCCCTATTTTGGGTAAACGGTGGGGGGGTGGGGGGTGGGGGGGGGGTTTGGAGGAGGGTGGGCCATTCCCCGTCGAAAATCCTCCCAATTTTCCCTCCAACTAAATAGGTTCGTGTCGGTGCAATCGACCGTCGAGTGTTCTTACTAATCGACCGATTGTTGCAACGACGCTTACGGAAATTTAACATAGCGGTAAGTCAACGCGACAGTATTCGAAATTGGCCTATGATAACCGACAGAATCGGTTGATTAATCGATTGTTTTAAACATTTGAGTGTTTTGAGCTCCGACTTAATATGTTGATTAATCGGGGGTTAAGTTGCTTTGAAGTCATTCTATAAGGGACGTAATAGGTCGATTAATAAGTTATTTACAGTTGTTTGGATCAGATAGTCACAATTAAATCGGCCGATTAATCATGTGTTCAGTATCTGGACGCATCAGCAGTTGGAATTGACTTACTGGGAGTAACAAAATCAGTGTACCAATAGGTTTTCTATAAATTGAATCAGTAGAATAGGGTGACTAATCGGGTGATAAATGGCACTGAAATAGACCAACGAAATGGGTCGATAAATTGGTTGTTTGGAATAGTAATGGGTTGATGTAGAAATACTATATATACTCAACCAAATCAGCCGTTTATTCAAAGAATAACATGGCCCAGGCCAAAATAACTTTTAATAAAGCTTTTATTAAGGTTAAAATAATCATGTATACTTAGTTAATTCTCTTCAAAGGCGAATATTCCGGGGACTCTATTTCTTCGTTTGTTTTCTCTGAGCATGCCATCTTAGCGGAATGCAGTGGATAGACGTAATCGGATGCTGGAACATTTTGCTTGAAGTAACCTTCGAAATTATCGTCGCTAGGTTCTTCATTTGATCTGCGTTTATGAAGGACGCTGGATACGCCTTTGGGATTGCCTCTGGAGCCGCTTTTGACTTTGATCATGAATCTGCCCACGGGGTAGATATTGAAGCTAATTTTGGTTTCTGGACATGGGCACATGGAGAAAAGCAGCTACAATATTCCACACGTACCATTCTCCGAAATGGGAAGTCCATCAATATTTAAATCAACAGTTCTTTCTTCCATTGCGGATATTACTGGATCATCGCTTTGCAGCTTTGAATCCCGAAATACACAAGTTCTCCTGGATGTACTTTCTTAGGAATAAACGCATGTTGAGGAGTTTCAAGAAGAGTAGAGCGACACTTAGGAACATCGAGATCTTCATCGCTAAGAATGTCCAGTGAAGCTCCAGTAGCCTCCACACTAAGATGGTATTGAGATACGAAATTGGCCAAATGATATTTCAGGGGAATTTTTGTCCCTTGAATTGCAGTCGAACATGTCGCGCAATCACTCTCAGGGTCCCCAGATTTTCGAGTATCGTCTAGAGCACTCCCAAACATTATTTCTTCATTATAATCCTTTGAACCATGTTCCGCACCGTCTTCGTTCCACATCCTACATACTTGTTGGTCGTCAGTAATTTCCTCCATCATGATATTCTTTGATGCCACAGCACCGTATCCTTCTTCAGATTGCCCTTGTTTTCGAAATACATCCTCCTCAGCTTCACTCTCATTTAAATGCTTTCGGTAAATTTCGTCATATTCTTTCATTTTCTGTTCCTTTTTCTCTTTTCTCCAAACACTTCAGCTACTAGCCATTATAACTAAACTTTCTTACAGAATAAAATATAGAATAATCTACAAATTCAACCAAATCAATGTTGTAACAAAAAAACACCAACACAATAAATCGCTGCATCTGATACTATTGTGTTGATAAAAATATACTTTAGCCCATTCACTCAAAAACAAAACCAAATTTGATAATAAATATTGCAATTAAATCGAGTCTTATGCATCCCGATATAGTCAACTATTTTAACAACCGATTTAATTTGGTACCAAATTACTTAGATTAAAAAAGGTTTAATTCACCAATTAATATACCAACGAAATACACCCACTGACACGAAGTAATTAAGTCGGTAGACTAATATACCGACATCGAAGACACCCGATTTCGTCGGCCGATTGGGAAATTTCACAGCTGTCAAATTTTCTACGGGGAAGAACGTCTGCTGAAATTGACATCCACTTTATACATCGGAAATTTAAGCTTTTACACGACGGAGGAACAAATTCACGAGCTTTTCTCGCGATGTGGTGACATTCGACGCATTGTCATGGGCTTAGACAAATTCAAGAAGACACCGTGCGGCTTTTGTTTTGTGGAGTATTACGCTCGCTGTGATGCGGAAAGTGCTATGAGATACATCAATGGTACCCGATTAGATGATCGAATTGTTCGCGTTGATTGGGATGCTGGATTCGTCGAAGGGCGACAATATGGTCGTGGCAAAACTGGCGGCCAAGTACGTGATGAATACCGACAGGATCATGATCTCGGCCGCGGAGGTTACGGAAAGATGGTACAGATGGGCCAACTGGGAGCAAACATACGGGAGAGCTAGACAAGTAGTCAAGGTGGTTCGGATTTACGTGGATCGTGTAAGGTCTTAGAATTATTAAGTATGCTAACATATATTAAACTTTCAAAACGAATAAATGAGTCACTTAATCGATATCATAGTTCAGTCTTGGATGCGCCGGACAGTTGGGGACCTTTCTTCACGCTGTTCTTTTTCTTCTTGGTTGGTTTGACTTTCTGTTCCGACGATTTATTTTCGCTTGCCTTCTTCCGGTATGGGTTCACATAACTATCCGTTCGTTTACTTTCATCAATTTCTTGTTCCATAAGTCCTAGTAATTCTAACGATTTTTGGTCCAAAATGTTGACGAAGCCTCGGGTATAGGACAGAGCTTGGATGAGAAGATTTTGCCATTCGTATCTTTTCAGAATTCTGTTTGATACATCCGGCATATGGAGAATCAGTTCGCCAAAGAAGCAGGTATTCTCTAGGTATCTGCCAAGGACTTCAACTGATTCGGTTTCCTTTGGGAAACCAGTCTCGGCTGTAATGCCATCTTGACGCAACTTTGCTCCATCTTCTTGTAAAATCTGAAATTTGTTTATCATGTTATTTGATAAATACCTACATTGAAAATCAAGGACAACTAAAAGAAAGTTACCTTCAAAATTTCCTTCAAAGCCAGCTGGAGCAGGTCATAGATCTTAGAGTAGTCATCCGTTGACATCAGCCGCTGCACGACTAGCTTGTGTTGTTCTCGTTTCCGTACAAAAATGTTAGAATCTGGAGGGTTCCGATGCCGGTTAAAGGATTTCAATTTTACAGTTTTGTATTGGCTTACATATTTTTTCGGTCATCTGTAAAGGTTTTCCATCTGTGGGCCCCTGATCAACGGTTGATGATGATTCGGTACAGGTAGATCCAATTATGAACGTGGTAAGAACCACTAGAAATCGAAGATTTTTTGTACCGAGTTTCATGTTTAATTTTTATAGAGAACAACTTGTTGCTTTATTAAAATGCGTCCTTGTCTACAAAGTTACCTTATTAAAACTAGCGAAACAATCCAGATGGGCCTTATTGTTAGTATCACTTTGAGCAGAGATATCTCGAGATTCATAGCTCTACTACGCTATCTAACGATCTGTCTTGACTAAATGGTAAGTCGAACTTTATTTTAGCAGACGATAAAATTCGTGAGAAATCAACAGTTAAAATACATAATATTATTAATATTATTAATATGTTAGCCCTCTCTGATTTACTGTTCTAGAAAAGATTAGAGGAGTACTTTTTAAAATGGTCTATACAGCTAAAAGTACAGCTCAAACTACAAACGAGGAACGAGGTACAAGAGTGATGCGTTTGACCGATGTGGCTTTATTTTGACATTTTGACGCTTAGTATTGTGCATCCATCGTGGTGTGGCCGTAAAGTTGTGAAATTTTCGATAATTTTATTTCACGAGCGCATTTTCTGCAGCTCAAAATGGTACAGATAGAAGAATCGAAAATCAGTGATATTGGTCGAGTGTTGAACGACAAGAATCGACCGCTAAAGGAACGTTTCCGGGCGTTGTTTTCGCTGAAAAATATCGGCGGGCCTAAGGCACTGGAATCTATCGAGTCATGCTTCGATGATGAATCGGCGTTGCTCAAACATGAACTGGCCTACTGCCTCGGACAGATGCAGGACACAGCAGCCATTCCCATACTAACGAAGGTATTGGAGGACACCAAACAGGAACCGATGGTGCGACACGAAGCAGGTGGGTTAGGAGTTGATGTATTGGATTTTGAATTTGGGTGACGTTGATGTTTGGGTTGTCGTTACAGCGGAAGCACTGGGTGCCATCGGAGCATCCGAGGTAGAAAACATTCTGGTCAAGTATTCGAAGGATCCTGTTGTTGAGGTTGCCGAAACTTGTGAAATTGCGCTTGCTCGGGTTCGATGGCTTCAGAACAAAGAGACAAATTTGATGGATAATAATCCCTATGCATCGGTCGATCCGACACCTCCAGCAGAAACGACAAACGTTGCCGAATTACAGAAAATTCTTATGGACGAAAGTGAGACCCTTTTCAACCGATACCGCGCCATGTTTAGTTTAAGGAACTTGCGAACCGAAGAGTCTGTGTTGGCCCTATCTACCGGATTGAAGGGGAAGAGTGCGCTCTTCAGGCACGAGGTTGCTTTCGTTCTGGGCCAATTGCAGGAGCCGTGCAGCATTCCATTCCTGGCTGAGAATCTGAAGGACGGCACCGAAAATGAAATGGTTCGACATGAATGTGCCGAAGCATTGGGTGCGATTGCAACCGAGGAATGTACTAAAATCCTGAACGAATATCTGAAGGACGAAAAACGAGTCGTTAAGGAAAGCTGCGAGGTTGCGCTGGATATGTGTGAGTATGAGAACAGTCCAGAATTTCAGTATGCCGACACTTTAGGAAAAGTGACCCACCAGTAGATGGTTGTGATAGAGCGCTTAAAAATGTGAGGATTTAACTACAAGCATGGCGTTTATTCAATATCGATAGGAAATATCACAATTACAACTTGCATTAAGTTAAACGTAAGCCCTTCACAGTCGGAGTTGCCAATCAACTTGCTTAATATTCGAAAAAGCGTCTTTCAACGAGTTACAAGTGGTTATAATTTATTCATTTAGTTTGCTGTAAGTAGTAGGTATTCTAGCGAAATTGGATTACTTCTTTTTAGTGCGACGTTTTGTAGCTTTCGGAACTTCCAACGACGCACCGGCAATTTCCTCTTTAAGTTCAGAGTTAGCTATTTTATTTTGCGCCTCTAGGTAAAACATAAGATCGCGAACCTGCTCCTTGAGTTCGGTCACTTCCACTTCCTTTTCCGAGCATTTCTTCTCCAGTGCCGAAAATTTAGTCTGCCACGAAGATTGGTTCTCGTGCAGCGTTTTGCCAAACTGCTTTTCTTCCGAGAGCTCATCAAGAACCGTTGTCATTCTAAAATACAAATTTAATGGGTCATTTTTAATCAACGAATAAATTCAGAATACACCTACTTTGCCGACAGCTGGTTGACCTTTTTCTCTAGCTGGGTTTTCTCCTTATTGAGAGCCTGAATTTTCGCTTCCAATGAAATGTTTTTCTTCCGAATCTGTTCGGCTTCCTGTAGCAGCTTCTGCTTATCACCCAAAATACTGCCCTCCATTCGCATCATTTTTTCTTCGTAGTACTCCCTCTGTGCATCCAACTGTGACGTTAGTAGATATGTAAATTCTAGTTGCATCGAATCGATTTTCTCATCTCCGTCATTACCCGGCGATTGTGTGGCCACCAATTTTCCGTCGGTTTTGCTTTGCAACAGACGATGTACAAAATTATCCCCTGCATAATCCCAAACTCGATTGGTTCCTAACTGCAGCGCGTACGTATGGTTGGTTGTGCGGTAGTGAGATGCAGCGTGTCCACCTTGATACCGGCCGCACCCGATGTGTCCGCAGATCAAACAAATCCAGAGTGCTTCCGTTCCTTCGCATTCCATGCAATTTGAAGTTTCGGACAGCTCCGGAGTCTGAATACACCGACAGACCGGACAAGTCGAATCGCCCCACTTGATAAGACAACCAGCATGAAAAGCATGATTACACAGGATCGTCAGTACACCATCGACACTTTCGTCCATGCGTTCCAAACAGACGGGACACATCGGTAGTTCGGTGTGACCTTGCGGAGCGATACCGTCGTCACCCCATTCCACGGCAGACACCCAAACGGCATGGCAAAGCGAGTCCGGTTCCAAGCTATTGTACGGCGCACCGTTGAAGGTTTGGTAGAACTCAACGGCCGCATCAACACAGCGAAATTCCAGCAGCACCATGAACTGATTGGGTGACCCATCGCGAAGAATTCGCACGTGCTGGATCACCGAATGGCACGGTGCGATGAAATTCAGGATGTCATGACAATTCAACGAAGATGGAACCGCGATTAGACAGAGGGTTTTGGATGGTCCGTCGGTGATGTCGGCGCGTTCGCTACGAGAAATAGAAGGGAACTATGTAGTATGCTGTCTATTCTGATGATTAATTGATAATCTACGAGAGGTATTGAATTATATTGAGCGTTTCCAGGCGAAATGACCTGGAAATGTGGAAAATTATAATCGATATATTTTTTTAATTGAATGAAACTTTGCATACGCGTTTGACTTAGGAGACTGAGCATTTTCCGCGCTAACATAGATTTTTGTGACTCAAGAGTCAGTTTTAAAAAGGGCGTAAGCATTTTGAATAGCACTTCAATTAATAATTTGTAGCTCGAAAACCTTCGGTTGTACAAAGAAACTGTCTAAGAACAAGTTGTGACCCTATGCGTGAAGGTTGTGAAAAAAATATACACTGAGAAAAATAAAAAAAAAATTCGGAAAAAAATCGACAAAAACATGAAAATTTAAATGGCAGAGCCATGCCAGGACTAAGGGACTACGTTTCAGTAAGAAAAGATGGTATGCGACAGCATGTGCAAAAAAAACTTTTGACGTGTTCACTTCGTGAGGCTTATAATGGCTTCAAAGAGATTAGTGAGACCAATATTGGCTTCAGTTCGTTTGCAGCTTTAAAGCCAAAGCAATGTAAATTGCGTAAAAGCCAAGCTCAGGTTCTCATAATATTTGTGTCTGTTCCATTCACGAGAATATTGAATTGATGCAACCTAGTCTAAAAAAATATGCTTTCCAAAATGATACGAAATTTTACTTCGAACAACTATTATGCAGCACATCTAAATATTGTTATCTCCGTGAATGTGAAAATTGTCCAAGCCGGTTAGCTTTTGAAAATCACTTTTTCAAGGAACTGGAGGAATGTAATGCATTTGAAATATCTTTCGAACAGTGGATTTCAACAGGCCGGTGTAATCTAAAGACCCTCTTATAACCAGTTGATGAATTTGTATCATATTTTACCGAAAAGTTAAAAAAATTGGTCACCCATGATTATATCAAAACCGAAAAATCCTCGTTTTTGAGACACACGAAAAATAATTTAAGCAATGGTGAAGTTGAAATAGTGTGTGATTTTTCCGAAAATTATACATTTGTTCTTCAAGATGCCGTTCAAAGTAGTTATTGGAATATGCACCAAGCCACAATTCATCCCTTTGTTATTTACTATGTCGAATCAGGAGCGCTTAAGAATCTTAGCTTTATCGTTATACCGGAAGTACATAAACATGACACAATAGCGGTTCAGGTATTTATTTCAAAACTAATGAGCTTTTTGAAAAACAAACTAACGCAGTTGAAGAAAGCGATATTTATGTCTGATGGAGCTGCATCCCAATATAAAAATAGAAAAAATTTGCTAGCCTTTGTAAATTCAAATCAAAATATAGCATAGATACTGAATGGCATTTTTACGCTACTTCCCATGGCAAGGGGCCATGCGATGCAATTGGTGGCACATCGAAACGAATGGCAAGAAACGCAAGTATAGCTAAAGGACATGAACACTCAATAGGTAACAAAGGCAAAAGAATGATATGATTGGGTCAGTCAGAAAAATAATGATTGCTTAGTGAAAATGTCATTTTGTTATGTATCTTATGAAGACTATGAACAGGGAGTTACAGAATGGAGCAATATCTTTCAGCAAACTAAAATGATTACTGGTACACAAAAATATCACTCTTTTGTTCCGCGTTCAGATCATCAGATAGAGGCAAAATTGTTTTCAAATTATGTAGCATCAAGCCTCCATAGTATATATAAATATGTAAAATAAAAGGGAACTTCTCTAAAGGACCTGTTCATAAACTACGTAGACTCAGTTTTGAAAATCTCAGACCCCCTCCCCCCCCTCGTAGACTTTTCTCAATACAATGTTTTGAAATTTTGTATGGAGCGTTGACTTTGGTCAAACACCCCCCCTCCCCTCCCCTCAGAAGTCGACGTGGTTTATGAATAGCCCCAAACTAATCTAAATGTAGAAACAATATATGTACTTTAGTATGCGCATAATAAATTGGAAATACAAGAAAACTAAAATATAAGAAAAGTTTTTTCAATCATTTTCCCCTATTTCTTATGCTGTTTATAGAATCGTCTGGCTAAGAGTGAGTTGTGGGAAACTAAACGCATATTTCGAAAAAGGTATTTTTGTGATGCTGGAGAACCGCGAATAATTTATGAAAAGGCTCTATTTTTTATTTTGGCAAATAGTTGAGATTTTAAAAATGCTTTAAAAGTTGACCTTAGAGACACTTTTTTTTCACTTCAGATCTCTCCACCCTGAAGTTTTCTCCAAAACTGACGTTAGAGCTTCAAGTTTTTACACACAATGTATCAAGTATACAATAAGAAGCAAAATAGGCATATGTTAAACGAAAATTTTAAAAATACTGTTTGAACCATTTTACCCCACATCTTTTGAACCGTTCATCCAATCGTCTTGCTATCAAAGAGAGAGTTGCAGGAAACTTAACAAAAATTTCGAAATACGTTTTGTGGTTACTGGAGAAACGCGAAATAATTGTGAAAAGGTCGTATTTTCGAATATTATTTGAATATGATAAAATTAAATCGAGAATATCTCGAGAACGGATGCTCTTACGAATATCATCATCAGGGGCTGATTTTTTTAAAAATCCTTCAAAAATCAGATTATATCATCAGAATACGTTTATTCCCGCAAATATTAGAATTTTGAGAAATACAGCAAAAGTTGATGTTCTAGAAACTTTTTTCTCTGACATTTCTCCATCCTGGAACCTTCGCTTAAATTTACGTAATAACTTCAAGTTTTTACAGTAAAAAATAAAAAATAAAAAATCGTTTTTTAGGTATTTAAATTTTAATGTAAATTTTCGATTTTGTTTCCGATTTTTTTTTTCAGTGTATATTTTTTTCACAACCTTCACACGTAGTTTTTCACAACCTTCACATTATTTTTTTCACAACCTCCACAACTTGTTCTTTGACAGTTTTTTTGTACAACCAAAGGTTTTTGAGTTACAAATTATTAATTGAAGTGCTGCTCAAAATGCTTACGCCCTTTTAAAAACTGACTCTTGAGTCCGAAAATTGTTTGTATCAGTGGAAAAAACTTACTTTCGTGGGTAAAACGTGTGTACAAATTTTCAAATAAATCGGAGACACTCGAAGTTGGTCGGTAGGTCATTTCGCCTGAAAACGCTCTATTGGAAATAAAATCATTTAGAGGACCTTATAGACTCGAAAACTACTGAACCGATCGGCGTAAAATTTTGTATGGAGGGATTTTTGGTGCCGGGAAATGATAGTTAGAGACCCCTCCCTTTTCTGGATAGTTAGACTTATGATAGTTAGAGACCCCTCCCTTTTCTGGAAATACAAATGAAATACAAATTTCTGCATAACTCGAGAACTAATCAAGCAAATGGAAATAAATTTGGCATGTTGAGGTTTTTGACGGCAAGAAATGTTTCTAAGATGACTCAAGGCCGCTTCCCTTTCTTAAAGGAGGGGCTCCCATACAAATGAAGCACACATTTCTGCATAACTCGGTAACTAATCAAGCAAATGGAAACAAATTTGGCATGTGGAAGGTTTTTGAAGGCAATGATTGTATGGTCCATACAAATGAAACACAAATTTCAACCAAACATGAGAATTATCCAGGTTACTAAAGGCAAAACGTGTATTTCAAGGGTATGAAGCATGTTCTGATAGAAGTTTGAGCCGCTGCTAAGTCAAGAAAAAAAACTCATTCCGAAAAACAACCATAAACGTACCAGTTCTATTAAATTTGCATTCATTTCGTTGCAAGCGTAGCAGCGCTCGCACCGGGTTCAGCTAGTTGGAAATAAATCATTTAGAGGGACGAGAAATAGAAAGCCAGTACATTGTTAAAGTTGGTATTTCTCAGAGTCCTGATGATTAATAGTAAACAGCGTTCTGAGCTACCAGGAAAAGTTAATTGAACGTTTACCAGACATATTCGGCACAGACGTTACATGTATTGATAGTAAAGTTGACGGTCAAACGTTTTGAAAAACTTTCAGACTTTCGCCTCATCAGTGGTCACCCACACAGAGAAACCGCGATGTGCGGAAGAATCACATCGTGCCCTAGTATTCAGGCTCGTGGCGACTGACTAAGAAAATGAAAACATTCCAAAACCGGTCAGTGCTCGCTAGTACTTTAAATTTGTCAAATCCAAATTGAATCGAGCATTCATATGAAAAAGATTTTGTTTCGGCATCCCCTTTGAGACCGTAGATTTAACGTGAGCAAAGCCTATCGAGCCTTCATACCAAACATGATAACTGTGGATAAAGAAAATTATATCAAACGCAATAAAATCGCTGACTGTTTTATGCATCTTTTTTTGATACTTTCAATCTTCACCAGTCTGTTCGATCAAACACGTACCAAACCTACGTAGAGAATGTTTACTTTCATTGGCTCGAAAACAAACCACATACGCAACTAGAAAGGAATCTTCATTTACGTAACCCCGACAAAATGTTCATCCCGACATGTACAGATTATTGAAATGCCTCCTACAAAACTTGGTTTACTTACTTCCGCTTGAACAGATGCAGAATGCCCTTGGTCACTTCGACGAACGGATTTCCCGAGAAAAAGTTCAGTTCCCCAGGAAACTCCTGCACCGGTGCCGGGGGAACTTCATCCATAGGCGTTTGCTCCCGTGAACATTTGGGTAGGACACCTCGAAATTCATCACTGCCGCCTTCTGCCGAATCCAACCGGTTCCGGTAGCTTTCGATGGAAATCTTCTTCGGTTTGCGCTGACCCCTCATATCACGCTGCAGGCGAGGATTAGTAGGATGTTCGGTGGAGACTGCACCAGCAACAGCTGTTTAATTGCGACGCGCCGATGCAATAAAAATGTGTGGAATGATCAAGTGAAGGTGGACAAGAGAAAGGAGACAGAATTTTCGTGCTTTTCCGATCGGTTTAAGATCGGACACTTACCATTTTCTTCGCCACAGGCAGCGTTCATGGTGTTTTCGTCGTCAACAATCTCAATCTTCAGCAGGCACAGTGAAACCAGCACAGACATTGAAAAATCTCATACGGAGAACTAATCTAATTAGGAAGAACGAGGAAAATACTTTAATATGTTCTATATCGCGTAGAAAACAACTTCAAATACAACCTAAATACCTACGATTCTTCGCTTCAGTGCATCAAATCTTCAATGTCAACAAGGAACAAAAGATTTTGACTGCCAAAGATTTGCAAAGACAAAGAGGAAAAATATCATTCTAGTACTACATCTGTCATCTATCTGTCAACAACACGATAAGCATACTTTGGTCACTAGGGCTTGCAGTAGCTGTAAATTCGAAAGGCATCTCCCGCATCTTCAGTTTACAGGTTCCAGGGCTTGGTGAGTCATTTTTCCGTTCATATTGAATCACTTAAAAAACAATCGGGTTCTTTCCTTTTAGTTACATCAGTCACCTTAAGCAAGTAACCTACCACACTAAGTTGACGTTGTAATGTCCGATCCAAGGTTGCGCCAGCTCACGATCAAAACAGGTGTAGTGAAGCGCTTGTCCAAGGAAAAGACTGTGTACGAGAAGGAAGTCGTCACTCAGCGGAACCGTATTGACAAATTGAAGACGGAAGGAGCTGATGATCACGTTCTTCGCAAACAGGAGGAAGTGCTGCAGGAATCGATGATGATGGTTCCGGACTGCCAGCGACGGTAGGTAGACTTCCGTGGCCAGATGGCCCGGTAGAAGATGTGTGTGGATGGCCATCGCTGGTTTACACATAACCTTGCTTTCTTGCGGGTTGTTTACAAGCTGCACAGTGGGAGCATTACAGATCGGTATTTTCTTTTTATTTATTTTAGACTAGCAAAAGCGTTTGAGGAGTTAAGTGAGATGATCAAGAACGAAGAAGAGTTGAAGGAGAGCAATCAGTATACTGCTGCAGTAGCCATTCTCGAAGACGCTAAAGTTAATCTGCCCCATTAGCGAACTTTCCAACCAGTTATCATAATAAGCCGCTTAAAATATTAATTTTATAATCGTTACCCGCTTTCTCACAGAGTTCCTTAAATTAAGCATATAAATACGATAAACATGTCGAGTTTGCCATTTTTCGATCCTACCAGACCTCCCCCAGCTGCCTCTCTTTACGATCCATTTGGTGATCAAAACATAGTACAAGAATTTCTCAGTACCAAACAGCAGCAGATAAGTGGCACAGCAATTGCAAAACAACAACCTTCAGAGGCATCGATTGGTAAACTGAGATCCGAGTTAGTCGTTCTGGTGAAAGAAGTTGAATGCCTGAAGACGCAAAAGGAAACACTTGAAAAGGAAATCGCTTCGCAACCGGATTCGCAGTGGCAAGCAAGTTTTGCACAACTGGCACAGACTCAGCAAAGTATAGCGAGCAGATTATCGTGGTTGAATAATTGCGAACTGCGTAGCCAACTAGGTAAAAAACTTCACGCACGACGAAAGAAACGGGAATGGCAGAAGCGAAGATGTGCTCGGTTGAAGAAGGAAAAGGCAGACGAAATTCAAAATCGTACGAAGCTTCATGAACAGATCGATCAATGGCAGCGTGAGCAGTGGAAGCTGGTGGAAATGGAGAAGCAAGCTCAACAGGAACTGGACTTTGCCAGTCACTTTCTAGCAGATGTGCATCGGCGAAAGGCGGCATGCAAAAGATATCTAGCTAAGTTTGAGAAGCTGAAAGACAGAGAACCTTCAGCTGAGTTTAGTGAACTGACTCAAAGTTGGACTACACGGTTGTCCGAGTGTCTTAAAGAGGAAAAACGATTGAAGGATGTACTGGCGCGAAGGTCTGCAGCCAACTATCAACGACGTGTTGAGAATGAATGGAACAAAGCGCTGTTTGGCGATACAATTCCGAAGAAGTTCGAACATCCGTTACTTGGAGCAGATAGGAGTCGGGAGGTGTTGATTGAAACACGTCGGGCTTGGGATGCGTGTATAGTCGAGGCAGATGATGATGAAGCTAGCGCTATCCCTCTGGGGTGGGTTCTGCCTTCTGCAGATCCGGTTGGCGACTGGGGCAACTATCAGACAAAGGAAGTGATCTAAGTTTGAGGCATTGCACAAGTATTGAGGGTTTTTAATAACACATTAAATTTTGAGCACGTCGAATAAATTACTAAATATTGATAAGGTAGATCTTTTATTGCAGATGACATTTTCGGTACATTTTATTGAATAAAAACAACTGCTACGAAAAAAGTGTTGCATTCATTATTTGCTTACATTTTATTGGTTTTGCTTTTCCTCACTTTTGCTAGGAGAAATAATTCCTAGCATCCTAAGAACGAAAGTTTGACTGGGCATTCCATCACAAAAACGGACGACAAACCTAATATAGGGAAGATGTACCTATATTAATCTCATTGTTCCTATATTCATCCTACTTGAAATAAAACGATATACACGTGACAATTAGTTAGTAATGTTTGTTGTAGTTATTTAACGTAAGCAAACATTATTAGAAAACGAAACCGATCCTTCAACTGCCCAATTGTTTGATTCATCGTAGGATGAATATAGGAACAATGAGATTAATATGAGGACAGTTTCCCTACATGTAAGGTACTTATAAGACTTCCCTTAACAAACCTTATTACTGGATGCGACATACGAATCTGTGGTGTGCAAAATAATGCGACAAAATCAATCTCTTATATGCGTTCATTTCCTGCTCTATTGTTTTGTAAATACTTTAGCCGATCCTATCCTCTAATACGTCTTCTTACCTGCCTAACTTCTTGTCTAGCAGTTGCGCTACACTTACGCACACCATTCAAAATACACATACACTTCTTTCGTTTTTCTGTCATCATGCGAGTTGTTGTCCAATGCGTGTTTGTAACAATATGCCTTAGCGTTGTTACTTTGGAATTAAAAATAAATATACCATATATAATATAGTAACCAACAAATATACAAATATTGCATGACGCGCTGACTCGGGTGCCTGTATGCAAGTGTTTGAAAAATGAGTGTTAATTTGAGAGGTTCTTTTTGACTGTTACCACAGTGCTTATTCTGCTCACCCCGATCTACAGCTGTTACGACGTACATGATCCAGTTGACCATTTAGAACATAATTTTAAGATTAATGTTATACCGAACAGTGTTGGCTTGTCGTCTTTTTCTATACTAATGACTTAGGACTTACATACTGTTATGCCTGTTTTCATTTGTGTGATGCTGAATGCTTAGAGAACTACAGCAGTTACGTTACTTTGGGTATGATTGCATACGAAGGTCGGTAGATTTAGTGTGGGTGTGCGTAGTAGGATACGTATAGCAAAAAGTGTACCGGTCCATTGGAACCTAACCAAATCGAAACTATTCTTGAATCTCGCTTAATTCCTTTACAATTGCATGAATCGGGTCAATTGGGAAGCAATGTGTGGTTATACGATTATAAATGGCTAGCTGGTGATAGAAGGTTTGGAGGCCACAAATTTACCAACGAATTGAACTGCACGCAATCGGACATTCATAATCATTTCCAAGTTGATTGCTATTCGGTGCAAACAAGGCGATAGTATCCCGAGCAGGAGGCAACAACATATGAATACCTAATTTTGACCTTGATAACTGGCCTTGGTATTAAAGAGATCAGATAAAGAGGCAAAATACCTAACCAAAATACCTCAGAATTGCAAGCAAAATATCTCTCGAATAAGAAAACTTGTTATTTCGGATTCTTGGGAATACCTGAGAGGTACTATTTTGGTATTGTCTTACCTCAATTTGGTATTCGCAAAACATTGTGGGAACAATTTTATGGTATTATCCTCACGTATTTTACCTCTTAATCTGAGCTCTTAAATACCAAAGCCAGTTATCAAGTTATTTGTTCCTGCTCGGAATACTTTTTGATAACTGCTACTGTTTACATAGCTCTATTTTGTCCCTTCAATTGTTGCTATTCAATTTATATATGTGACTCCGTTAGCTCAGTCGGCAAAGGCGCAGCTACAAAGCAACACTATGCTAGCGGTGGCTGGGTTCGATTCCCGATCTGGTCTAGGAATTTTTCGTTAATGAAAATTTCTTGACTCCCTGATCATAGGGTATGATTGTATTTGCCACACAACCATACTAATGCAAGAATGGTACCTGGCATCGAAAGCTCCCAATTAATAACTGTGGAAGTGCATTTAGAACACTAAGCAAGCAATAAACTACATAATTGTGAAAGAAATAAGCTTGAAACGCTAAGAAGGAAGAAGTGTGAAGTAAAGAATACTCTCCACTCTGAAAAATCTTCACGTCGCTGATCTGTTTTTATTAATCCTCAAATGTTTCGTGACGCTTGTAAAACTCACTTGGATTACTCGTCATAAGCACTCAATATTTAGGTAAAAACGGACGGATTTTCACGCAATCAGTTGTAATGAGCCGGTGTTGGTCAACCCTAATTTGCGAGACGATGACGAGAGATGACACTTACGAGGTTACATGCGTGGTTAAGGCGATTTCCGAGTAAATCAAATGGAGAGACAACCTCACACGCCACGCAAAATAACGGACCAATCCTGAGTATGTTTGCGACTTAGTAAATCCCGTTGAAATCGAGTTACGTGCTTCTTTAAGTTTGAAAAGTATACTAACATAGCGTCAATTCGACTATGTTAGAACTCTTAGAAACAAAGCAACCAGTGATCGAGATTACTGATAACAGGGTGGCCACTCAATTTTCATTTTCAGATTCCCGGTTTTTTCCCGGTTTTCTGGGACCAAATGTTAAAAATTTCTCGGTTTAAGACTGGTTTCCAGGTCAGGAAAAGCGTCACGGGATTTATGCGCCTGTGTGTTTTAAATGGGACCCGGGATTTGAATTCCCGTGGCCGGAATTAAGTCTTCACAAAAATTACGGGTTTCTTGAAGTGTAAACCCAATCGCGGGATTAACCCTGGGAAATAAAATTCACTTCTACACACTACGAGAGAGATTAATAATTAGGTTTTCTGATGCCTAATCCCCTTTCTTTCAAACGCATAGGACAAATATGTTTTGTTTTCATACACTTCCTCCAGTACTCAGAAGTACTCAGAAATGGGTGTTTTTCCCTCCATCTTGGAAATAAGTGGACTAACCCACAAGGTGGGTAAAAGCGTTTTACCCATAAATGGCCACAACGTCTGTACGTCAAAATGGATGTTTACTTTTCACCTTGAAACCAGGTTGGCAGGTCTTGAAACCAGAATTTTTTTTTGGATGGGCTTTTAGTACCCATCTAAGTCAAAGTCGATTAAATACTATTTTCAAAAATTGTCCAGGAAAATCTGAAGAAATTAAGAAAGAAATTAGCACATTGTATTCAATGATATTTTATATAAGAAATAATACATCGAGTAAAAATCAAACATTTATGTTCTACGCATTTATAAAAATGTGTTTCTAAAAATCAAAAATCCTGCTAGCTTTCGGAAATATTCTGGGTCCAGTTTATCCCATATCACATCTATGCTTGAAATTGTAATCCCAAAATCAGAGCTGGAAATAAAATTAAACACCAAAGCGAGGTGCAGCGGTATAAGACTTGTACATACTTGTACTTTTGACAAACTTTGAAGGATTTCAAATTTTTACGAAGTAAATTTTCACCCATATAAGAGTGAAAAACACCCACCTCTGGAACTACATGAAGCTGTTTCAAGGTGGGTATTTTTAATTCTCTTTGTGTTTTTTTTAACCCCCTCTTTTTGGGAAGTTTTTTGGGCGGCGGGAGGGCCTACACGGAGATTTGAGATTACACATTTTATGTATAAAAATCACTCACCTTCGGTAGCTATATGAAGCTGTCAAAAGGATGGGTGATTTCTAAACATACGATGTGAGTTAAAAGTACCCATCTGGAAACCGCTTCATGTAGTTCCAGAGGTGGGTGTTTTTAACTCTTTTATGGGTGAAAATTAACTTCGTCAAAATTTGAAAACATTCAGAGTTTATCAGAAGCACAAGTACAATTTATATAACGTTCCGCTTCGCTCTAGTGTTACATTAATTTTATTTCCACCTCTGAATTTCGGGATCCAATTCAATGTGGATGTGCTAAGGGAAAAACTGGGTCCAGAATGTTTTCGGAAGGTTAGTGATTTTATAAATAAGAAACAAATGTTTAAAAAGTTATAAAATGTCTGCAGTGCCCTGTTACAACAAACAAATTACAACAAAGATTCTGATCTAAAATAAGTGTTTGGCGCAGGTCTTTTGACAGAAAATAACCGTTTTGCATGTGTAGCTGACGGTTAGAATATGTTCGTTTAATAATTATTTCAAGTACATTACCATTATCTTTTGTAGATCATCTTCGTGGATGTTTGCGAATTCTGGCAGCGCTCACCAGAAGGGGCTTCAAGTTAAACCCGACGAACCAAACAACAGGAGTTGAAGAGAAGATGGCCGCTCCCCTAGGCGAGCAGATAGCCCGTTATTCGGCAGAATCATTTGAGCACGGAACAAACATTTTCCGCATATTATCTGCTCCGGTGTTGTATAAATTTTGGTAAATGTTTTTATTTTTTAAATTATGCTTATTTTTGCCCAAACGTGTAGAGCATAAAATGTTTAGTTTTTAATCGATGTAATATTACTTAAATAAAATATCATTAAATACAATGTGCTAATTTCTTTCCTCATTTCCTAAGATTTTACTGAACAATCCTTAAAGTAGTATATAATAGACTTTTATTTGATGGGTACTTTTAACCCATCCAACAAAATTCTGGCTTTGAGAAGATGGGTGAAAAGTAAACATCTATTTTGACGTACAGACCTTATACCCACTTATGGGTAAAAGCCTTTTACCCATCTTGTGGGTTAGTCCACTTATTTTCAAGGTGGGTGAAAAAGCACCCATTTATGGGTACTTTTATTCCTCCGTGTATACTTTCTATGCGCTTGAGAAAAGAGATAAGACGTCAGAACACACGTTGCTACACACTTCACGAATGAGCCAAGATATGTATAGGTCATTGCACGGAATGTTTTAACCTCTCTTTTTTCTTTTTTTGGAGAGGGGGGGGGTTTGTTAGAAGGGGGTTACCCCACGAAATTTTTCATTGGCTTTTTCCGGATTCTGTACGATTAGATTCAGGAAATGATGTAAACATAAGCACTGAGGTCTATTTTTCCGGCAATTTTACTTCAATCGTAATAAATTTAGAGCACAAAATCTCAAACCGATCTTACCGAAAATATTCTAAGTCCACGCAAACAAGCTCCCTGAACTGTCAAAACTGCATTGATGACGCCATCGTGCAATGATCTATAGAAGATAAATCAATCGACACACTCTAAAATTTCACAGATCGTTATGGATGAACACGCTAAGATAGGAATATTTAGAGGTCGATGATAGTCACACACAATCTATATTATAAATTATCATGTGAACATAAATTCCCAGTTTTTTCCCGGTTTCTCCCGGTTTTTTAGAATTCCCGGTTTTCCCGGTTCTGTGGCCACCCTGTGATAGTAACAACAGCGTTCTCCAAAGTCGTATTGGCTCTGACGTTGGAAGTAGATTGGGGGTCTCCCAACTTGCTATATCAGGTTCAAATCGATCATTCATTCTTTTGCTGTCTGATGAAGTTCCAAGCTTCAGTACCAATTCTCCACAGAATATTTTAGCATCACCCACAGCACATCAGATGATACGATACGCTTCTCGAACAAACGAGGCTTAGCAATAAACATGCCCACGCATAGATGCATCCGGCGGTAATCACTTTCCTTTTCCTTCGTCCTACTTAAGGACGATCCTTCTAGCGCGAACAATACAAATGTTATGCAATATTAGACCATAAGCAACGCCCCAAATTACAAGGCAAAGGAAATTCTCGAGGATTTGATCGAAGAGGAGCAGTCGTCGGTAAGCCAGCGTACGATTGCGGAAGCAGGCGATTTGAAGGATGCGATGAAGCTGCTCATGGAGACGCAACGGCAAATGTTGCTCAACCAATCGGACATGTTCCGGAAGCGGTTCAGTAGGACGAATAGGTGCTGAATCCGTCTAGCGAAAATGTCGATCAGATTTCGAATGGTGCCCCTCACGTACGGTTGCCAGCAATAAACATTCCATCAGTCAACGGCGAGCGTAAAAAGTGGATGACCTTCAAGGATCTCTACGTGTCAACAATTCACACACGGAAGGATATTACGGATTCCTTGAAGATGCAATACCTTTTCTCCTATTTGGAAGGAGACGCGAAGCAACTAGTGAACAAATTCATCATCTCAAGTGCCAATTATGCGAACGCGTGGGATACGCTCACCAGTCACTACGACAAAAAACGTTACACGGTGTTTGCCTTGGTACGCGAATTCATGGATCAGCCGGGCATCACACAGGCGTCGTCGTAGTCACTCAGCAAACTAGCAACCACTCTCGACGAAGCGGTGCAGCAACTAGATACATTTGGCGTAGAATATCAAGGCCGCGATCCGTGGTTGATTTACCTGACACTGGAAAAGTTGGACAAAGATACCCGCGCTGGCTGGTGGGAGAAAGTGATCGACAACAAGAACCCCACCTTCGAGGAGCTGATGAAGTTTGTGAAAAATAGGTGTGAGATGCTCGAGACGTTCTCGAAGAAAACTTGTTATTAAAAAGGAACAATCAAAACTGAGTGAGAAGAAACTGAAGGCATTAGTGACGGCTACTGTGAGCCAAAAGTGGGCAGTGTTCTAGTGACGCTACTCTGAGAAAAATTCTATCGTTATACCGACAATTAAATCATGGTCAAGACGACTATTGCATATAATAGGCCATATGAATAAAAACGAGTAATTACTCACAAGCAAACCAGTTTGAGTAAAGTAAACTGTTTGAGTATTTGCTCAAATTCGTATGAATAAAGTTGTACTTTACTCGGAGTAAGTTCGAATTTCGAACATAGTATTTGCTCTGTCAAAAAAAACTTGTTTTTCTTAGGTAGAAAAAAGCATTGTTGATAAATAAAAAATAATGGTCTGAAATATCAATACGGGAAGATGTCTGACGATTCCTTCAACGAGGAGTATTTGGAGGATGAACAGAATCACAGTCACAGTAAGTGATTTGTTTTCTCGCTACTCCAGTTTCCCCAAGCTTCACCGTATTACAGCATTATGTTTACGCTACATCCGTTCTCTACGAGAACGTGCAATATTGCGCTGTTCTGATCCCTCCGATTGTGTAAAACACCCCATCGTGCTATCTGCTAAACACCCGCTATCGACTCTGCTGGCTAGTTTCTTTCATTTAAAGCTCCTGAACTCCTGCTAGCAACTCTCCGTCAGAAATTCTGGATTCTGGGCGGCAGAAATCTATCGAAATACGTCTTCCCCCATTGTCACACTTGCTTTCGTAGCAAGCCCACACTAGTCCAGCAGATTTATCGGCACCCCGAGTCTCACCAAGTCGCCCTTCTTTCATCTGCGGCGTCGATTACTGTGGAGCGTTCTTCATAAAGTCAACCGTCCGCAACCGCCCACCAACGAAAGCGTGCATAGCGGCGTTCGTCTGCTTTGCAACGAAGGCGGTACACATCGAACTAGTGAGTGATCTTAGCACTGCTGAGTTCCTAGCAGCTCTACGCCGTGCCCTCGCCTGTAGAGGAAGAATCGCAAAACTACACTCGGACAACGCTACCACATTCAAGGGTGCGTCTCACGCAGACCAAGCCGATCGTGACATGATCATCCACCTGTGTTCCGAGAACGAAATCCGTTGGAAATTAATTTCCCCGCGGGCACCACCGTTTGAAGGCCTGTGGGAGGCCGCGGTGACGTCCACGAAACAGGACCTACTGAAAACTGTAGGCAATACCACCATTGCCTACGAACAAATGGTTACACTGCTGGCTCAGGTCGAGATGTGCCTGAATTCTCGGCCGATAACGTCGATGTCAAGCGAGCCGTCTGATCTGGAGGTCTTGACATCAGGACATTTTCTTGTCGGGTCCAACATGCCAACTGATCTACGTGGAGTTCCGACAACCGCCTGTAGTCGTACGAGCTAGCCCAAAAGCATCAGCAAAAAGCCGGGCATCACACAGGCGTCGTCGTAGTCACTCAGCAAACTAGCAACCACTCTCGACGAAGCGGTGCAGCAACTAGATACATTTGGCGTAGAATATCAAGGCCGCGATCCGTGGTTGATTTACCTGACACTGGAAAAGTTGGACAAAGATACCCGCGCTGGCTGGTGGGAGAAAGTGATCGACAACAAGAACCCCACCTTCGAGGAGCTGATGAAGTTTGTGAAAAATAGGTGTGAGATGCTCGAGACGTTCTCGAAGAAAACTTGTTATTAAAAAGGAACAATCAAAACTGAGTGAGAAGAAACTGAAGGCATTAGTGACGGCTACTGTGAGCCAAAAGTGGGCAGTGTTCTAGTGACGCTACTCTGAGAAAAATTCTATCGTTATACCGACAATTAAATCATGGTCAAGACGACTATTGCATATAATAGGCCATATGAATAAAAACGAGTAATTACTCACAAGCAAACCAGTTTGAGTAAAGTAAACTGTTTGAGTATTTGCTCAAATTCGTATGAATAAAGTTGTACTTTACTCGGAGTAAGTTCGAATTTCGAACATAGTATTTGCTCTGTCAAAAAAAACTTGTTTTTCTTAGGTAGAAAAAAGCATTGTTGATAAATAAAAAATAATGGTCTGAAATATCAATACGGGAAGATGTCTGACGATTCCTTCAACGAGGAGTATTTGGAGGATGAACAGAATCACAGTCACAGTAAGTGATTTGTTTTCTCGCTACTCCAGTTTCCCCAAGCTTCACCGTATTACAGCATTATGTTTACGCTACATCCGTTCTCTACGAGAACGTGCAATATTGCGCTGTTCTGATCCCTCCGATTGTGTAAAACACCCCATCGTGCTATCTGCTAAACACCCGCTATCGACTCTGCTGGCTAGTTTCTTTCATTTAAAGCTCCTGAACTCCTGCTAGCAACTCTCCGTCAGAAATTCTGGATTCTGGGCGGCAGAAATCTATCGAAATACGTCTTCCCCCATTGTCACACTTGCTTTCGTAGCAAGCCCACACTAGTCCAGCAGATTTATCGGCACCCCGAGTCTCACCAAGTTTTTTCATCTGCGGCGTCGATTACTGTGGAGCGTTCTTCATAAAGTCAACCGTCCGCAACCGCCCACCAACGAAAGCGTGCATAGCGGCGTTCGTCTGCTTCGCAACGAAGGCGGTACACATCGAACTAGTGAGTGATCTTAGCACTGCTGAATTTCTAGCAGCTCTACGCCGTGCCCTCGCCTGTAGAGGAAGAATCGCAAAACTACACTCGGACAACGCTACCACATTCAAGGGTGCGTCTCACGCAGACCAAGCCGATCGTGACATGATCATCCACCTGTGTTCCGAGAACGAAATCCGTTGGAAATTCATTTCCCCGCGGGCACCACCGTTTGAAGGCCTGTGGGAGGCCGCGGTGACGTCCACGAAACAGGACCTACTGAAAACTGTAGGCAATACCACCATTGCCTACGAACAAATGGTTACACTGCTGGCTCAGGTCGAGATGTGCCTGAATTCTCGGCCGATAACGTCGATGTCAAGCGAGCCGTCTGATCTGGAGGTCTTGACATCAGGACATTTTCTTGTCGGGTCCAACATGCAATCAATTCCGGAAGCTGATCTACGTGGAGTTCCGACAACCGCCTGTAGTCGTACGAGCTAGCCCAAAAGCATCAGCAAAACATTTGGGCTCGTTGGTATCCGGAGTACTTGCAGCAACTACAGTCACGATCTACGAAAGGCTACAAGCTGCCTGTCACCGTGGAACTTGGCCGTATTGTCGTCATCAAGGAGGATAACATTCCTCCCGCCAATTGGCCGCTCGGGCGAATCATCAAACTATATCCAGGAAAGGACGGTGTTGTTCGAGTTCTAACACTACGAACAGCATCAGGTAAGGATGTCGTGCGCGCTGTCACCAAGGTGGTGGCCCTTCTTCCATCACCAAACCTAAGCATCTGAAATCATCAGTACTCTAGGTAGAGCAACCCGGAAGGGAGACTTGCCCGAAGGGCACCCGTTTTACTACCAGCTAAAACCGTGAACTATTGGATTGTAAATTGAAACACCTCCGTGTGCAAATCGCTTTTCGTTGCGGTATCCGTCTATTGAGACATTATAAGTGCCCTTTCTCGATCTGGTGCTGAAGACGTTGTGGTGTTTTTCACCCAGAACCTTGCCCCTCGGTTAGCATTTCGTGTGCGGTCTATTAAAACGAATTGAGTGCTTTTCGATAGCTGTTTAACAGTAGCGAAGAAAGACCTTCGTTCATAAACCACGTAGACTCATTCTTGAAAATCTCAGACCCCTTCCCCCCTTGTAGACTTTTCTCCATACAATTTTTTGAAATTTTGTATGAAGCGTAGGACGTTGGTCAAACCCCCCTCCCCCCAGAAAAGTCTACGAGGTTTATGAATAGCCCCATACTAGCCCGAAGCTTTCCAAACTTTCTGTTCTGGGAGCAACTAGCCGGACTCTTAGAATAATTTTCGACAACTTGTTCAAAACGAAAGATCTGCTTTTGTAAACAAAATGTTAAACAAAGATTCAAACGTCACCAGGTTCGTAGCACATCTACGCAAACTAACCGCACCAGTATGTTAAGGAAATATTATCCTTTGTGATGGTGGTGCTACTTTGCGTGGAAGTGCTAAGATTATTGTGCAATCTACAATTTTATTATTTACCTCTTTGTTTACATAATCACATACATTATTTTGAATAAGTTATCGAGAATTGAAGTGCAGCAGAAATCGAAAAATCAAAATATGTTTTTAACAGTAGTTATTAAGAAGACATTTTATCCACAACAAAAGAAAAAAGGAGAAAATAGGCAACATTAGACAAATAACAAAACAAAAAGCCATTCACTATTTTGGGCAAGCGGTGCCGATATTGAACCTGAATCTGAAGCCAAGCTTACATCAGTGTTTCTGAGTCACATTGAAACACACATTGCTACCTTCATTTGACCCAAACGAACTTTGTCCACGCAAAGAATCATTGGGTAAATTGGCGCTGGGTAAATGATTCTATCCGTGTTGGAATTGCGCGTTGAATACCTAGTTTTACTTTTCTGTTTGCACTGATTTAGACAGATGTTTTACGATTACTTATCACCTAATAATGCCACCTGTGTCCTGTTAATTTTCACTTATCATCTGGCTCGCCATTCAATCTACTTTCCACCTCTGCAACAACCCACTTCTACCTTATGATGGGGGTGCCGGGAGGTTGTTTAATGAGGATATATTTACAGAAGTTCCTCCCGACGACAACTGGCGTACTGATTGATACGAATACACATGCACCAGCCTAGTTGCGAATATGAAGAGACACGCAATTCTTACATCTTCAGTTTTTATTTTGTACATTTGTTTTTAATGCTTTCAAGTGTGCAATCTACCATATTCATATGAGTTCATCGCTTTTGTCGCTTTCCTCAATTTGTTCCGTTCAAACACTGGGAAAAAGTTTTTGTCGTAAAATCTCCTAACGAAATCCGAAAAAAAATCGGAAATAAATAAAACTATAATTTACAGCGAAATAAATTATACAAATAGGATAAAACGAAGGAAATCTTCGGTTGAGTTTTTTTTAATAGTAAAATAAATCCGAAGTTAGAATTCGGACGCTTGCAAACGGGGAAGGAAAAAATAAACTTACTGTCAAGACGAACAGGACGTGGCGAAAAAGTCCTGCAACCGTTGGACCGTGTGTCGGTCCAGAGCGCACAGATCAAAGTCAAATGTTGCGCTCGTAATTTCATAGCACCCGGTGGCTGCTATCATCTCGACGACCCGTTGCAGTTCGTTGTTGTCCTGTAGAGTCATTATTTTGTGTTGCAGATCCTTCAGCTCGGACATGTAATCACCGGAGAGATTTATCATCGTAGTCGCACCAGAACTGTTGTTGTTGCTAGGCTGAGACGATGTCGGCGGCGGGAGTTGTGCTGGCGTTACCATCGGAACAACGGAGGCATTGTTATTGTTGTAGTAGGACGAAGTTGTGCCGACGTCGTCCGGGGGGAGCATTTTTGAATGATTGTTGTTGTTGGATGCTGGGGATTCCTCACGCTTGTTGTATGTTTCATCTCGCTTGGGAATTTTTACTGGTGGTTCCATTAGCGTTGGTGGAGGCGTAGGGGGTGAAGGGCTCCTTCGAATTGCAGGAATGGTGGGTGTCGACGATTTTTTATCTTTTTCCTTTTCTCCTTCAGCATCCTTGTTTTTCCGTTTTCGCTTCTTACCTTCCTCTTTGCCCTCTGATGCGGTACTTTTCACCTTTTCTTTTTTGTTCTTATGGTGCGTTTTTTCTGGTTTTGGAGGATCTACTGTCGGTGGAGGAGGTTCTGGAGCATTCCGCGGTTCTGGTTGTTTCGTAATACTGGACGATGTACTCGATGATGCTGCCGATGGCGGTCTTGCTGTCAGCAGGTCTGCTATACTGCTGTTTGAATTTTCCGAATCTTTGTCTTGGATGATTGATGGGGGACTGTCCGCTTCAGAATCGCTACTATTGTCACCACTAAGTTCTTCTACCATTGAACTCAGCGGATTGGTTTTAACAGGAGCAGGAGGAGGTGGTGGCGCTTGAACTTCTCTTTCGTGTTGCAGAGATTTCGCTGGATCCGGTAATTTTGCGGGTTTGATAGGGGACACAACTTCCGGTTCCCTAACTGGAGGAGTCGGGAAGCTTGGCTTACTATTGGAGGACTTTTCTTTTTCTTTCTTCTCTTTCTTGTCTTTACTACTGGAAGACCGCTCTTTCTCCTTATCTTTGGATTTATCTTTTTTCTTATGTTTGTGCTTTCGTTCTTCTTTGTCCTTTTCTTTAGCATCTAGCTTTTCAACCCGCTTGGGAGGTTCCTGCACTGGAGTGGGTACTGGAGGTGGCTGTACCTGGGGAGCTTCTAAGTGGGATGATTTAGGCAGGTCTTCCGAGATTTTCTTCTCCTTTGAGTACAGTTTCTGGTCGAGCTTTGCAGTATCAAGCTTGCTGGGTTTTATGATATCGGATTTTGGTTTATCTGAAGTTGAGGTGCTGCTTTTCTCATGATCTTTGTCTTTCTTTTGCTCACGTTCCTTTTTTTCACTACGCTCTTTATCTTTGTCGTAGTTTTTCTTGTCCTTCTTTTCCTTTTTCTTTTCTTTTTCACCACTATGCTTATTGGGTGCTTTTTCTTCCGGCTTGGAACTGACGCTTGGTGGCACCACTACAGGTGGTGGCACTGAAGGCGATGGATGCCTTTTCGCCGACGATGTCGAACCGGTAGCCAAAGTTGAACCGGAAGTTGCCCCGGAGCTATTCCGTTTTGGGCTTGGTGGTCTTTTCGAAAAAGAAGAGGACGAACTCGAACTTTTTTCTTTTGGTTTGTCCCGTTCTTTGGAATGGCTTTTGTCTTTCTTTTCCTTGCTGTGCTTATCTTCACTGGATGACGATTTTTTAGTATCTTTCTCTTTGTTGGGACTTGAATGTTTATGCTTTGATGATTTGTCTTTGTCGCCCTTGTCCTTGTCTTTCGCAGAACTTGAACTGGAGCGATCAGTTTTCGAGCTCGCCTGTTGGTTTTTACTGCTGCTGCTACTGCTGCCCCCAACATTAGGAGATGTTTTACTGGACGACGATGAGCATTGCTTAGCGGGATCAGGCGATACTTTGCTACTGCCCTTTGGTATAGGTGGTCCGAACAAGGTCGCGAACGTGTTTTGAACTTTTGAATCATCTCCGGAACTTTTCTTGTACTTTTTATCCTGCGATGAACTACTTTTTTCTCCACTGCCACTAGTGCGACCACTTTTGTAATCCACTGAAGAACCCATGGATGCCATTCCACCACTCGAAAGTGTACCACCACCTTTTAACAGCTTCCTTTTGAAATCTTCTGAGGGATTGGCTATCACGCATTCTTCTTTCTGCAACTTGAACGACTGCAAATCCAGATCGTAGGAAAATGCCTTCTTCTTCGGTTCATCGCCCTTGTTTTTGAAGTAGATTTCAATCGGCAGAATGAATCCGGCATATCCTTGCTCCTTCACCACGTACGGGGGTTCCTTAACAACTGAAATTACAAAAATGTATAAAATCGAAACATTTTCTCATACCACACTATTCTAAGGGCGCGAAAAACTCACCCCTCTTAGGCTTAGGAAACGATTCGTGCAGAGTAAAAACCACTTTATCGACAAAGTGACTAATATCACTGCCATCAGAGCCTCTCACAAACAGTTCCCAATCGTGAGTGTAGCCTTCCGGGAGTAGTACGGGCCTTGATCGAAGCCTCGTGGCCAATTTCGAATATCACCTTCACCGACATGGTTGGCACCGCTGCAGTTCCGTCGATTACTCGATCTAGAGAGAGAGAAAGAGAGACGGAAGAAGTGTAACGTGATGTTCTAATTTTTCGATAAATATAATAGTACAGGTTCAATGTATTATATTTTTGTTATAATGTATAATTGCTGGAATTGTGGGGTGAGGATACTTTGGGATCCCACTTTGAAAACTAGTCTGAATCTATGTCTTAAAAGCTCAGCTACAGTATTCTCACCCCCATCGCTGAAAAGTACAATTCTAGGTTTTTTTTTCTTCATTAGGGCGAATCTAACATTAAGAGACTCTCTTTGTTACATTCTCTTTCATTCATATTCCAATCACCTTTACGTTTTACATTCTACTATTTGAACAGTATGCTAGCCAGCACTGTTATGTTTCGATCTGTACTAAACAATCCCTCGAAAGTTTTATAACGGCGCTGTAATGAATGAAAGAGAGTGAGCCCGGAGAGAATATCTCAATGTTAGATTCGCCCTAATGAAAAAAATCCCGAGAATTGTTAGTAAGACTTGTTAGCGACAAAATGTGGACTCTCCTAAATACATATATCTCAGGAAATACTTCATCAACGCGTGAAATATTTCGCAGACTGATGAACGTATGTCTGTTCATTGTGTAAAATCATTTTTTGGCGATACTATGGTGTCGAAAGAAGAGCAAGTGCAAAAGCAATTGTGTGCGGTCGCAATGAAAATCCGGATCTGTCTGTCAGTAAGAAAACTTGCAAAAAAGCTTGGTTTTCCTGCAAGCACTGTCCATAACGTTCTTAAATCTTTCGATACATGTTTGACAACAGCCAGGAAGGCTGGGAGCGGAACAAAAACGGATCTCAGGAGTCACGAGAAGGACGCGAAGGTGAAGCAAATATTGCAAGAAGAGATCAGATCTTTCGGTACGTACTGTGGCTAGAAAAATAAAAATGTCCCCAACTTTCGTGCATACTTCCAAGCGGAGGGAAGGTATGAAATCGTTTAAGTTGAAAACTTTACCGAACCGTAATGATAAACAGAATGTGACGGCTAAAACCCGGGCTCGCAAGTTGTATCGCGAATATTTAACGAAGTTTTCCTGCGTGATAATGGACGAGAAAAACAGAAGTAGGCTCTGGCTCCGAGTGGACGCGTTTGTCCTGTGCTGTCATTTTTTTTTCGGAAAATTTACGTAATTTTCTAAGTAGCAAAAGATCTTTCATTGATTTAAAAGTGCATTGAAGATGATCGTGTGCCAAAGAGCAGAACCGTGAAAGCACCCCCGTTGTGTTCATGGAGATAAAAGTTGCATTCGGGTTGAAGCTTTCATTTGCAAAAGTTGAAGCGAAGTTGAGTATCGTAGTTTATTTTGTACCACAAAAAATAGTAATGTCCGTTGGGAATGAAGCTAGGACTGGAGCTTTCAAAGAACGGTGTTCCGTGGGCCGAAAAAAAGACTCGATTTTCCTGTTTCAAAAGTACTAAGGATTGGTCGTAGTCCATGCATCGTTTAAAAGAATCGCCCAATCATCTCTGCAAATAAACTGTGAGTATTCTTCCAATGATACATGTTCAAATATGCAGTTATACTACCCTAGTCGGATATTTTCGTTTTCGTAAAGCTCCTGCAGTTTCAGATTTCAGTTTCAAACGATCTCTATCCCTATCCCTATGCTAGATACTTCCAATCTTCGTACGTGTAACTTCCATATCGGACCATGTTTTGACGAATAATGCCCCACCATGGTCGACATTTTCTCAGCCGCTGAGGTCTCAAATAACCATACCTTCACAAACTGGCGATCGTATCCTCTGATAGATTTCTACTATATTTCGTGAATATAGTTGAAGGATTAGGTATCATTTCAACGAATGTTAAATATTCGTTTGAGAATTATTTTCTGCATATCTGTGATGCACTTCGCAACCAAATATTAGATAAATTTAATTAATGGTGATCTCGTGTGTTGAAAGTGCTTTTGCTATTTGCTAGTTCTCAACCACAAAAACAATTTTCAAAAAACGTGTTTTCTGGTTCTCTGAGTTATGGCTGGCCCACAATTGATACGTTGCGGATGCGTTTGCGTGAATTTGACCGTTTTCCTATAGGTTTTCTGTCAAATTTATGTCAACGGAACGCAAACGTATCTATTGTGGGCAAGCCTTTAGAATTGCCGTCTTAAATATATTACTTTTTTTCAGAGATTTGGCCTTCTTTCAATCATGAGCTATCCTTTACAATCATATTTATCAGCTGATCGTTGGTCCTACAAAAACTTCTTCTTTATTTGGCTTTTTTTTTGTTTGCACTTTCTTCGCTTCACTGAATCACTATATATTTCTTCTTCTTCTTCTTCTTATTCTTAACATAAGTCTTTAAGTTGTATTGTTAATGTTTGTTTTTGGTGTTTTTATTCTTCATTCGATATAGATTCCGTGTTTTTCGTGAAGTAAATTATTCCGGAGAATGTTTAGCCGATCGTTATATTTTTAAGTATGTATTAGTCTTTCTGTGTAGTCTAGACGTTATGGAATCAATGCTAATTCACCTTCGATAGCACTCAACAATTACCAAACATATTCAATTGTTAAGTTTTTCAACTAGGATTTTTAAAACGATCAAATCTACTAGTGAGTATCATGCCGTTACCCTTAATCTCCCTAGCAGCACACTTGTTACAAATTGATTGAATCAGCTTCAATTAGGTCACAATAAAGTTGCTGTTACTAATTATGACAGTTTGGTGTTGCTTGGGCTATCTCTTTCTCTGTTTCGGCTCGAAATGGTCAACTTCACCACTACCGTGTATGCTGGATCTGACGTCCCTTGTGGTGCCATGTTGTTGTGTAGTGATGCAATCAGGAGCGCAAATCCTCTGACGAGTTATCTTTCACCGCCGTACTTATATTCTTAGACATTCTTCTCTTTTCAGAGAGCGAGTAATGGCGCTATAACCATAAGCCATATGGGGCTAGGGCTATAGTTAATGCTTAGGTCCCGACCGTTTGAAGAGAAATGGAGCATTACTTAACCTTCTTAGACTAGATGCTCCCAACGACAATTTTAAATAAATTTTTGTTTTGTACACCAAATAGGGCATTCTGTTTAACTATTCTCTCCGACTATTCTTTTCCATTTTCCTTTGATATCTACTGAAGGCTACGTGGGTTCCCCGTGTCTTCTTAAGGTGGATATCAAATCCTCCCTATCTACCACGGTTGCATGGACGTGGCCAGGTGGGCGATCGAGGAGTGTCTTCGTGGAGATTATTGCGTGAAGAAACTTATCAGTAACTGGATACGTTTCATGGTGACATGCAATGTCTCCAAAGAATTATTCCTCATCGTAGCTCCATCCACGAGGTGTGCAAACGTCAATGCTAATTCTAATGCTAAAGTTTTCCTGCGTGATAATGGACGATGAAACTTAAGCAGCTTCGTGGAATATCTTTTTATACTGCCATGCAACGGAACGGCGTAGAGAAGCATTTCAAGACGAAGAAAAAGGCTAAGTTTCCCAAAAAATATTTGGTTTGGCAGGAAATATGCAGCTGGGGTCGAGCAAGCCAAAGCTTCATCACTACCGGAAGGGTAAACAAGGAAATATACCGTGAAGAATGCCTAAAGAAGCGATTGTTACCATTCCTACGCACCCATGACGCTTCCTCGCTATTCTGGCCTGATTTGGCATCTTGTCACTACGCCAAAGATGTTTTGGAACCGAAAGAAGCGAATCCACCTAACTGCCCGGAGTTGCGACCTATCGATCGGTATTGGGCTCTCGTGAAGAGAGAACTCTCTCAATATAAACAACAAGCTACAACTATAGAAAAATTTCGAAAATCTCGGACAAAAGCAGCTAAATCGGTTGCAGAGAAGTCTGCACAGACCCTAAAGTTCGTAGTTTCTTCATGCAGCCTTATTAAGTAACTTTTATTAGTTTTAAGATGACTAATAATGCACAATTAAATGAATAAAAAAATGCATCTTGGGTTGAACAAACAGCAAATTTGTTTTATTCCAAATTTAATCTTTCCAGATTTTGTCGCGAACAAGCCTTAGTCGAAGCGCCCACTGATGTGGAGAATGTGTGGCATCACATCACATGTCAAAACATCGAGTAAAAGTCTTGTGGCGTGAGGCGAACGTCGACAAGATATATTGGCATGCTAGCAGATGTCACACCTCCGCCACATCAGTGGGCGCCTGGCCTTACATTGCACTTTCTCATTACATATCAGAGCTTGTTTACATTGGTTTTACTCTTAGCTGGTGAAAATGGAGACGCTCAAACAATCATCGGGATCCAAACGGGGAAAAAAAACCGTTTGTAAATTGAGAATATGAAAAAAAATTCCCAAAAAATAGGGGGGGGGAAAAATTCCGTGGGGGGGTTTTTTAAAAAAAAGAGGGGGTCAGGTGGGGGGAGGAAAAAAAAAAAAATGGGGGGGGAAAAAGGGCGGAACGCGGAAAGGGGGTTTTTTTTTTTGGGGGAATTTTAAAGGGAAAAAAAGGGGTTTTTGGGGGGGGGGGGGGTTCTTTTTTTTTTTGGTTGGGGGGGGGGGAAAAAAAAATTTGTTTGGGGGGGGTTGGGGGGGGGGGTTTTTTGTGTGGAGAAAGAAAAAAAGGGGGTGTTTTTGTGGGGTGTTTGGGGTGGGGGGGGGGGCGGGGGGCCGGGGGGGGGGGGAGGGGGGGGGGACTCTGGTGTGGAGTGTTGTTGGGGGATGATGATGATGATGATGTAATACTACCATCTATTGCAGCAAGGAAACTTTCCATAGCAGTGGAATAATCTGAAAAACGATTTGATCAGGATTCTATTATTGTTTGTGATCATCAAGCTCCTGTATGAAGGGCCAAAAACGTTTGGGCGGGCCCGTAAGCAGAGACACTTACGCGAAACCCGCGAATATAGGGAAGAGAATCTCCTTCCAAAAGCAAGTTCACACTCACAGCACTAGAATCGAGCCCTCGAATGACAGAATAAACCAAATAGATGGGGTCGAAGAGCCCGCCCTCGTTCCACGAAATGTTAACAATAGGGAGGAGGCAGTCCCATGCTCCCTATCCAAATCGTTTTACTTGGGTGCCCTGATGGTCCCTACCTTTCCCCGTTATATGTTATTTAATATGTAATATATTTTGTACACAACAAATTAAGATATCATTATAGACAAAAATGCTAATTTATTCAAATTTCAAACTTGAATGGATTGTTACTGAAAAATAAATAAAAGTTAGATATGTATCAATATCCTACTAGTCCTGGGAAAGCTGAAAACAGAATAGATCATTCGATATATAAAAGATAAAATTTCAATAAAAGATATTATTTTGTAAGACACTGTAATATTTGTAATATTTTTCTTTATACTGTTCTAGCAACATTTCAAAGATAGCAATTGGAGAGTCCGGTTGGATATTTTCTGAAAGCAATGGCTTATCTTACCATAATACCACAAACACAACATTAAAATATAATCCTACATTACGTATAAGCACATGCCAGCCTTTTATGAATATAATAGTTGAAGTTCAGAAGTGCAATTTTAAATAAAATGGAATGCTGAAATGCTGAGATACAAATTCCGCCTTTGATGCCTGGCATGTTGCTCCAGGCTCTTACATAGTTTTGGAATGCAAAGATGATTCCAAAGCGTGCTGACATTATTAATAAAATGAGAATGGAAAATATACAATATGATTTAAAGGTATAAGATCTTCGGTCGCACCCCCTCACTTCGCTATTGTCAGATTGACAACATTGCCCAGGCTACGCCAACCAGCGTCTCCATGTTTCAGCTGGCAGTCTTTTGTGATCATATGACTCGTGGAGGCGTGAGGTAGGAACTTGTGAGGACGAGAGGTCGGTCGCACCCTCCTTCGAAGTTGTCAACTCACCATTTGAAGCCCCGCCCAGAATTGTATAACATGAACCAACTCATAAAGGCAACAGTGACTCCTATTTTCTCAAGCCTTGGAAAGAGGATATCATGATTAACGCGATCGAAAGCAGCTTCGAAATCAGAGTACACAGCATCTACTTGCACTTAAGGAGTGTATCGAAAAGTAGTTATAAACATTCGATGCGTTATTACGCATAAACTACTGTATATATTTTTAGCGTGTAAGCGCCATTTGCTTTGTTTACATGTCAAAAATGATTATTCGGTTCATTCATTTCCGTTGATAAAGTTGTATTCAAAATGTCGCGAATTGAATTTGAGACTAAAAAGAAAATTCTGCACACTTGGTGCACCGAAAAGGGTGTTACTTACAACCAGATTGCGAAAAGAGTAAATGTTCACCCGGCAAGTGTAAAACGCATCATGGAAAAGTTTGGTAAGGAGTGCTCCCTCAAGGATTTACCAAGAAGTGGCCGGAAACCCGGCTCCAGCAACCCCGATTTGGACCAAAAAGTTGTGGATTATATTCAACGGAACAAATCTGCCTCTACTCGCGATCTAGCCAAGAGGTTCAGGACCAGCATCGGAATGATTCAACGAATCAAGCGCAGGAATGACTTGAAGACGTACAAAAAGAAAAAAGGCCCAAAAAAACCGGAAAAAAAGCGGGGAAAAAAGGGGGGGGAAAAGGGGGTTTTGGATGTGGGGGGGTTTTGGGGGAGAGAAATAAAAAATAAAACGGGGGGGCGGTTTTAATTTGGGGGGGGGCGGGGTGGTGGGGGGGATCGGAGGGGTTTTTGGTGGTGTTTTTTTGGGTGTGTTTTGCGTTTTTTTTTTTTTAAAAATAGTAGTTTACCATTGCACACTGGGCCAGAATGAAAAATTAGCAGGAATAAATTATTTTCACTATGAAGATGAAACTTTAGAACAAAACTGTCTTCGGCAAAGTTGCAGTTTATAATTAGGACTTTAGTTTGACGTCAGTTTCAGTTAGGGTGGTCCTTGAATATATTGAAATAAAAATTCTATCTTTCACATTTCTTGACATAAAGCAATACAATGCTCTACAAAGTTGTTCCTTATTAAATTTAAAGCAACTTTGCTGCAAAAATTATAGTCGTAGGTCTTTTGTTTCAAAAGTTATGATCATTTTTACGCTTAAGAGTAGGGTGGCCCTGAAAAAAATAGTATTTTTCGCCTAACTTTTTCATTTCAAATTTTATGAAAACGGTGTCTTCAGCAAATTTTTAGAACTTGCTTAAATACACACTTTGATGAAAAAAGAACGTAATTTAATAAATTCCTTCAAAAGATATCGCAATTTTAGTCTAAAAATTACGATTTTTTCAAATCAAATTATTTTTTAAAGGGGGAAAAACGGGGATACAAATACTATTGCATATGAATGGTAAAGATAAGAGGTCTCTTTTGTATATAAATACTCAGGTGAATTTAGAAGAATTTTGGGTTAAATGGTACTATGAATGTATGTCCTTTTTAAAATAAAATTCTCGTTTTTTTCTTAAATGTGGATGGCAACGACGAATTAATCACCATATATAAATAAAAAACTAATATATGCATTGTTTTCAATTTAAATCGATGAATTTGCTTATTTTTCTTATTTTTGTTTTGAGTTAAAGTGGTCTTCCAACATATAGAGATGTTAAAGATGTCTTTCGTGATATATCAGTAATATATCATGTTTGTCAATAAAAGATATTCGATGCTGTTGTTTGCAACGTTTGTTTTTTAAATATCAAGTTTGATTAATCATTTAGAAGTAGTTACATTAGACTTTTGATTAGTGCATGTGCTTTTTCCGGCAAATTGATTTCTCTTGTTTTGCCATTTTTTTTTTAAAATCATTCCGTAGGTTTCAAAGCATTAATTTACTGTTCTACTTTTTCAACTTCATTTCTGGTCAAATCAGCTGCTTCTTTCTGAAAAATCAGTTTAATTGGTCGACACAGGGAAATTGATGAAGGTAGATTGTTATTCCAAATGATTTCCTTGACCCCTGAATTTGTTTTGTGGATGGTCAATCGAAGAGGGACCATCGACAATGCGAAGATATGGGAGTCACTGTATTCTCCAATAGCACCTTCCTCAGTATCATCCTTATGAACAAATGGTTGCTTATAACGAGCATGATTCGAAATTCCATCGCATCCCCATTTCACCATCAAGTGAATGTCATCATTTGACGAATAATAAATCTTAGAGTTTAGGCCCAAGCTTTCCCACAGCCGCTGAATAGTGTGATCAACCAAGTTCTGTATTGAAACCTGAGCAACAGATTGTTGGATATGGATGCCTGTAAACAATCAATTATGTATTACTACACTATTATCCAAATGAAAGGAATATTACCATTGGGATAACAATTCGATTTGGCATCTCTCACATGATTATACGCTGGATACATTTTAATGCCTTTATGTAATGACATCATGCGAATGTTTGTGTACTGTGCCTTGGAAAATCCGTTCTGGCATAGAAAAGCAAGTGCTTCATCTGGTGTGAACAAACTATCTCCAGGATCAGGATCGTTGGACGTTGTATCCATATTATTTATGGCAGTTGGATCTGATGCAATATTCTCAACTAATTTCCCTGCCTTTCGAAAACCTCCAGAATAAAGGCTAGAACCAGCAGCCAAGCCCAGTTCTTGAGGAGAATATTCCTGTGTCAGATTGCGTATTTTAACTTTCTTTGCTTTTCTTCCGGAATCCAAACACGATTTCGAAGGACTTCCTATCCTGTTTTTAGGAGCCAACGATGACTTGATTTTGAATGAGGACAGAGATAACCATAATTTATGCTCCAACGCTTTTTAAATTCGAACCGTAGCTTGTATATCTGTGTTAACATTGAATCTTTGCTTATCTGACCAACCGTATACTTGTTAACTATGTAGTGAAAGATCTCCGAGCTACTTTTCCCAGAAAAGAAAAGCTGAACTAAATCACCATTTTTCACATCTAAAACAGATTCTCGTCAAACAAAAAACAAACAAAGCTTCGATTCAAATAACCTCTTTCCATTTTTGAGAATTGCGGTGGTAGAACTTCAAAACTATTACACAAAAAAATCAAGCCGTGGCGAAATTCATTAATAAAGATTTAAATTCAATACAATAAAACACTAGGAAATGACTGGTCATCCGCAGACAATTCGGTAACAATTTGACAGCTCTAGAGTAAAGTCAATGTACCTCGATAGTCGTGGCTCACTAGTCTCTGAAACCTTCAGCACAATGAAAAACTACCGAAGCAAAGAAAAAATATCGCTTTACTAAGGGTGCACTGAGAAAAATGATCGGGAAACGCAAATATATTCTAGTTTAATTTAACAGGAACTTCACGTTGAATTGGGCACAAACATCATATTAGTTTGATTTGACTACCTACGGTGGTTAAAAAAAACTTAAATTTTGAGTTATTGTTACGGGAATTAAGCAGTTAAGTTCAACTGACATCCGTTTGAATTTACCATTATGTTGGTTCCAAGCACACGCAAACACAAACGCATACACGTTGATGCGCTTTATACCTGATGTTTTTGAGAACATCATTCCAACCTCGAAGATTTTTCTAACCCTTAAACGTGCATGGCGTAGAAAAAAATACTTTTTTTGTTTAATGTTGCTAAGTGGTTCAGTAGTACAATTTATAATTTTGGTACATTTTTCGCATATATGTTTATTATGAAATTTAATGCATTGCAAATATTAGTTTTTTATTTTTATATGGTGATTTATTCGTCGTTGCCATCAACATTTAAGAAAAAAACGAGAATTTTATTTTAAAACGGACATACATTCATAGTACCATTTAACCCAAAATTCTTCTAAATTCACCTGAGTATTTATATACACAAGAGACCTCTTATTTTTACCATTCATATGCAATCATATTTGTATCCCCGTTTTTCCCCTTTTAAAAAATAATTTGATTTGAAAAAATCGTAATTTTTAGACTAAAATTGCGATATCTTTTGAGGGAATTGATTAAATTACGTTCTTTTTTCATCAAAGTGTGTATTTAAGCAAGTTCTAAAAATTTGCTGAAGACACCGTTTTCATAAAATTTGAAATGAAAAAGTTAGGCGAAAAATACTATTTTTTTCAGGGCCACCCTACTCTTAAGCGTAAAAATGATCATAACTTTTGACACAAAAGACCTACGACTATAATTTTTGCAGCAAAGTTGCTTTAAATTTAATAAGGAACAACTTTGTAGAGCATTGTATTGCTTTATGTCAAGAAATGTGAAAGATAGAATTTTTATTTCAATATATTCAAGGACCACCCTAACTGAAACTGACGTCAAACTAAAGTCCTAATTATAAACTGCAACTTTGCCGAAGACAGTTTTGTTCTAAAGTTTCATCTTCATAGTGAAAATAATTTATTCCTGCTAATTTTTCATTCTGGCCCAGTGTGGAAACTATTGTATAATTTATGCTTGTTGCTAGCCAGCACAAAACGACACTTCAAAGGGGGCGATCGATGCTGAACATACTTCCCAAGAGCCGCTCGTTTGCGGCGCTTCAATTTACGGAGATATCATATCGGCTGAAAAGTTCCCAGTCTGACACACAGGCGGCGCCACAAATAAAAAATGAATACTTTTTTTTAGAATCAACAACCTTCAAAAGATAGCTGTCAAAGTTTCATGGCATTCCGACTATTAGTTCAGAAGCTACAGTGGTTTTATTCACGCTGCTTATGTGATTTTCAAGACAATGGATAAAAAAGAGTTTCGTGTGTTAATTCAACATTGTTTTTTGATGGGAAAAAATACCATTGAAGCAAAAACTTGGCTTGATAAGTGTTATCCAAACTCTGCACCAGGATAATTCACCATTATGATGCACCACGGTCTGGTCGGCCAAAAGAGGTGGTTACACCGGAAAACATTAAAAAAGTCCACAAAGTCGTTTTGGCAAACCGTAAAGTGAAGTTGCAGGAGATATAGCTGACACTTTGAAGATCTCAAAGGAACGCGTGAACTTTATTTTGCATGAACATTTGTCCACGAGAAAGCCGTCTTCTAAATGGGTGCCGCGTTTACTCACAGTGGACCAAAAACAACAACGAGTCGATAAGTTCGAGTCCTGTTGTAAGCTGTTTAGGCGAAATAAAAAGGACTTTTTGTGTCGGTATGTAACGATAGACGAAACATGGATCCAATACTACACTCCTGAGTCAAATGCTGAGTGGACAGCAGCCGGTGAACCTCGCCCAAAGCGGCTAACATCGCAACAATCAGCTGAAAAAGTTATTGCGTCCGTTTTTTGGGATACGCATGGAATTTTGTTCATCGACTACCTTGAAAAAGGCCAGACCATCAATAGCGATCGCTACATGGGCCAACTGGTTCGATTGAACAAGGAAATCTCGAAAAAATTGTCCCCATAAAGCCTGTCCTCGTTAAATTTCGGACACTTTTCTTTCAGTGTTGATTTTGAATTATTTCACGGATCGCTGAAACGTTTCACTTTTATGACATCTGAAATTCTCCACTTTATTTAGTGGTACAACTTGTTACATTCAGTAAAATGGCGTCGAATCAAGTGGAAGTTCGCAAACTCATTTTTGTACGAACGGGATAAATCCGAATTTATCGGTACGCGAACTTGCCAAGAAACTAAAACTACCGAAAAGTACCGTGTTATGTGTTTGCAAATCATTTAACCAGCGCTTGACTGTGGATCGGAAGGTTGGAAGTGGAACAAATCCAAAAGTTTTTTCTCTCGACAAATGGACAAGAAGGTGGTAGCCATTATTGAGAAAAATCCAAACCTTTCTGTGCGAAATGTGGCTCGCAGAGTTGGGAAGTCGAAATCATACGTACAAAAAGTGAAGCAGAGGCAAGGACTGATGGCGAACAAAGTGAAAAAGGTGCCCAACCGTGATGACAAGCAAAATTTCACTGCAAAAAAGTCGTGCTAAGAAGCTTTACACCATTCGGACGACGAAACATACGTATTCGAACACTTTGAACAGTTTCCGGGTTTGGCTTTTTATACCGCAATGCAAAGGAACGCCGTTGCCGAGCATTTCCGGGCAAAAAAGTTGTCCAAATAAAAGTTTCGTCTCTACCGGCACTAGCAATAAGGATGTGTACGAGAAAGAATGTCTGCAAAACCGGTTGCTACCGTTTATCAGAAGCTACGCCTCTCCAGCTCTCTTTTGGCCTGATTTGGCCTCTTGTCACTATGCGAAATCCGTCCTGGAATGGTATAAGGTACCAGAGGTCAAAAACGTGCCAAAGCCAATCCACCAAACTGTCCAGAACTTCGCCCAATAGAGAAGTACTGGGCTCTAGTTAAGCGGAAACTCTTCGAAACTAAGAAGAAAGCAAATGGTACCGATGGTGATTTCAAGAGAAGATGGAGAATCGTCACGGCGGGCGTATCTGAGGATAGCGTACATACTCTGATGGTGGGTGTACCACAGGAAGTTCGAGAATTTTACAGAAAAAAGGATGAATCAACTGTTTCTAATGCAGATATAACTCTATTATTGTGAAATAAACAATCGGTTTTGTTGAATTATGCGTAATTTTTTTTTTGCTGCTATCATTTTAATGTGGTGGATTTTTAACGTGGACAGGCTTTATGCAGAAGAACACAGCGTTTTTCCACCAATGCAACGCACCGTGTCACAAGTCGAAGGCTACCATGGCTAAATTGCACGAAATACGTTTCGACGAAACAAATGCCTATTTTGAGGCCAAAAATAAATCCATCTACAAGAAGGGAATAGAAATGTTAGAGAAACGCTGGAAAGAGTGTGTCGCTCTTGTCGGAAACTATAGACTGTTCCAGAAAGTATAAGCACACTTTCAAAATAACAAAAAAATCATGTTTTTTTAGTTTTAATAATTTTATTTGGCAAATCATACTTGTATTTGTGTTTTATATGATATTTTACTCTCGTTTAATCAATATATTTGATCATAGCCAAGACTCCTAACTTTTCCTCGAACATGACCCATTAGCTTCTGCACAGTGGTACTTCCCACCATTTTGACCACTTTTGGCCAATCTTTTTTATATTTTTGGATGTCCTCCGCTGGTTTTATGGATTTTCGAAGCTTTGCTTTGGTTAAAGCCCAAAAAGTCTCGATTGGCCGTGCCTCCGGGCAGTTCGGCGGATTCATGTCTTTCGGCACGAAACATACATTTTGACTTTTGTACCATTCTAAAGTGTCCTTTGCGTAATGACATGACGCCAAATAAGGCCCAAACACTACTTGACCTTCGTGCTGCCTGATCATCGGCAATAATCGCTTCTGGAGACATTCCTTACCGTATTTCTGAGTGTTCATCGTCTCCGTTGTGATGTACGGACTAGATGTTTTACCACACTCGCATATTGCCTGCCAAACCATAACCTCTTTACCGAAATCAATACCGAATCGTAGAGTTTGCGGGCCCGTGGTTTCACGGACGCGGCCTGTTTTGGGTTCTTTTTGGGTTTTTTCTGCTTTCGGTATATTTTTAGCCCAAGTCTTTCTTTGGCACGCATGACGTTACTCGACGAGGTCCCTAGTTTTTTCGCAACATCCCGAACGGAAGTGGCTGGTTTTCGCTTGTAGGCATCCCTGATCTTTTTATCGTTATCCGGACTAACAGGACCGGATTTCCGACCACTCTTCGGCGCATCTTCAAACTTACACTGTTCTCTATATTTTCGAATCGCAGATCGTACCGCTCCGACGCTTACACCCTCTTCCTTGGCCAATTTTCTCAGGGAGAGTCCGCTCACAGTGCACGATACTTTTTCGTTGTTTCGGAGTAAGACCGCGCATTTTGATAGGTAGCACAAAACTGAGCACTTTTTTGATGCTATGTCATTCAGAAATGTCCAAACAAAAGTACGCAGCCAAAACATGTTGAAATATTTCATTATATTCAAAGTGACCGTTAAAATAAGGTGTGCTTATACTTTCTGGAACAGTCGTTATGTTGATGAATAAAGTCAAATTTTACAAAACAAAAATTGTTTTCATCGTTGGACCGGGAACTTTTTCAGCCGATGTGTTATTCATTAGCCCAAGCAGGTTTCAATGGTGCTCGTTGAAGAGGGACATGTGCTTCAATAACCTGCCGCATCAGTGAGCTGAACATAGCAGCAATGTCATCCAGATCCCGCTGCGATTCTAAAAACTGCCAGTCAATCGATAATAACGCTTGCTTAAACACATAGTAATCGGCTCGTTGAAAATCAAACCTCCGGATATCCAGAGTTAGCTCAAATCTTATTGGTATGGTTTCAGACACGAATTGAAAAGCGCCCATATATCAGCAAAGCAAACAAAGCCAAACGGCTTAACTTTGCTAAGGAGCATGCTGATAAGCCGGAAAACGGTTCTCTGGACGGACGAATAAAACTTCGAGCTGCGGCGGGTTCGTGTGGGGTGCATAACAGGTGAAGAGCTTCATTAGCTTCATTCAAGGAGAATTTGTGGACTTTTTCCTGATAGCCCGGGAGGCCAGGTTGCTAACATCTATATCCACTACCAACGGGAAGGTAATAACTCCCTGTATCTGTTTCTGGTGCTATTTTGTTTGTGGGAGCAGGCAGATCCCAGAAAAATACGCTAGAAGTCATTGTTTACAAATGTTACTTTCGACCTTTTGACTATTTTGTCTAGAACGGATTCAGAAAAGTTTCATGAGGTTTGCCTTGCGTCAGCTCCCATGGAATGATCCAGTCAACCTTCCCTCTTATCCCGACCGATGCAAGTTGATTGATTTGGAAACCCTCTCAGCCAGGCATATTAAACTGCAACGGCTGTTCATCTTCGACCTTATAATGGGCCATGTGGATTGTCGCGATCTTCTAGAATAAATTCCGTGGAACACTCCTCCTCATCGGTTCCGAAACTCCCCATTACTGGCAATTCCGTTTCACAGAACGAACTTCGGATTCAATAATTCTTTCAACTTTTGTATCCACAATAGATCTAAAAAATGGTCGCAGTGATGAAAATACCCGACAAGGAATATGATGTATCCAACGAATTTGATTTTATTTTGTCAAAAAATGTGTTTAGTGCTAGAATTAGAGGTTTGGATTGAGTTATATTCTAAGTAATCAGCCTGTACGACATAGTCGAAGATGGTGTACAAAAAATAAACACCATAATGCATATACATGGTGGGTCTTGCATCACTGAAAGAAACACCGTGACAACCACCCGGAGATCTTTGGAGAGTTTGAAGGTGGATCCCACAAAGGGTTTTCAGACACTTGAGTGGTGATAAGTGTTCTCAAAAACGCGAAGTAAAACATGTAATTGTTATCCATTTTGTCCTTATATCACTATCTTTTTACTCTGCACCAAAACAGTCAGTTAATAACAATAAGCAACCAATATTACTTTCAGTAAAATTTTCTAACGCAAGGTAAGCATTCAAATTACCATGCCAAAATGTACTAAATATTCATTAAAGACTGTATTCGATAAAATTTGGACACACGCAATTGTTCGTAATTTTTTTGGGGGGGGGGAAAAATTTTTTTATTTTTTTGTGGTGTTTTTTTTTTTGTGTGGGGTGTTTTGGGAGTGGGGTTGGGGAAAAAGGGGGGGGGGGTTTTGGGTGTGAGCGAGCAGCGGCGCTATAACCAAGCTATTTAGCACCTGCATTCGGAGGAAATGCCAATGCAGCACCAGAGCGTCTGTTCTCCAGGTTAGGAGTGGCTCAAAACAGCGTCTGTTCCCCATGTCAGGGGCGGCTGAATCACCGTCCATGTGCCAGCGTGGGACTCTAAATTCAACTGAGCACTATGGTCCTCCGGAAAGTAGGGGTTGGTGTCAGGCCCTGCAAGCCAGCTGTAAAAAAAGCAAGCACAAGAACATTTACAGCAGAATACGACCCAGAACAATCGGCGAGGCAAGATTATGGACGAGAACGGCTTTCCCGGGAAGCTCACTAGACTGATTAAACTGATGGACGGTGTGCGAAACTTCGTGAAGATTTCGGGCGAACATTCCAGCTCGTTTGAATCACGCCGGGGACTACGTCAAGGTGATGGACTTTCGTGCCTGTTGTTCAACATTGCGCTAGAAGGTGTCATGCGAAGAGCCGGGCTCAACAGCCGGGGTACGATTTTCACTCGATCCGGTCAGTTCGTTTGTTTTGCGGATGACATGAACATTGTCGGCAGAAGATTTGAAACGGTGGCAGAAATGTACACTCGAAGCTGCGAAAGTCGGACTGGAGGTGAATGTGTCGAAAACAAAGTACATGCTAGCAGGAGGTACCGAGCGCGACAGGGACCGCCTTGGCAGCAGTGTTACGATAGACGGGGATACATTCGAGGTAGTGGAAGAATTCATCTACCTTGGATCCTTGCTTACGGCTGACAACAACAACAGCCGTGAAATCCGAAGACGCATCATCAGTGGAAGTCGTGCCTACTATGGGCTCCAGAAGAACTTGCGGTCAAGAAAGATTCACCCCCGCACTAAATGTACCATGTACAAAACGCTGATAAGACCGGTTGTTCTCTACGGGCACGAGACGTGGACGATGCTCGAGGAGGACCTGCAAGCACTTGGTGTTTTCGAACGCCGGGTGCTTAGGACCATCTTTGGCGGCGTACAGGAGGATGGAGTGTGGCGGCGAAGATGGAACCACGAGCTCGCTGAACTCTACGGCGAACCCAGCATTCAGAAGGTCGCGAAGGCTGGAAGGATACGGTGGGCAGGGCATGTTGCGAGAATGCCGGACAACAACCCTGCAAAAATGGTGTTCGCCTCGAATCCGGCCGGTACAAGAAGGCGTGGGGCACAGCGAGCACGATGGGCGGACCAGGTGCAACAGGATCTGGCGAGTGTGGGTCGTCAACGAGGTTGGAGAGAGGCAGCCATAGACCGAGTATATTGGCGAAATGTTGTAGATGAAGTCATATCGTAAATACGATGTATGGCTATTTAAATAAAATAATGATTTCAGTGATGGCTTCGAATGAAGAAATAGTGCGCCAACTAATTTTGGGGCCCTCCTTGGAAAACCCAAACGCTTCTCTTGGGGGGGGGGGAAAAAAGAGGGGAGCGGCCCATCAACCCGTATTTCTTGGGGTAAAAAAATAGGGAAGGGTAAGAAAACAAAGGGGAAAAAAGGGGGGGGGAAAAAAGGGGGTAAAAAGGGGGGGGGGGAGGGGAGTGAATTAAATTAATTATGTTTCATTGGGTGGGGGGGGGGGGGAGGAGGAAAAAATTTTTTTTTTTGTTGGGGGAAAAAAAAAAATGGGTTGTGTGGGGGGGGGGGGAGGGGGGGGGGGAGGGGGGGGGAAGAAAAAAAAGGGGGGGGAAAAGGAGGGAAAAAGGGGGGGGGGGGGGAAAATGTTTGGGGGGGGGGGGGGGGCTACAAACAAATGCCAGGACAGGAACACTACGTCGCCACCTCTAAGTTGGCCGTTCCGGAGAGTGTACGGAAGAAGAAACTGTCGAAATTCGCCAAAAATGGCCCGACACTGTTTAGGCCGGATTTGGCATCTTGCCACTATGCCCGGCCCGTCTTAGACTGGTACAAAGATAATAATGTAGTTTTTGTACCAAAAGACGTCAACCCTCCAAACACTCCGGAACTTCGCCCAATTGAAAAATTTTGGGCAATCATGAAGGCAAAGCTCGTTAAAACTCCAAAACTGATAGAAAATGAACTTGAACTAAAGAAAGTGTGGTTAAAAGTAAGTAAGCAAGTCGGTCCTATCATTGCCCAAAATTTGATGAAAGGGGTCAAGGTAAAGGTGCGGGCATTTGGGTTGGGAGAAGAGGTTCAATAAACCAATGATGTCAAAACTTAACCATTTAGTAGTACTTTATTTCCAGAAAGTTTGAAAAGAATCGGGCTCAAGGAAAATTGTTGGTGACCTATTTTGTGTGTCCAAATTTCATCGAATACAGTCTTTACATAACATAAAACAGGGAAAGAGTAGGACCATCAGGGCACTCGAGTGAAACGATTTGGATTGGGGGCATGGGACTCCTTCCTATTGCAACAATTCGCGGAACGACGGCGGGCTCTTTGACCCCATCCATAAGGTTTATTCTGTCAATTGAGGGCTCGATTCTGGTGCTGTGAGTGTGAACTTGCTTTTGGAAGGAGATTATTTTCCCTATATTCGCGGTTCTGGCTTAGGTATTCTTATCAACCAAAGTTTATGTATTGACCACTTTTGAACGATCAGCAGTCAATACTTGTTGATCCACGCTCAAATACTGTTTACAACGAGAAAGCAACGTTTCCACAACCACCCGTTCTAAAAGCTTCGACACAGCACTTGATGATGTAATTCCTTGATAATGTAACGAGGCGCAAAATGTGCAAATTTCCAACAGGTAGGAAATACGCCACGTGAAAGCGATGTGGAATTTACGGATGTAACAAGCTAGAAATGTGCGTCTTAAGAAATAGAGATGACACAGCATCGGGTTAAGGAAGGTGACTGAGTTAAAACGCGGCCTTGGAAATCATCCCAATGTCTACATCAATTGCACCTAGCGTTTAAATTTTCCGGAACGTTGCTGAAGACTGGCCCAAAATTGATACGTTTGCGTTCCGTTGACGTAAATTTGACAGAAAACCTATGGGAAAACGGTCAAATTCACGCAAACGCATCCGCAATGTATTAATTGTGGGCCAGGCATGACTGCAAGGGTAATACGTTCATCACTTAATGTCTCATCTGTGAGCACACTGGCAAAATTATCGGAAAACAGACCTGATGTCCTGAGAGATATTAATTGTCAATAGCTCAGTTAAAAGGGGAATGAGTAATTATCATTTCACCGAGGAACATCTCGATTTGATTATTTGTTATGGATGGGATACACACTTAGTTTTTTTTTGCCGAGAATTCGACAGCCGATCATTTTGGCATTTCAATTTACTGAGATTCAGTGAACAAATTTCGGCTATTAAAATTTTACCGATACTCAGCTAACAAACAAACATTAAACAGGGATATCAGCAAAAGTAACTGCCGAGTTGATTGGCCGTTGGACATTTTGCCGAGGTAAATTGAGTGTGTAGCTAGCATAACATGACGAGGCTTTAACATTAATCGATACTATTATCATCATACTTTAGCTGAAAACTATGGAGCTCCCAGATAGTTCTCGCTAAATTCGCGAAAAGGCGAAGCGATTCTCTTCTGCATAATTCACGAAAGTGGTCTATCCTTGTTGATGAATCTTCCTCATCTAATTTGTCTTCTGTGAATGAATAGTTTGGTATAGAGTTCGTATAGCCTTTATTGGAACTGAAATATTAGCCCAACTGGTCTAAGAGTTGAATATTTCGAATGATGGGCCGGACCAGCTTATCAACTCGCAGATTAATTCTGCACAAATGGTTTTCCGAAAAGTTGTCGTTTCGAGAATTGGCAAAAAGCGAGAAGTGCACTAAATCTGCAGTGTTCAAGATTGTTAAAAAGTTTGGAGAAACGTGTTCTCTTGAAGATTCACCGAAATCTGAACGCAAAAAGGGGGCATCGGACCAGAAAAAGGAGTTGGCAGCGGTACGCCTTTTGAAATCGCATAAACCGTGTTCCGTTAGTGAAATTGCCAAAATAGTGGACTTTAGCGTCGGAACTGTGCAGAATATCAAAAAGCGTTACCATATCAGAACCTACAAGAAACAGAAAGCACCAAAAAGGACGGATTCACAGAAAGTTTCTTCGAACAAACGGTCACGGAACTTGTAAGACGTTCTGCTTCAAAAGCCGAACCGGTGTATTTTGATGGACGACGAGACGTACGTCAAATCGGACACCAGTACACTTCCGGGGCTGCAAATTTTCAACGCTGAGCAGAGGACAGATGTGCCTGATGATGTGCGATACATCCGAACTGAACAATTCGGGAAAAAGGTTTTGGTGTGGCAAGCAGGGCTGTGGCTTGAAGAGTTTTTCATATTTCACAACGGGCACAATCAACAGTGAAAATGACAGAAAAGAATGCATAAAAAAACGGCTTCTACCCATCTACCGAAAGCATACGGATCCTCCAATGCTTTGGCCGGATCAGGAATCTGCTCACTACGTGGAGATGTTCAAGAAGGAAAAAGTCGATTTTATCGAAAAAGGTCAAAATCCCCCAAACTGCCCTGAGCTGCGACCTATCGAAAGATACTGGGCATTAATTAAGCGGTATCTCAAAAAGAATAGAAAAGAAGCAAGCTCTGTTGACTGCTTGTAGAAAATTTGGTCTGCAACACAACGAAAAGTTACGGAGAAAGTTGTGCAAAATCTAATGGGAGGTATCAAGGAAAAAGTCCTAGCGATCTTCAGAAATGAGAAGTAAATATTCAAACTCACGTGAATTCGGTCATATGTATGTTGATTTTCATTTATATAAAGCAAACTTATGAATTTGTTCGAAAATATTTTCCTTTGAAAAACAGGTGTCCACGTTCTTTAATGAACAGTCCTTAAATCGATATTCGGTTGGTTGGCCTATAGATTCGTTTAAATGACAATTTTACTTGCTTACAATAAACTTGATTATAACCGGTAAAGTGTAGTTTTCGAATATATGTTCCTAGTTTGAAGGAGGTTTATTTTAAATGAAGAATAATATGTTGGCTTGGATTCGTTTTCGTTTTGAATGTTTTCAATAAATAATAACACCGAAAAATTAGAAAACTGTCGGTGTTAATAAGAACAAATTGATAATCAATGTCATACAATCTGGTCGAGTGGATTATATTCCCGGTTTAATAGGAAAAAAATTCCATGCTGAAAATTTCGTACTTCTTTGAGCATAGAGTAACATTGTGCACGACACCTACTGTAACAGGCATAGCATATTATCAATTTCAATTTGCGTTGACAACGCAGACTGTTGTTTACTGAAAAGTGCATTAAGAACACAACAGACCAAAAGTTCGCTACAGATGTGTAGTAAACTTACAAAACGAATGAAAAATATCACACTTTACACTATACTAGCATGTTTTAACCATTTCAAGAAGAGCATGGCTTAATGAAATGGCTCATTATTTGAAAGGTAAATTGCGGAAACGCCAAAGAAAGTACTTTTATAGTTTCGGTGACTTTCACTTATAATAGAAAAAAAACGCATAGGAAGACGATATACAACGAGAAGAATCACACGTTCATTATCGATTCGTGTTTTAAGTAGTAATGCAAAATACAATAACAAACACAGCAGTACTCATCACGCTGAGTAATCGCTACCTGTTCTTCAAAAACGAAAATCCTCGATTTGCATTACCAAACACAGCAGCTGCTACTTCTCTATTCCTAGTGGTCATAAAAACAAAATCGCACCGTAATTTTCCAGTGTTGACGCGGTTCGAGTGCAGGTATGCTATTTGGCATTAGCCTCGGTTGAGGCTATATGCAAATAACGAGACAGCAAAATTCGCATTACGCAAAACAAAAGCAACAAACCTACTGCACCATTAATATAGCTGTAGGCTGTATGACAACGTCAAAAACAAAAAAAAAACCTCAATGAAGGCAAGTTATCGGCACCTTGCATGTTGATTTACCTTGAAAATGGGGCATCTAGCAAAACCTGCTGGAGACAAATGCTGATACAACTACCAGCAGATTGCTATCTTCCAAAACGGAAGAGCATCGGAGGAGAAAACCGCAATAGCCAGACACTCCAAATATAGTAGAAAAAGGGTACACAAAAAGATGTCTAACATAAATCGATAAGGCGGTGTTGTTGCTTGAGCTACTGAAGACGGTAGTGTATATCTGTACGAATGTGTATATTGTCGGAAGAGAGCACTACGAAGAAAAATCTTACCTGCTGTTGAGCGCTAGGCGTTGGTGGCTGAAAGTATGTCGATGACCGGAAATTAATGCTGTTGTGGTTTTCCACGGTTTCTTCTCTACAAAAGCTTCCAAGATGACACTGCGAAGTGCACACTCATCTTCAAAACAAATTATATGTGTAAGGCTAATCTTTTCGACCGTCTGTTTTGGTCCGATTGGAGGATCACGAGTTGTCTTCTTCAGTTTTGACAATATACGCTTCAATCTTCTTCACGTATTGCCCCTCTTCACCTGTTTTGATGCGTATCAATGCAAGATGAACTTATATTTTGATTATGCATCAACATGCAGTTGTGTGCGTCTTGCAAGTAGTTTGCTTTGGAAAATCATTCACTGTTTTGGTTCCTCAAATTATATTCAAGTCTAGTTTGAAATAACTAATCAATCTATGGATTTTTTCACTAAAAATTACATCAAATCCTGCAATTGCTACAACTTGCAGTACAATCAAGTATGGGATAAACGAGGTTCAGATCACCAAATGCATTTGTATTAGTAAAAAATAATGTAAACACAGTAGTGACGTCGATTATTGCACGGGCAGCACACTGGGCCGTGTGTATGTAGTTGTGACATTATAAACTCCGAATCAGTAGAAGGTAGTCCACCTCATTGCTAGCAGTCAATAATAATGATAATAATTCGCATTTTTTTTCGCAAGATTTTATTCGAGTTCGCATGTATGAGTGATGTGCAACTTTCCCTCCCTGACATTTTTGAATTATTATATGACCCCTCGATTGGAAACAGCGTTGGCAGCGCAAGTTATCTATGCAAATTGATTTTGAATTTCAAACCACAACACAATACATAGAGCTAATATTGCCTGCGCATTACGTGTAAACTTGGGCCTCATCAGATAAGCTATAAAGAACCGATAAATACGGTTTTGCTTTCCTCGCGAAGAGTTGATTGTGGTTTTCGACGCCTCATTCCTTACTGAGAACACTGTGTGACCGCAAAAGGAAAACAAACATCAATGTTTCACGTACACTACCGCAGCAGCGCGGCGTCTCACTCTGCACTCACCACACACACCAGCAATCTCGATTCCCGCGGTTGAGAAAAATCCAAAACACTCACTTTTCACGCCCGCCCCCCACTGCAAATGCAATCCACGAATGTACGCGGATTTGTGTGCGTAATCTTCAGCAGCCGTGAAAGAAAAAGTCTGACTTTCCTTAAGTGGTCATACCCTATTTGCACACATTTTCCGCGATAGATGCGAACGTTTCTAAATGAACTTCACATGATTAACACGTTGGACGTTTAATATAACTAATTTCGGAAGATTTCCAAACGGATTTTTACACTTTTATCGACAGAATCTGGAACGATCGAAGTGTTCTACATCTTGCACGTACTCCGTCACTCGCGACTAAAATTCGAAACGGACGGAACGCGCTCACTTTGACGTAAAGACTACCCTCGAGGTCACTCAGCATCTTGCGAGTTTTCAAGGACAGTGCTGCCAGTGCACCTACAAGAATATTACAAATTGAATTAAAGGGCGGTAGGAATTTCGATATCCCGCTATGAATACACGAATCCAAGTTGAAAAAAGAAGAACACACCGAGTGGTGATAACCCAAGTAACCACGAGGCTATAATAGCATGCATATATAGGGCATATGCATTACGTCTAGTGCATCATTGAAGTTGGAATAATGCTGAAAAGGGCCCCACTAAGATCAAACTAATGCTATATCTTTTGTAATGCCATAAGACATTGCTAAAGTAGCATTATTGCATTGGTAATGCATCACTACATTCTTAAATCTAATCTAACGCTTCATTACTTGACAACTGTTGATTTAAGGCGATCCCGCATTAATGGTGTCGAATAAATGCGATCCCGCATTAATGATGTTGATTTTGGGTTGGATACGTGCAATAATATAATGCTTGTGGTTACTTGGGAAATCTGACAGCTCCTACACTCAGCGAAATAAACTGTCGATATTCATAAGATTGCATTATGATTATTTTCTATAAGAAATCAGTATGAAAAATTTGCCCTATGAAATATAACGATGTTGAAAAATTACAAAATTTCAAATAAGTGCTCTAAATTCACAAAACAACAATATTCGGTGTAAGAATTAATCGATTGCAGTAAATCTGAATCATATGAATTCAAATATGACCACTTGGAAAAAGAGCTCCAATTTGTTTACATCGGGTATTTGAATCAGCATAATTAAAGTCTCTGTGATTAAAGATACTCTACACTCAACGAAGTAAACCTTCGATATTCATAAGATTGCATTATGATTATTTACCATAAGACATCAGGATGAATTTCATAAATTTGCCTTATGAAATATTATGATGTTGAAAAAATAAAAATTTGGAGCATCCTGGACTCGAACCTTGAACGTTGAGGTTATGGGTCCAGTGCCCAATAATATAAATCAACACTTGTAATTAGGAGAGCTTAAAGGTGTAAAAGAACTACGTCGTGTGAAACAAATACCATTCATAAGTCAGCCTTATGAAATTCTGAAGCATCGTTCATAAGTTGAACCTTATGAAATTCTTAAGTTTATTTGCCTGAGTGTATGTCTGTATATGGCTCAACGTTACTATATGACCCGAGCAACACACAATCGTCACTATTAGTTGCAGCAACTTGATTGTGACTCAATTTAGTCACACTCAAGTTATTTCAACTTATTTGCAACAAGTGTGCTGCTAGGGGACCAAGTCCCACATCCAGCCCGAAAAATCTACTCGAACAATTCAGTCAATCAAGTCAATCAGTTCTTATTCATACCGACAGATTTAAAAAATTTCGGTGCTATCAGTTTTAAGGTTAGTAGTTGACAAAACAAAAACATATCTGTGTTGGGAAAACATTTAATTCATTCTTTCAAATAAATTTACATTAAACTACCACTTATATATCAAGTTTATACCACGGACTAATTACGGACCTCGGACGGACGATTTATGCATGACGCACCTGGTCAAAATTTTCAGTGTATCAAGTTCCATATATATACAAAAATTTAGAATATCATTACCAGAGCAGTACTAGAAAAAATCAGCAACACTGCTTTATTTCAACTTCGGCAACACTGTTTTCTTGTCAAAAAAAAGTCAACAAAGTCTATCACGAGGTCACAGCTGTTGTTGGATCGGAATACGACTGATGGATCTGAATACGACCAAGAGGATCAAGCGAGGTATTCTAAAGTGAAAAACGTCATCAACTGGGCAGCTCCAACATTTTCACAGGCGAGGATAACGAATCGAGTTCCAACAAATTCCGAATTTCTCGAAGTTTTGATGGAATGTGCCGGAGAATCGCCGATTAGTTCAATTAAGAAGATTGTCGATGTAAAAGTGTTTCGATAACACTTAAGTTGCTATTGAATAGGTCAATTCACCGTCGGGAGCAAGTTTGCTGGAGGCAGTGGGCATCGTTTAACGAGACCCGGTATCATTGGAACTCGAAGCCGATACATTAATCAGTTTGTTATATCAGGTACGTAACTTAAATCAGTTTGTTAATCCAAGTACTGTTTCTGTTGTAGAGCTCTATAGTTCCTTTTGAGTCCTGGGTCAACCAAACTGGGCTGCTTCTTCGACACCAATCAGTGCAGCCATTGACTCCCGGTGGTTCTATGATACGTGGAATGACTCCACCGCTGGCCGGTAGTGGAACACCATCGCTAACAGCAACAACAACATCATCATCATTTTCATCACCATCGGCAGCATCGACATTCGCCACCTTCGCCATCGTTTACAATGGGATCCCTTGTGGCTGGATCGACTATCCGTTCGGTCATGAGCCAACAATAGCACCTATAGGGATTGTTGAATCGCAGCTTTAGACTTTAGATTATCCACCTCGACACCGCCACCGCACTAACTCTTGGAACATAATAGTAATGACAATTTATGTAATTGTAATGATTATTTTTCTTATATTCTGCAACGGAATGTTTCTGAGTTTTAAAAGAGTTTTTTCTTTGTTTGTTGCCTTAGAGTTGTAAGTTTATCCTGCGAGACAAACTTTATGATGCGATTATTACGGATTTTTTTTTGTAAACCAAAATGTAACGATCAGACTGCTTTTTCCTAGAAAAGGAAATACAAGAAGATTTTTTTGAGAATATTTTGGTCTTCGCTTATCAGCAAATGGTTCAGAAAGAATTTTGTAATCAATCAAACTATTTAAATGTTATCAACATTATTAACAACTTGTTAGCCTACGTTATCAAAATACTACGGAGTTACTTCTTAACGAGACCCACACCAATTTTTGATTTCATACGTAAGAGTTTCTGCTTTATTCACTCGCAATTGCTCGGCAATACATTCAACTCAGGATATTTCAGTTAGCTAATCGCCATGGCATCCCTAGGACAAACTAAATGAATCTTCAGCGGTTTGGTCCAGTAGCTCGTCCGATTGTTCCCCTTTGATCTCTTGTATCGTATGGTATGCTGATAGCGTTATGTGTCTTTGCAGTGCCTCGTAGTTCAAAGTCGGATCAATCTCCTTATCCATGATGGTGAAATTCTCCTTCTTGATGCAGCTTCGCTTAGAGCTCTGCAGTAAACTGCATATGGTAAGGTGCGACAACCCGGAAAACCAGCCCCCTCACTAAACGGGGTCATACAATCTGGTCAATTTAAAATCTTCAAAAGATTTCAAATCATTGTAAAAGATCGGACCTCTGATCGGGGAATTCAGTAATTTTTTTATTTGGCCATTCCTATTCAGTGTTTATATTCTCACCTTCAATGACTACATACTTTCAGGAATAGCGTACCAAAATCGATACCACACGGCGAAGAAAACCAATTTAGCTGTACTACGAAAGCGTCGTCGAGAAGCGCCACACAACGGCTCGACTCTACGTGAGCAACACAAAAAAGGTGTGAAAGAGCTGTCAAAAAAAAAAGAATTGAACACTTCGCTAATGTGAAATGGTGCCACAGGAAAGGTCAATATCTAGAAGTGTTTCCAGAAGCTGCCCCATTCCATCTACTTCATGAAAATCTTTGATGCGTAACCGAGTATCCACGACGTTGTTTCGGTTGTTGTCGGTGATCGTCAACTTTCACGATAATTCCACCAAACCAGTCCAGTAGATATTTAAGATTACAGTGTAAGGAGATGAGTGGAAGATTGCAGCTCAGGTAAATAACTGCTTTCGGTTGCAATATTTAATATTGTATGTAATATTTAAGATTAGGACGCTAAATAACGGATTCATATAAATTAAAAACATCGTTTGTTTAATTGTTACAGTTTTTAGTGGGTTTTCGGCACTGTTCATTTTGTGTTGAAGATGGGTTTGGGTTGTCATATTCTTGTCGTATGCAGGAGAAATCCAGTAGGGATTCTTAGAAGATTTCTTAGCCTACTTGAGGATGGCTTCACGAGGATCTTGATCGTTCTCCATAGTCTTTCTGTGCCCAAGATTTCTATGATGGAGAGTGTTTTACCCGAACTGGCAACTTGTCCCTCTTGAAAGCTGGTGATGGGTAGATTCCCTCGTCTAATTTTTTTTTAAATCCTCCGTTGTAATCGAGATTGCTCCGGTCGGAACTTTGGAAGAGCTTGCAGCGTTATGATATTTTTCATTCTGATCAATTCCGCGTCCTTGTTGTTTTTCTATGAGAGGTCATCACAGGTTCGGGTATCATTGGTGGCTATAATTTGTCCAACGTAGGAGAATTTAATTGATGAAAATGTTACGGCCTTTGGTATTTGCTTCCCTGACGCAGTGAGTCGTGTTGACAAGCATCCTCCTGTAAGCTCAAGTTCCAGAAATGATCTTGCTTAATAAAAGAACTATAAAAATACAACAATATTGAGTTTGTTTTAAAAACATGTTCGAAGAAAATATGTTTGATGCTAGCTGCATACTCACATGTGAAACAACAACCACAATTGATCAGGCGCAATATGAAAACAAATAAAATTAAGCAAATCTGGCATGTTTTTATTTTAAAATACTGGAATAAAACCACGGACTCGGTCCCAGCCAGTCAGCAGTGACAACGTCAAAAAAAAAAAAAAAACACGGACTAATTAATTCAACGACTTTGGCACTGAATTGCTTGATTTAACGCTTGATACACTTTGCTAGACTTGCTGATCCGGGAAATAAATTGAAGCAGATTCGTGGATAAGATAATCCAATGATAGCGCTCATATATCTGAACACAGACCGGTTGGTCCATATTCTTCCAGTTGTATTTGTAAATAATATCAGCTGACATAACTAACATGCACTCTGAAACACGTCTATGCAATATTGAAAAGAATCTGGTATACATGCAGCGTTGCCAGGTGGATTTATATAATATCGGTATTGCTTATTAAAAAATATCGGTATTTATCGGTATAAAGTAAAATTCAGATTTTTTTCAAGTGATCTATAGTTTAATTTTGATATAAGATTGCAATATATTTTGGCGATCATTTTTCTTCTATTTTCAAATTTTATATGGACAAAGTTTGACCACAGAGAACAGACGTTCATCTTCGGTCTGCTACTTGTGTAAAACTTTAAACCGACATTTCAAATGTATGTCGTTATGCTCCTGGTAGGCGGCGCTGCAGTTGTGTGATAACTGTCAGGTAAACGTTTATCAATAATAAGCCTAGCACATAATCTGAAATTTTTTGTTTGTTTTTCTCTGCACTTGCTTTGTAAAGTGGCTGCCCATATAAACTTTTACACACGTTTTTCCAGAAAAGGTATATGGACATCAATGTCTGTTCTCTGTGGTTTGACGTAAACATAAAAAATAAAATAAAAAATACATTAGCCATTTTATTATATTTACCATCTCGAGGTTGAATATGTATACTTTGAATAAATATACATTTCAATATATATTTTTTAGAATACACACTTCTTAAGATGTTATTAAGATAACAAAAATCATGTATAGCGATAAGGTTTTTGAGCCAACTCCCGTTGTGCTAAGCACATCCCTTATTTTTTTTAAATAGACTTTAACACAAAAACGGATTAATTCTAGTGTGTACCGCTGCCAATTTAATACACTTTTCCATACATACCACTGGATTTGTTAGACACGTAAAGCGAAGATATGACCGATTATTCAACACTGCTTCTTGAGCGCATAGTGATTTTGATATTTTTGATTTTTTTTGCTTGATAGAACGAAAATAGGCAACTACGAGAAAGTAGCGCTCTACCCTATCAAGAAACAGATAATTTCTTTAGAAAATCCCATATTAAAAAGCATAAATGTATAAAGTATTGTTGCTTGTTACTATAGGACTGATGAGTTTACCCAACAAACAAACGAAAGCAGTAAATAAGCATATGTGCATTATTACAACTGAATTAAGAATTTTGTGGCTGATTAAAAAATCTGGCTGAAATATAAGCTGAATAACCATGTCTTCAATTGAAACAATAACATTATTTCAAGTGTTTCATTTTGTTTGAATAACATGCTTATTAAAAGCTATTTTAGTATTTATATGTAACTAAATTTACACAGTTCAACAAAGAGTCGAATAACAGTTTATAAATCCGTTGAAACATCGTTTATATAGCCTATTTATAGTTATGCTGTATAAATGATGCTATATTCATTGAATTCAGTTAATTCCTATGTTTTTGTTTATGCGTTTAATTTTTGGTACTGGTGAAAAAGTATTGACCTGCTTTCAAGAGTTGAAATTATAGTCAATTGCTTGAAGCAAATAGCTCAAAGGCTACCCTTTACATTGCCCATCGGAATAGAAAACAGCGCAGTATTTACAAATAACATCAGAAAACATTGTCATATCTTTTAATCGTCTCTTGTTCAATATGCCCTTGCCAGTAATGCACGTAGTAAAACCGAACATCAACCATCAAAGCTTGGTAATTCAGATGTTTAATAACAGCATTTAGAAGGTTTATTTGAGCACTGATATTGCTTATATACAGACAACGCTATAAATAGAATATCAATGTAGCTCAATAAGAGCATCACTTCTGCTACACTGAGCCAAGAAATATAGCAAAAACCATAATAATACCTTATGATTTTCTGCTATAAGAACTCTTTGTAATCTTTCCTCGATTATCTTATGATTTATTTGCTGTTTGGACCAGAATGAATTTCAACAACCAACCTTATGAAAAACGCAAAGACCATGTAGAAATTCGTAGGTCAACCTTATGAAAAGCATATGCGTTCACATAAGAAAATCATACATCGTTCAATATGAATTTTATGTAGCTTGTGCTCCCTCACGGGCTCGGGATAATGATTTCTGAAACATTTTTCAAATAGGACATAGGATTTATTATATATGCATTAAAACAAATGTAATTGATCACCTAAACATATATGACCTAAAAGTCTTAACACGACTTAACAATTATTTAAACTACTCAATATTCAATATTCCGCACGATGTGTTGGTGGCGGTAGGTTTGGGATTTTAGAAACATTCGATTGAGTTAGATATGTAAACAGTTGACCAATTAGATTGTCGATTGTGTTCGGTAACTGTCGGTAGACGGGTGTTGGATCTGATTGGGCTCGTTTCCGGTTTTGGTAGTCTATACAAATCTATAGCTTTTCCAAAACGACTTGACATCGATCCGATCCTGCGGAAGTGTGTCTGAAATTGGACAGAGTTGAGGAAAAACTACTCCGATCCGAAATGACTTATAATTCTTACCTCCTTGCAAGCAACATATCGTTCTGAAGTCTCTCCAACCGAGCAACTTCTTGAATTGCATTCAATTATCATTCCTTTATTATATCGTTACGCTAAACAGACGCAATCGGTAGGTCGTATTCCTTTTGGTGCTTGGTATTGTAGTTGTAGTACTGTACCTTGGATGTTCCCGGATCTGTTCGACTGTTTACAGAACTTGGAATCGTAATCGACTGCTTTGAAGGGCAGCCTTTCGGCTGAGTTTATTTGAGGACTCTTCTTGATTGATCTAGCAACTTTACCGCCGGTTTTCGGGGCGATTCCAGAATGGAACGATCCATGACTGTGCTTGTGGGAAATGAGAGCAGCCTTTTTCTTTTTCTACGCATTATTCTGATGCTTTCGCATTTTTATGAGCTTCACCAACATCCTGGAGGAAATGTGTGTATTCCGGTAGTCTGCTTGCAATTCCCTTAGCTACTTCTGCTTCAAGTTTTTCTACTTCGCTTGCTTCAGCTTACCCACATTCGCCAGTTCTTCCTGTGCTACTTTCGCCATCAGCTGTTTTGCTTGTTGTCGGACCTGTATGCTAGATGGTTGAATCGACAAAATTGTTATCAAATAAAACACTCTCGCCAAACGAGAACTTGTTGATGGACATAATTATTTACTTTCAGCTGGCGTATTCGATAATGCAACTGCGATGAGAGCCAGCTCTGAATTCATAAGGTGTGCCTAATGAGTCTTTCACATCAAAACTAGTGACGACAAACATAACTCATATCTTATGAAAATTACTCGCACGTAACTTCTATGAAATTTATAAGGCGCTTGAATGAATCTCATAATAGTGCATCCAAATTTCATAAGATACTTAATGAAAATAAAAATTGATCGTTCTTCTATATTTCATAAGGTTAAACTTATGATTATCCTAAGGTAATTTGGTTGAGTGTACTATTCAATATATAACATTGAGCTTATATAGCCGATTCGTTTGTACTTCATTCAATTCTAGAATAGCGCAGTTGGTAAGTCACGTAGTTGAGGATACGAAAGTTGATAGTTCGAATCTCGCTATTTAATGGTAATAAATAAATGTTACAAAATGTTTATGTTGATGTCTATTATTATGCACAATATGAAATCCAAATAAAAATATTTGTATCGTATGGAAAATCATACAAAAACCCCAACAAAGTTTTATGAAAATTTAAAAAAGTTGAACAAAAGTTCTATAAAAGACACCACAGCTTTTTTAATATGCTCAATGATGTTGAAGAAAAATATATTATTCTTAACAAACACTCGCTTAGCTCAACAAAGGTCTCTTCGACTCTCGGAATTACCCTCAAGTTCTGTAAAGCATTAAAACAGCAGTTATTCAATTATCAGCTGAACTCCATTGCTGCAAACTTGCTTCTTAAGCATATGCAATTGGCAGTGTTCAAAAGCATTTGGCGACAGCTTAATAACTTCTCCAAATTTGTGTGAATAATGCCTGAACAAAAGCTGTGATGGAAAATAGTTCAGAGATTATTCAACACGCTGCTGAATTAAATCGCCATGATGATGTTTATTGAATGAGTGATTGTTTGTTGGGTATTATGCTTAAAATTACAAGCTGTCTTCATTTGTTAACGCATTTAATATCATAATTAAACTCGATAATTTTATCACAGACATACAACCATAATACAAATTAAATGCTTAAAATGGCAGGCATCCATTTACTCTAACTTGAAACTTTTTCCGTTTCTCGCTCGCCTCGCGTAGCACGTGAGCAACGGAGGAAACAAAAACAAAAGCTAAAGCTAAAAACAAAATACAGTGACCATTCGTTCATTGCAACATGTTTACATTGCAATGAGCGAATGGCATCCTCGCAATATAAAAAACGGAAAAATAAAATGGAAAAAATAAAAAAACAAAAAAAAGAAAATGAAAAATAACAGCTTGTGATTTGAATTTTGAATAAGTGATTTTTTTTTTTTTAAAGTTAAAAGTAGTGAATGGGGAACAAGAAACGAAAAGCGGTTTGGATTAACAAAATTGAAATAACGGAGGACACGCTAAGACTCAATTACCCATAAAAAGGTAATTGTTTCACCCATATATGGGTAACTGATGCAATACTCATAATATGGGTAAATTTTACTCACAAAAGTGGGTCAACTTCACTTACAATTTGAGTTAAGTGATATTACCTAAATATGAGTAAATGCATATTACCCATATTTGGATGAAAAAATAAACATTGTCAGTTCGTAAGCTTCATTGGATCGAGTAGGTTGGTTATCATTCCATCTTGCGATTCAACAGATTGAGGTCCATCACGAAAGTTGGAATTGCGGAGTAGAAGATGGAAGAACTGACAAACACATTTGGATCCGGATTCGTTCCGAAAATTGAGCGGTGAGAAGGTTTTGGCAGAGTTGTGACCTTGGAATTGTACAGAGAATACACGACGATGAGAGGGAGTGGGAGGAATCACAACATCTGAAAAAGAAATGCCGTTCTTGTTTTTTAACCTGATGGGTTCAACCATGCGATCAATAATTGTTTTGATCAACTGTTAGTCATTTCTTTTTAATCACTGCTCAGCAATATTTGCATTACTTGTTATGGAACAAATAATCAGCAGTTAGTCCAATTGCTATAGTAGTAGTAGTATAATTGAAGCACAGAGAAATCCATATCCATATCCATGTTTGCTTCTAATTTAAATATAATGTTTTAGATTTACCTATATTTGCGTGAAATTTACTTTAAATTGGTTACCCATAAATAAGTAAACATTACCTATATTGTTAGTTAACCATGTGTACTCAAATATGGGTAAAGCGACTTTACCCATAAAATGAGTATGTGCACTTTTCCGCGATTATGAGTAAAGTTCACTCATATTTGGGTAAACTGATCTTAGCGTGTACGCACAGTGAGCGCAGTTGCAGCCGCAGGGTTTTTCATTTGAAGAATGGGGAGGGGGAGGTAAAAAAAATCAAAAAAACACCGCTAAAAAATCAAAAACAAATATTATGTTTGAAATAATTTTTATTGAAAATTGTTTTTTTGTGGAAAAAAGAGGTGGATATTTTTTTTTTGCGCCTTGGTGGTTTTTTTGTTTTTGGAAAAAAAAAATTATAAATACAAATAAAAATTTTTCTGTGCGGGGGGAAATATTTGTGCTTTGTTTGTACTTGGGGCGGGTCCGTTTTTTTGTTGGGTTATCTTTCTTTTTTTATTTTTTTTTTGTTTAGCTTCACCTCATTTTTTTTTTTTTTGTTCTTTTTTATTTTTTTTTTTTTTTTCATTAAAAACAACACATTTATGATGGAGGATCGCATTTAATGAATTGGTGGGTGGTAGAGGAGTGTGAGGTAAAAAAGTAATAATTATGAAATAAAAAATTTAATGTCTTATGGCATTACAAAAGATATAGCATTAGGTCGAACTTAGTGGGGCCCTTTTCAGCTTTAATCCAACTTCAATGATGCACTAGACGTAATGCATATGCCCTATATATGCAAGCTAATATAGCCTCGTGGTTACTTGGGTATCCACCCGCTGCTACAGGGCCTGAGGATTTGGTAGATGCCGCAATCATGAGTAGCAAATAATACCTTAAAGAAGTTACCTGTCTAGCCCCTTCCAAACGATAATGTGACCCATTAACCTCGAGCTAGCTACGGGTAATTCAGCGCCAACATTAGATTAGGGCGAATCTGCTTTTGTAAAAATGGCTTTCGTAGTCATTTTCTCTTGAACAAAAGGTCTCAAATACAAATTAAGCACTCATTAAGAAAGAGGAGCTTTATCTCTATCCGCTGATATATTCAATTTGAGGGAATTGTATTCTACTTTCGATAAATTAGCAGACAAAGTGTTTGTTTACAAAAACAGATTCGCTCTAATCAAATGTTGCCACTTTAAGCCAGTATCGACTTAAAAAGTATAGAGGTTTCGGGATTTTGTTCAATATGACCAAGCGGAATTTTGACAATTGATCTGCATGGAATGAAATGTCACATTCACTTACGGAATAATCGAGCGGAATATTTTTCCGAAAGTAAAATTGACAGATCCCATTAGTTTGCGTGGAAACCTTACAAATGCAAATTAAATTCGTTCTTTTCAGGTGGATACTGCTCCAGAAATTTCTTTTGGATTTTTCACTTTTTCAGTAAACGGAACATGATTAAATTGTCGGTATAACGATAGAATTTTTCTCAGAGTACTTAATATACTATGAGAAAAATTCTATCATGGTCAGGATGACTATCGCATATAAAGGTAACAATAACCATGAAAATGGTCGAATTCACCACGTTCATGGCATGGTAACAAGGACTTTTCCGACATTATGGCAAATGTTGGATCAACTATTTTTAATGGTAGTTTTGACCATGATCATAGTCGGTTCTAAATCTCTATACTGCAATACCCGCATAATCACAAACCATTCTTGGACCATTTCCCTTGTTGTTGATGACCGTTTCCGTTATTGTTACGACACTTACCCTTATAGTTGACAACTATAAACTATCAATCTCCTATATAGTTTTAACAATATGTCAGATGGTAAAAGGCCAAATAACAATATGCTGAATAGGCGGTTAAGTTAGGTTACCATAAAAAATGGCTATTTTCACGAACTAAATTTTTGCTGTACTCCATACCAAAAAGTTGGTATATAATCCAGACCGAGTGCAGACAATAAAATACCTTTCAATGACAACATGGCATACATTAACAATATGTGTTAATGTAGAGGTTTTATGGTGAAAACGAGATTAAACTATTTGATAACAATAACATAAAATGTGATAATATATCTTACATTCGAAATATAGATTTGACTATATAACAAAAGTGTTTTTGTTAGGGAAAAAATTGATGGTTATTTTTTTTGGGAAGGGGGGGGTATTTTGGGGACACTAGTGCAAAAAACCTTTTAATGTTCATTAAATAACCTTATGGAAATTGGCCACAAGGAAACGGTTTGAATTTCATAACATTACCTTATTAAATGCTATGATTGTTGTCACAACCACTTTTAATGGTTTGCTTATGGCAACCATATAAGTTTCATTGCATAACCTTATGAAATTCATTTGTTAGTGCAATGGAACTCATATACATTGGTTATACAATTTTTTTTACTTTAGTATGTGTATTTTTTGTATTTGTTTGATGAATTTTACTGAAATTTCCTCATAATAAATACCAATAATAAATTTAAGGTTATGAAAGAAAAGCCAATGCCAGTCATCTAATTGTACGCCCGCAGTACAATTACTGTTTATTAATCAAGATGCGCGTATAAACTCCCACGCGATACATATATTTACGAAGCGGATCAACCACTGGAAGCATTGAACTGACCTGCCCAAGGAGGACGTTTATAATAAATGAAATAAAGTTTTAAGTTGCCGAAAAGAGTTTTTAAAAAACTAACTCTAATTTACACTGTTTGAATATGAAATTAGAATTAAGAAAAGTATGAACTGATCGCGTTACTGATCGGAGACGGAATGATGATTTTATTCAATTCTATTACATACAGTGCTAAGTCCCAGAAAGCCTAGCTGCTGATCTAATCAAATTCCTACTCGGTTCACTTTGTCCGTTGGAGCCATTAGTGTTGCTATCGTCGTTTTGTTGCCGTTGTCATCGTCTTTGCCGTCGTGGTGAAAATAGTTGCATGTGCAATTGCATTCTCGGTAGAGCTCGCTAAATGATACCTGATACAAAGCGTTTCAGGTGCTCTGTTGTTGGGGAAAAAGTCGAAGATGTTGGAAATGATGATGCGGTTTTATATAGGCGGGTGGTGGTGGCTTCCGAATGATTTCAATGTTTCCGCTAGCTCTTGTTGTTGTTGTCGTATTCCGGCTAGTTGGTATTTCAACTCTTGGGTATGTGATTGAGGGTGGTTGTTAATTAAGAGTAACCAAAACAATAATTTAGGCGCGTTTTTTACTATTTCATACATATGCCTTATGATTATTACACACAAACAAAAGTCATGAAATTCATAAGGTGGTTTATGGAATTGATAAAAATGGCTTGCGAAAATCATTACGATTAACTGAAAAAACCTTAGTTATATACAAAGATTTCATAAGGGCCGTATGAAATCAAAATACAGTGTGCTCATACAGTTTCATAAGACAAATTTTATGAAATTCGATATGTTTTATATATCAGTGCAATAATGGTAAATTTGACTATCAAATTTCTCTCTGTGTAGAAGTACTTTATTACCCAATAATGAGTACTCGAAAGTTTCCTTGCAGTCACTCTTGTGCTGGATGCGGCTCTGATTTCTGATTGACAGATATATTTGTCTCTTTTTCATTCCCTTTTAGTCGCATGTTTATAACATCGGCCTGCGGTTGTTCGTTAATTGGACAATTTTTGTAGACTAAATTAATTTTATTGTACGTTTGAACTGCCTTTTCATAGGTGTTGTAAGTATTACATATTTCAATAAAATATAAACAATAATTTATACTTCCTTCTTTACAAACTATTTAAAGCTTACAAACGCCGACAGGCAGAATGAACAGTTTTCAAAGCAAATTTCAGTATTACTCCAAACGGAAGTTCTTTCGATTCGGTGTCCCGTTTCTGCTTCTAATGGTAGGAGGATCTTTTGGTTTAAAGCAATTCGCTCAATTGAGGTACGTTCATAGGTAGTTGGGAGTAAAATTTGCAATTTCCACCCTGTTACATCACCCATATCGAATTATTGTTCCCTGATCACTAAGGGACAGTTTGTGAACAACACCGTGGTTACCCGATAAAAAATATTACTTTTGTTATAGGTATACTTTCTCCAAAAAAGGTACGCTGACTGCCGAGGAAGCCGAGAAGCATGGGCTGTTGATGAAGAAACCGGAAGAGGTAACATTGGAAACCGAGTTCGAAAAGGTTAAAGACATTGATTTAAATAATTGGGAGAATATTCGGGGGCCGCGGCCGTGGGAGAATGAAACTGTACCAATGAAGTCAGGCCATTGATTTTCTTCAACCTAGTCGTAACTGGTGTAATAATTCATCTTAATAAGCTTGGACTAAATATACGCAAGCATGTTTATTTCCATGAAAACAAGTGATACTTTTGTATATAATATAATAGATTCGAACATTGCAATTCTTTATTTTCGTTATGAGATAATCCTTGCTAAAGACTTTGAGAAAGCCTTTGTTAGATTTCATTTACATTGAAAGCTGATTCTGAAGCTGTTAATAGATGTGGCTAATTTGTTGATTAGTTGGTATGTGTATATAAAATACCACAAGGGAAACGCCTGCGTTACCCCCTTCTCTCGGAAACGGAGTAAAAAAAAATTAAAACAATGAAAATCTGTGAAATTAAAAAAAAACTGATTGAATGATTCCGTTGCACTGATTGTGTTTTGTACATATTTGTTTGGCAGAACCAGATCAACTTTGATTGATTTACTTAAAATATTAGGCCTGCTTCAGCGACATGGTCAATAATGTTCGATAGCAAATTACGCGCTTTGTTGTACATTGACAGACGTGTTAAGTAAATGAAACTCAGTCCGATGCATTCAGCAAGCATTTCAGATAGAAGCTTGTGCTGATTGCACCTTTGGGAATGTACTCGTCATAGCCTCGCAGAAGTTTTAGCAGTGCTTTTCCATCGACACTTCCGTTGTCGATAGCGGTGTTTAAAATATAGTTCCAGCTGTAGAATTGGCTAAGTTTACTACTATTATGATTATTACTAGTCGTGCAGTTGTTGTTACGATTGCTCCATTGGTTATTGTCGTTTTGGAATTTTTCCGGCAAATGAGCCTGTGGTTGTTGTTTCAACATTGGGTTACGGCCAGTATCAGAAAGTGTGCAAAGTTTATCACAGTTCAAGCACATTAAACTATTGCTATTGTAACACGTAAGCATCAGATCTAACAGCTGACGCCAGAGATCCAGGGACAACATTTCACCTGCGGCCCGTTCCAGCAGGGTATGGTCTCCCAAGTTCCATATACATTGAATTACTTTATCTTCTCGATGATCTTGGATGTAGAATTTGGTTATCGTGTGCCATAGGTAAGGGATTTGCTGTACGAGTTCGAAACACTGGTTATAATCTTTTCGTGACCAATAGTACTGGATCAGAGTGGTACCGATCTCCGAGTAGTGGCAGTTGAAATTGGACCTCAGATAGTGTCCGCAAGATTCACACTTTTCCAGTTCACATAGTTCTTCGTGTAAAAGCATCTTGTTATACTCTATGAAGCTTTGTTTGATAAAAACTCGTGATTCTGCGTCGATTTCCCAAATCAACTCTACTTTTAGATAATCAAAATATATTCGAATACATTTGAGCCTTGGGTGTTCCTCATTGTTCTCATCCATGACGGCTTCCAATTTGTGCAGTAAGCTTACAATGGTTTGCGTATCGTATGCGTCGAATATTTTGGCGTAACGATCAGCGAAGTTTAGATTACTTATGATAGCTGAACGATAGACTAAGTACAAATTACGAACGGTTTTATCATCCTCACTGAGCTGATAATCACTAAGAAGGGACATCGAAAACAATTTCTTTGGTGGATTCCTCTTCGGAACAACTTCATCAGTGCTGTCCTCATCGATAGGGCTAGCATCATCGGTGGGTAATACTCGTGCAATATTATTATAGTTTTCCTCACTGTTGTAGACCTTACTTACGTTTAGCGTCTTTGGCCTTTCCGGGCCGATCTGATCATACCCGAGGAACATTTGTTTGATATTTCTCCCATATTTGCCACGAACCACTGATGCTAAAGCCTCTTTTATTGTACTTTCTGTCTGCTCTTTCGATCCATTATTATTAAATAGATGATCTAATATGTACACGCCATTTTCTTTCAACGGAGAGCCTCTTTTGCCATTGGCCTTTTTTATGAACGTTTTAGCTCGCTCGTTTTGTTCAATTTCCAGTTTAAGCTTCAGCAATTTTTGATCGCTTCCGAACACGTAGATCTCCTCCCCAACAACACACACCCGATATATGTCACCTACGTTGTTGATCCACAGCACTATCCGGGATGCTATTGGATCTATGAGAAATATTTCTCGATCATCGTGCACCAGTATCAACCGACCCAAAACCGTGTGCAGAATTTTGAACGCAATAATCTCTTGGCCACCATCCGCATCACCTCGATCATTGGACTTCTGTTTAAATTGATGCGTTCGTAATACATTACCATCGAGATCTGCTTCCCACAAACGTGAGCCTGGTCGTGAGCAGAAAATCCGCACATCTTCGTGGGAATAGCTTCTACCTGAAGGTGAGGGTCGCTGTTCGTTGTCATTATCATCATCGCCTTCTGTTTGTACTTTCCTCGTTTCGTCATAGATTGGGGAATCGAAATATTCGGAATTTGGCACTATAAATGCTGCACCGTACAAACCGTCACGAGGTCGATTTCCAATCTAACAGAGAACGGGAGTTAAGATTACTTGTCGTATTGGAAACTTATCACATATACCTGTTTGAACTCTTCTCGCGTGGTATTACACAATACACATTTCGAAAAAGTCGAAACTAGTAGCAATTCCTTGTAGCGATCAATCTGTACAATTTGATTTTCCAACAACAGTACTGGACTCAGCGTAATATTAAGAATATTCCTACCCTGCAATCAGAACAATCAATCGTTATTTTAACATCATTCCACACCAAAACACCCTTTACTCACCATAAACATTGACAACTGCAGTAGAGACACCGTTCCTTTCGAATCTCCACAATACAGATCTTTGTCGTCCTCTCCCCAGCAGAAGCTGGTAACGAAAGCCCCTGGTCGACTGGTCCCCCCTCCACTGGCCATACCATCGTTCAACTCCGTCAACAGCACTTCCTTCGTTGCCGAACTATCCAGATCCATCACTACACCGATCGACCCTCGCATGTTTGCCATAGCAATCTGTTTGCCATTGCTCGAAATCAACACCTGGCTTATCGTACCGAGCTGGCTCGGAATGATACTCAGAAAGTTCACACTCGCCCGGTCGTATACATACAAGCTTCCGGAGTTAGCACCAAAAATGAGATACTTCTCCGATACATCGAAGCAGGTGAACTGTAACCAAATAAATCAATGTCTACAACACATCAACAACATAAAAGCATCCAAGTACCTTAATCCTCCTAGTGTTCCTCAGGGGCAAATTGATCGCTGGCGAAAGCTCCGCACGCTGACTCAGCCCGTAATGCCTGAGTGCATCCATTATCATTTTAGTGGCAACGACGACGCACGCCTCTCTTCCTGCTTTGCGTCAAGTAGATGATTAGGTATATACCTACTTATGTTGTACTTTTTTGATAATGAAGCAGCAGGGCTCAGCTTGGCAATCCAGCAAATGGTAGGTGGGAAAATTACATGACTGTTGAAGTGCGAAATGCAGAATCAAACATCTCAAGTATGCGCATATAACTAGAACGCAATTAAACACTGTGCAGGCTGTTAACTTTGATAAGAAACGGGCAGTTAAACAAAATAAATTTTGTGTGAAAAAATAGTAATGCGATTTTTCCAGGAAAACTTTTGATGGATTCAGATCTCAGGATCAAGTTGTCAAGACGAATAGGGTCATCCACAAATAAAGCTACAACATTATTTCACTATACGATGAAGTTGGTGTCACCTCCCGGGAATTTACGAGTTAATCATCCATCTTTTATTGAGAAATTCAAGTAAAGCTTTGATCGTAGTATCTAAAACTGAAATTGATAATAACTTTATAGCTATTTTTCAAACTGTATGGAATTGGTATTGTCATTATTGTCAATTTTCTTATTTCCGGCGAAATTTGCGAAATGGGCGAATCTGCTTTTGTAAACAAACATTTAAATCGACGATTTCTCACGAATAAAAGCTCAATTCCATAAACTAACACCACAATTTGGTAAAAGAAAACTTCTTTTAGTCAACTGTGGTCTAAATTTTTCAAAAAGAGAGTGTGAGTGTGAGAGTGAGTGAGACAACACCAAAACACGGCTCACAGTAAAAGTCAAAAAGACAAAACAATTATAGCAGCGTGCACAGGCTCATTTCTCGCCAACCGAAGGAACTTTCTGAAGGCTTACCCACAATAGATACGTTTGCGTTCCTTTGACGAAAATTTGACAGAAAACCTACACTCAGGAAAATAATCTTAAGAATTTCCTAAGGTTCAACTTATGAACGATGCTTTGGAATTTCATACCGCTGACTTATGAATGGATTTTGTTTCACACGAAGTTGTTCTTGTACGCCTTTAAGCTTTCTGATTACAAGTGTTGATATATACTGGTGGGCATGTCACTGGACCCATGACCTCAACGTTCAAGGTTCGAATCTAGGTTTTTTTTTATTTTGAAATCCAAGGGGTCGGTCAATCTGATCAATTTAAAATCTTCAAAAGATTTCAAATCATTTCCAAAGATCGGGCCGCAGATCGGGAAATCTTAGTAAAACAACAACACATTTGTTTCAGTGCCTCAAAATTGTAAATAAAAATGAAAAAAGCAACATATTTCACAATAAACTCAAGTCTTTTGATCTCTGGATTGATATAATATTATGTTTTTTATGATAACATACAACGATCAATATATTATAATAATTATTAATTTTATTATTAATATAATAATACATATTTCACGATAAATATGTTATGTAAAGTAATATATGCTAGGCATGAAACAAGAGTAGGTATGATTTTTCTTAGAACTATGATCCGGAACTGGATAAATGGACCTAGATTCAACCAATCCATGCAAAACGACTGAGTGTTGGCGTTACCGTAGTCAATAGGTTACTGTAGACCATTGGAGGATTCGACAGCACGGAAAGAGTACCGACTGTAGAATGTTATTATCCCGAAAATAATGCATACTCAATTATACCGGCGATGAAGTATGGTCGTTTCGGATCAGAAGTCGCAGCTCTGTATCAGCAGCTGGAATCGTTTGAGCGGTACGATTCGGAACTTCAGACATGAGAGCTAGTTGCACCAATCAACATCGCCAAAAGTGCCCTGCCTTTGACGGTTTTGGATGAGAATTTTTTTTCCATGGGAGGATACGATGGACAGACCTTTTTGGCACCTTGATTTCGAGTAGCACTTGGTTAACTTTTTCTCAGACTAACGGAGGTGATACAGTTTTTCTCACCATAACATCCTCGGCGAGTGATCTCCAATTGCAGGCAAAAATTTTCCACCCAGTCATCGGATTCGGTACAGATGTTTTCATGGACGAACGACGACTAACAGCTGCAAATCTTGAGATGGCCATGTATTATAATTTGTTGCATAAGCACGTAATACTCCAGTTGATACAGAGTTGTAACGGTTACCGGTTCGAGTAGTTCATGCTGCTATGGCAGATGCGAAATGTCTTTCGTAAAGCAGTTCTCGGTGCCATCGACGAGGACGAGAAGAAACGGGATTTGGTATTCGTTGCACGGTTGAATGCTTTGGAAACTCCACAAAATTTTAAACGGTATTTGCGATACCGGTGAGTGTTATGAGTAAGGTGTATATTTTTGTTTAAAGAAAAAAAAAAGAAAAAAGAAAAAGGAAGGACGCCAATGTTTGCGTTTACCTATCGGTAATCACTAGAACTTTTCCACAAGGTCGTCCTCTTACTAACAAATCTACTGTGACGGATGGTAGAGTTTGCATAGTCGGAGCTTGTGTTGTTAGTTTTCGATTGTCAAATTGATGTTAATTTAATAAGTTTTATTCTATATATTTTGCTATAGATCTGCATGTACGCCGGCCATCCTCAAATTCTTAGAGTAGAGGCTGAATGTATGAATTAAATTATGCAATGTGAAAAATTGCAAAGTTGCTTGAACTAAAATGAAAATTTCATTGAAAATTTCTTCAATCTTAGAATGTTCTCCAATATTTTCTCAAAACAGTAAACAGCTACTGCCACCGCGGTTTGCTGGGCCTGTTGTTGATAATCCTGTTGATTCAAGCCGTTCCCAGGTTGTCCACTCTGGCCGGACATGCGCACCCTTTAGCAGCACTGTGGTCCATTCCACCTTGGTTCTGCGCATGCTGCTGTTGTTGCATTTTTTGTTGCTGCTGCTGCTGCTGTTGAGATTTCCGGTTCTGTTGCTGTTGAAAGGGAAATCCTTGTTATGCAAAGTTTTATAATTGAGGAAATGGACCTTCTGTTGTTGTTGTTGTTGTTGTTGTTGCTGTCGTTTGCTTTCACCTTTGTCGTCCTGATCTTCATCGGTGAGAAATTCACGCTTTGGATAAGGATAGAGCAGCCGGCAACGTCCGCCGTAGGCATGGGATCTCCCGAAAAGTAGCGATACAACATTACCCGTTCCGAAGTAATCCATCAGCAGCAACTTTTGTAGCAGGTGAGAGGCATTTACTATCCGGTATAATTTTTTTTTTCATATATATATATATATTTTTTTTTTCATATATAAGAATCCCAAATCAATGGATAGAGCCTGAAAAAATAGAAAAATGAAAATTGGATCTTGGTTTTAAATTAAACTTAAAAAAAGCACTTGCGCTTCAAAACGTTACACAGTCTGTATTGTTATCAAAACGATCAAAACAAGCAAGTTGACATTTTGAAACACTGAAATAAAACAACAGTTTGTTTCAAACTGTCATAAAAATTTTTAAATCTTGATAAGATCATCTGATCTTTTTCAAAGATCGAAATGAAAAATGAGGAGATCTGATCAAATGATCAGGAAGTCCGACCCCTTGAACTAGCGATTTTAAATTGGTTTACTGTTGTAGAACCCCTTGTTCCGAAATACGCCTTGCAGTCTGCACCTCCCATGCACTCTTGCGCTTTTCAGTGCCTTTTTTTGTTTTGATTCGCTATGTTATTTTGACAGAATATTTGAGAGTTTTTTTTTTTGTTTGGCGTGAGTTACGGTCTTAGGGGCGAATCATTAAGCTTGGGACCGAGCTTGGGACTGGTGTGCTAGTACTTCCGGAGCCAAAAAATATATTCGTTTTCTTCATGACTATCTACCCGCTGATATTACATAGACTAACTCTAAGACCAGTAGGGCCCGAACAAATACGATATTTTTCTTGGCTCAGTCAGTACTAGCACATCGGTCCCAAGCTCGGTCCCAAGCTCAATGATTCGCCCCTAACAACGTAGCTCACACCAACACATTCTCAAATGTTGTGTCAAAACACCATAGTGAATCAAAACAACGACTAAGATACTAGCATGGACCCAAAAGGGAAAGACGTAGTTGTGCCGAAGAAACATTTAAAAAATTATGGATCACTATCGTACTAGAGAACCGGCCTCTAGTACGATCAAAGTGCCGTATATACTAGATTATTCTCAATATTGCGTAAACATGGAACTTGATACACAGAAAATTTTAACGCAAGAAGTAATTGCAAGGTGCAGACTGCAAGGTATACTTCGGACCTAGGGGTTCTACAACAGTGAACCAGGTTCAAATCGCTAGTTGCACATTGATTGTTGATATTAGCTCGATGCTCCGCACAGCTCTAGTACTGCAACACGAATGAGAAATTTTCGGAGGTGTACCCCTTTTATATCGATCACTGCCGTATATCAGACCTCCCTTGCTCACATTTGAAATCTGTGATGGGAAAGTACTGTGGATTTAGTAAATTTAGCTTGCAAAACAAAATTATAAGACATCACCTTTTATGTTCGTTATTTTCAATAGTTTAAAATTTTTAACGGATAATTTTTGATAATTGAATTGATACGCGAAAATTTTTCCAACCGATGAAAATATGTCAAGAATTTATTAAGTTATGAGTTTTTTATTTGTAACGATACTTCGTGACGGTCGCTTATTTTTAGATTTTCAAGTGACACCCTTGCCGTAAGACGTACACTGAGAAAAAAGATTGGTAAACGCAAACATATTCTAGTTTTATTTAACCGGAATTTCACGTTGAATTTGGTACAAACATCATTTTAGTTTGATTTGACTACATATGGTAGTTAAAACAAACTAAAATTTTGAGTAATTGTTTCGAGAATTGAGCAGTTAAGTTCAACTGACATCCGTTTGAAATAACCATTATTTTGGTTGTTTCATTAAGCACGAAAATAAACAGATTTGTTGATTGATTCTACCAACACATATGGTTTGTTTCAAACAAATTTTAGTATGATTTAAACTTAATTGCTGTTTGAAACCAACAAACGAAAACGGTTGAAACAACACACATTTCCGTTCACAATCACCTTTTTCCTGTAATTTCCAGAATATTAATTTGAATTCTAACAAAGATTAGAAAAGTGCACATTTACATTTATAGACTTCTCTCAGTCTAGGAGAAATCTAAAAATGTTAATGCGAGCCTTTCTACTATTTTTAGGGTTTTTCAAAGAAACATTTTGTTTATTTCAACATTTTTAATTTATCATACGTTTCTATTACACATATTACTGCAATCGCCAACGCTACTCCAAGCGTGGCCGTGATCTTCGAGTACACTTCCGGAAAGTCCCGAAGCGCAGCTAACATCCAAAATGAAGCTCTTTTCATCCTCTGGCAGGGCGAACAACTCTATTGCTCGTTCGCACATCTGTACCAGGATGTCGATGGTCCGGGTGTTGTTTGTGTTGTGGGCTTCATCTTCGTTATAGAACTGAAAGGAAAAAAAGATGTATTATTTATGAGCTTAACGGTTACCTTACCAGAACCTTACGATTTCAGGAGGATCCAGATGTTCTGGCCTTTGAGCCATTACTTTTTATTGGATTAATAACGTTAGATTAATAGTAAATTAAGAAAAAAAAAACGAATGAACTAAGGCGATCTTTTCCATTAAATTTTCACCTGCGATGAAAACTTCCGCAAAAATACATGTTTGGGTATTGTTGAATGACAGCGTCAGAGCATGCAGTTATTTGTTCTCCAAACAAAATATTAGCTTGATTTAACCGCCGCTTTGGTTGAATCAATCTATAATTTTAATTTGTTCCCCTAAGTCAACGCAACCTGTTTTTTGGTTATGATAAACCCCTCTCAAGGTGAAAACAACAAAAATATTAGTTGAGAACAACCATAATATTTTGAAGTACAAACAACAAAACGTATTTTTAAAACAACTAGTTTTTTAGTTTGGATGTCAACAAGCAAGTTTGTTGTTTCAAACGAGACTTTTTTCTCCGTGTAGCCTACGTCAACACGTTATTAATCGTTTGCTCACTAGCACCGCCTAGTTGAATTAGTCGAAGCAGTCGAGGTGCCCACTGATATGGCGAAGTTGCGGCATCTGCTAGCATGTCAAAATATCATGCCGACGTTCGCCACACGCCACCCGATATTGACACGATGTTTTGACGTGCAATGAGATGCCACATGTCAGCACTTCGATGGCCGCCTCACCTCATCGCTGCCAGAAAACTGACAGATTAACTGAAGTCATGATGGCCGCTAGTTGCTTATTGTTAAGAAAAAGAATCAATAACGACCAATTCAAATGTGCAGCGAGCCCATCTGTCCAACCCTATCGAAACATTTTATCTAGATAAAATTAATTTGTCTAGAATTTCTCAGATATACTGAAAAAAAATCCATGGTTGTACCGACAATTAAATCATGGTCAAGGTGACTATTGCATATAATGGTTACAACAACCATGAAAATGGTCGAATTCCCCACGTTCATGGCATTCTTGGCTATGGCCATGGTAGCAAGGACTACCCGCATAACGAAAAACAATTTGCTATATAGTCAAAACTATATTTCGAATGTAAGATATATTATCACATTTTATGATATTGTTATCAAATAGTTTAATCTCGTTTTCACCATACAATCAACAATCAATATGCAAGTAGCGATAGTAGTCTGGAAGCACGAAGTCAAAGTGGTGAATTTAATACACGCACTAGTAAACATGTGGTAAATTGTAGCTCAGCGTGCAGTGTAGTGTTTGGACATGGCTGATCCTAACCCTCAATAATGGTAATATTTACCATCACATTTTTCTCAGAGCATGAACCTTCTTATCAATTCTCAAGCGTGTTCGTGGCTTCAATAAACGTTCTCAGCGAACCCGAAGATATATGTCAGTAATATGATTTGAACAGAAATATTAAGACATTTTCTTTTGTCATCATGTCGGTTTGTCGGTGGTGAATCCTTAATTAATGTTGTGCTACGGTGTTTGTGGGTGCTTGGAGTGTTTCGATCAATGTCTTCGAGGGGTTTGGCACAAGTGACTTACCCCCTGATTATCTATGACCCAGAAACGGATTTTTTCATCTTCTTGGCATTTAGACTCAGAATGCAAACGATAACACTGATAATTCTCATCAAATTACCGAAGTTACAGTAAAAAAGATTATTTGAATTTAATACAAAAAAACTTAAAAAAATTGCAAATTACTATTCTTCTAGTGCAAACAACACATTTTTTAAATAAATAAAAAAAAATAAAGGGTAATAAAAGAGTGAATCGACGGTTGAATAGTCATGAAGAAAATGGGTATAGTTTTTGGCTCAGGAAGTACCAGCACATCGGTCCCAAGCTCAGTCCCAAGCTTAATGAATCACCCTAAAAAACATAACTCACGACGAAGAACCCCTCAAATATTCTGTAAGAATAACACAGCGAATTAAAACAACAACGAAGATTCTAGTACCGTAAAGCGTAGGAATGTACTGTAAGGTGCAATGTGCAAGGTGTACTTGGGACCAATGGGGTTCTAAAGCTGTTATCCGGTTTTAAATCTCAAGTTTCCTATTGACTTGGCAATACTTTAATACACTAAATACATTTTAATTAATTTTAACTTGCAATTAAATCCTCAGACTATGATTTCCAGAACGCCATTCCCCAGACAACTATTTCCCAGAATCTTGCGATTTAGAATTGGCTCACTGCTTTAGAACCCCATTGGTCCCATGCACATGATAGAATACCCGAGTAAAACAGTGTCATAGATTTACTAAAATGTATTTTAATCATACAATAGAATCAATTTCTATTAGTATGTACAATTGATCGTATTGTTTGCAGCGATAAGATAACATTTGGGCTTACTTTTTCTGCAATAGAATCTATTCTAAAATGAGATATCAACAATATAATAAGGGGGTTGTTATGTATCTTAACAATAAAAAATATTACATTTTACTGAACAAATTTAAGTCAATAACTATTAATTGTATTGTTTTGCAATTGTTGAAAATCCTAGCGTATGGGGTGTATTGTAGATCTATTGTTATTACAATGTGCATTTTTGATTTGTCTGATACACGAACAGTAAGATGTATGGTCGACAATAGATTTGATTGTTATTGTATCACACTCAGAAAATAATACCGAACTCGGTTGAATTTCAACCGAGTTTTTATCTGCTGAACGCTCGGTAGTCTATTCGGTTCAAAATGGAACAACCGAGTTCTCGTTAAATTTTTACTTTCTCACAATCTGTCAAATTTACCATCCATCCAAATCCAATCAGCAATAACCGAACATCGGTTTACTCATATATTTCCGAACGTTGTCAAACAAACCGACTTCTGTCTGTTGCAATTACGGGATTCGTTTTTTTGACTGTGCTGGAATTTAGGTTGAAATAGCTTCGAATCTAGCTTCGAATTTCATAGTAATAAAACCAGTTTTGTCAGTTACATTGTTTATTGATGCAGAAAATCCTCATACACTTTCCTATTTTCAAATTGCAAGCCATAGACATAACCTGCAACGTGTTTTTGCAGTAAAAATAGACTATTGCGCAGGATGCCTGCAAATATAATTACAAAATCAGTACTTAATACTTGAGGCTAGTATGCAGCTCAGAAGTAATGTACATTAGGATAGGACAAGTAATGGTCAAAAAATGTTTTTACTGTCAGAATTACTTACCTTGTATGCAGTTTAAAAGGATGGCAAACTTCGTAACGTTAGCAACGCCTGTCCATGTAAAGGCCAGTATCGACTTAAAAAGTAAAGAGGTAACGGAATTTTGTTCAATATTACCAAGCGGAATTTTGCCATTGAAGCTGGATGGAAGCGAAATGTCACCTTCACTAATACGGAATAATCGAGCTGTATGTTTTGTAATGCCGAAAGTAACAGTGCACAGCTCGCATTATTGCGTGGTAATGCATCCTTGCATTGGTAATTCACAATTTTATTTTTCGTTCTTTTCAAGGTGGATACTGCTGCAGAAATTTGTTTTCGATTTTTTACTTTTCCGTTTCAGTAAACGGAATTTATTATGGGTTGATTGAAATGGAAAAATAAATTTCTTGGCTTAATCTATCAGGGGCTGTCACTTTTACTTGCGGAATAATATAAAAATATTCCGTTCTGTCAAAAATGAAACTAGAACACGTTAATCGCAATGCGATGTTTTAAAAATATTGGTTTCCTAATAAATTTCGTATGGTTATTTTTCTTAACGACCTATTTGGGGTATCATCCAAACCATTAAAGAAATGGTTGGAGAATTTGTGATATCGTTCGTTTAAGGTAATTTTTTTATCAGGGTTGCTCATTAATTCGCGTTTACAAAAATCACTTGCAAAACAAATCAAAATCGCTAATTTGACAATCATCAGTCATAACAGCTGGCTACAACTACCAATTTAAAATAATGTTCCATCTGCACAGAGAGGAATTTGATAGTCAATTTTCCATATGGGGGAGGATGACTATTGCAGATAGGATTTGAACCGACTATGATCATGGCAAAACACCATTAAAAATGGGATGCAACATTTCCGTAATGCGGAAAGCCTGTACCATGATCATAGCAAAAAAGCCATGAAGGGAAACATTGTAAAAATAGTCATCCTGACCATGATTTAATTGTCGGTACAACGATGAAATTTTTCTCAGAGTGTGTTTCAAATCGCGGTGAAAATAGAACAGAGCTGTCGAGCAGTTGCAAATCTGTTGCAAAAATTTACTCGAAAAGTAGAACTGCAACACAGCATTGGGAATGGCTTGTTTCAGTACTAGTTGTAAACTATAACAGGATAACAGCCCATACAAAGTAGAACAGCATTGGGATCGGCATTAAGTGGGTGTCACGACTAAAGGCCACTTCGATGGCGAATACGTGGCAGCTTATGACATAATGTGACATAAAATATATGGATTAACTGTCAAGAGCTGCCGCAACGCGCCGTTGCGCTCCCCATTGTAGCTGGCCCTTAACACTTCGATGAGACGTGTGGTTTCTTTTTGCGTGTAGATTCCCGGAAGCAGATACCGTTTCCTACTAAAAACGCTTAAAAATGTAACTCTGACACATAACGCTTAAGCTGTCAAAATCCATTTAAAACCGTTCGAGGTTCGAATCCAAAACTAAAAACAAGAGTGACAGACAACAAAAAGACCGCTAACTAGAATTTTTGATTAAATTGATCTTTGAGCAGGATATAATAATTTGCTGCAATTGGTATGGAGTATAGCAGGTAGCATTACCAGCAATTGGATCTAGGTAACATAGATTATAAGAAAACAAGAAATACATCCATCATTTCCGTTAGGCTTCGACTCCGAGTTTGTTCATACCTAAGAACAGGTACGTGGAACATAACCTAGACCTTGTTTGCGTAAATCTCAGTGCTTTGTTTTGCCTTGATCGGCGTTTCGTCACATAGACGACCGGTTGCTGACTAAGAACGCTCACCATTGTACTAATCTTCATAAGAAACAATGAAGTCACCATTGCCTGTACCGGAGTTCCTAGAGGAAAATAATCTTTCGCTGTCGTTCAAGCAACCACATCGAATAAATAGACTTCTGCGACCACCGAAACCACCGAAGCTGTATCCAAAGTTCGACAGCAGTGTCAATCGGAGCCTGAACGGATCCTCGTTGGCTCATGCAGTTTCGTTTCGAAGCAATCGTTCGGAGCTCAGCTCCCTGTATGAGCCAAGTAAAAGGGAATCGTACTACGAGCAGTGTTTCGAACAGATAGCCAAAGTGGGAGAAGGTTCGTTTGGGGAAGTGTTTAAGGTGAAGAGCAAGACAGACGGATGTCTGTACGCAGTGAAGAAGTCTAAGGAGTTTTTCCGAGGAGAAAACTACCGACAGGAAAGGCTGGAGGAAGTTCGACGGTACGAACAGTTTAGTGAGCATGAGAATTGTGTAAAAATGTATCAAGCGTGGGAACAAGAGGATCGATTGTTCATGCAGATGGAACTGTGCAAGGGAAGCTTAGAAGATTATGCCAGGGAACAGCGATTCATTCCGGAGCGTAAGATTTGGGCTATTCTCTTGGATCTGTTATTGGTAAGTAGAAAAGATATAAGACAAGTATAGCAAATTTTTGACACATTTTATTCTCTGCGTATTTTAGGGACTAAAAAGTCTCCACGATCGGAATCTAATTCACCTAGATATAAAGTTGGACAATATTCTAATTACGGACGACGGTGTTTGTAAGCTGGCTGATTTTGGTCTAGTTTTTGATTTAAGTAGTCGAAACATTAATCACGCTACAGAAGGTGATTCCCGTTATATAGCTCCAGAATTGATGGAAGGGCGATATACAAAATCTGTTGATATATTTAGTTTGGGGATTGCGATTCTTGAACTGTCTAGCAATTTGGAGCTTCCTTCGAATGGCCCTTTGTGGCAGCGACTTCGAAGTGGGTCCATCCCATCGGAGCTCCTATGTAGGTTATCTCAAGAGCTTCAGGATGTGATTCGATGGATGATGAATCCCATACCTGACTGTCGTCCATCCGTTGATACACTTCTACGATTACCCCGTGTATCGATACTGCACCACGAAATAAAGCGGTGGCGGGTGATTCGTGGATTGAAATCATATATGCATAGAAAATTGTGCAATTTGAAATGCTTATTGGCGAGCCTGGTGCTCTCAATTGCGAGTTGTTTACGATTGAAACATGCCAAGCCGTCCCTTCCGACCGACGATTATAAGCGGAAACCAAGTTACCGAAACAGTCATAACCGTAGCTTCTGTAATGGAAGTAATAGCAGCGTTCGGATGTGTCTCATGAAGGACTTCGACGATGAGCTAAATGAAGATCTGCAGTCCACGGAAGAGCTGGATTTGACTAGTGGAAGTGGTGGATCAGACGTGCAGATTACTCCTACGCTGAACAACGATATTCCAAGACATACGCCCCCTGTGAGGATGATGAATTCGACACCGCTCAATCACAATCACATAGGGTTGAGGCTTAGCTTCAGGAACCATCATATCGACACGCCTCCCAGAAATGTTAGGTAATATCCCAACTCCAGTCTTTACCAACACAGCCAAACTATATTTCAATAATCATTTCAGCTACGATTCGGTCGACGACGATATGCTTCCGTTAGACAACAGCAATCCGAGCCATCGAACCGAAGAATCATCCCTTTCTTCGCGTCACTCACTGCTGCATAATACGACTAGTCCCGCGAGCGACGCCTCCTTCTTAACAAAAAAGAAACTTTGCTTCCAGTCAGATGATTCAGATTAAACGGCTGCTTAGACCGGTTCCATGCATTGACGTTGTGAGCACTTCCTATCAATGAACTTCCATATGGTCATCAAGCAAACGACACAAGCGGAATCGGGAAACGGATCTCATAAGTTGGGTTTGATGTTTGTGCGCCCTTAATATTTCTTCTAAAAGATACGTACGTACTTTCGATTGCTGAGAAGTAGGTGCGAATAGTTTCACAGCATTCATTTGGGATACGGAATGATAATGTTTGCAAACCTATGGTGATCTAATACCTAACTGCTAGCATTTAAGCATATACACTAACTAGAAATGTATACTAATGGGTTAGTAATAGTGAAAATTGAAAGATTTTGTGATATACAAAGAAACCTTCGAAAATCAGAGATAGACAGAATGAATTGTCCGGATTTTCTTTCAGCTTTGGCTGTGTGCCGATTCAATTGTGTTTGAGAAAAATCTGTAAAAAGCATCAGAAAAATGGGGGCTCCCCCTCAATGTTAATAATATAATAGAAAATGTAATCAATATTACATTGAATACCTACTATTATACCTCCATTTAAGTGTTGATTATAAGAGATATATGATATCAAGTAGTAGCGGTTAGTATTTTGGGGGAATATTTTACATACATCGCAATAAAATGCTTATAACAATCTACTTTGAATTGGCACTGATTTATTAGAGAGGTTTCCCTTAGACCTACATGATCCTATGCGTACATATTCGACCGAGTTTTTGGTTTATATCGAAGCTTCATTCTTTAGATAGGGCAATAGAAAAGCCTCTAAGCTCTGATATGAATCTAAGCTGTCGTACGACTGTGATCGAATAGTATTATTCACGTGTTTCCGTAACGAAGTTATTGAAATCTGTATCTCGTCGGTGTTTTCTTCTAGTATTTATTCACTGCGAATAAATCTGTTAATTTCTGTCGGGGTACAAACTCACTGCGACCATTTATTGACCTATTGTGGTAAGACCCATTTATTGTGCGCAGTTCATTTCTACACCCACCAGTATTTAGGACTGGAGGTTGTTTTTTAGGCCTGCGTTATACCCCAGTCCGGAATAGCATCCATAATGAATGCTACTACCTTCTTGGGATTTATATTCCACCAGATATCTCGAGGTTGCATAATGCAACTCCCGAAATAACGTTTCCTCTTATTAAAGAGAAAACTGCATTCACAAAGTAGATGCTCTGAGGATTCAGTTTTGAACCCACAGAACCGACATTCTTCAGAATGAATCTTCTTTAGCTTCATTAGGAAGTGTCGCGATGGGCAGTGGCCGGTTAATAAGCCTACATACACACTTAATTCGCGCTTGCTAAGTTCCAGCAGTGCGTTCGTGTTTTTCACGCTTGGAACAATGAATCTTTTTGACTGGTTTATTCCAGTTGCAGTGTGCCAATTTGCTCCTACAGTCTGTTTCTCCCAGTTTCTAAGCTCCATCGATAATGCACTTGAGGATACTCCACAGAAAGGTTCTGGTCCATAGAAGGTGCCCAGAGACCCCTCCCTAGCAAGTTGGTCAGCAACTTCGTTGCCTGCAATGTTACTATGACCTGGTACCCAGAATAGGTTGACCCTATTCTTTGAAGCCAGTTCTTTTAGTAATTCAATGCATTCCCACACAAGCTTGGAATAGCACTCAAATGCGCTGATAGCTTTCAAAGCCGCCTGGCTGTCTGAGAAGATACAGATATTGGCGTGTCTGTATTTCCTTTTAAGACAGATGGCAGCGCATTCTAAGATTGCTTGAATTTCGGCTTGAAATACCGTAGGCCATTTACCCATTGGTATGGCGAGTTTAGTCCTGGGTCCATACACTCCAGCCCCAGTTCTATCACCCATTTTAGAACCGTCTGTGTAAAATACAATAGATCCTGGTGAAACTGTTGGCCCACCAGATTCCCACGTGTTCCGATCATTGATCGTTACTTTGTATGGTATATCTAAGATGGGTTTTTGTTGCATCCAGTCTTCATTTTGTGTCACCAACGGATTTATGTTGACATTTTTTTTATTATTTGTAAATGTCCTGTTAGGTCACCCTCAAAGATCCTTTTGTACCTTTTAAGTTTTAAGGCACTTTTTACTGCCTCTACCTGTACAAATTTATGCAAGGGTAACAGATGCATTATGGCATCCAGAGTGATAGTGGGAGTACTTCGAATAGCTCCTGTTATCGATAGAGTTGCTAAACGTTGCAGTTTAGCCAGCTCTCGTTGAGCTGAATTTATTTTGGTTCTGGGCCACCAGAATAGAGAAGCATACGATATCTTGGGTCTTATGACTGCCAGATAAATCCAACAGATTATTGTAGGCCTCAGTCCCCATTTCTTTCCAATTGCTCTCCGACAGGTCCAAAGAGCAGCAGTTGCTTTGTTTACAACATGTTCTAAGTGTTTAATCCAATTCAATTTCCGATCTAGTATGACTCCTAGATATTTAACTTGAGAGGAGAAAGTCAACTGTACCCCATCTAAAGACGGTGCCTTTATGTTGATAAGTCTTTTTCTTGTAAAAATTACAAGAGTTGTTTTTGAAGGGTTTACATTCAGCCCCTCCCTCCTGCACCAAGCAAGAGTGTAGTTTAATGCTGATTGCATTCTGTTTGATAACGTTGCATCATGCTTCCCCCGTATTATTATTACGATGTCATCCGCGTAGCCTATGACTTCATAGCCCATTGCCACCAAGTTATTCAGCAGATCATCAACAATTAAAGACCACAAAAGTGGTGAGAGCACACCTCCTTGCGGACAGCCCTTTGATGTACTTACTTCAACTGTTGATTCGCCTAATCTAGAGACAATGCAGCGATGTGTCAGCATAGCAGTGATCCAGTCTACGATGGAGCCATGAAAGCCCCGTGTATTCATAGCTGAACTGATTGAAGCATGTGAAGCATTATCAAAAGCACCTTCAATGTCAAGGAATGCACAAAAGGCCACTTCCTTGTGTTCGATGCTTTTTTCAATTTTTTGTGTCAACGTGTGCAGAGCTGTTATCGTTGACTTGCCTTTTGAATAGGCAAATTGTAACTTGTTCAGCTCGTGAATTTTGAAATACGAGCTTTTAATATGATCATCCAATATTTTCTCCATTATTTTTAATATTATGGAGGTTAGACTTATGGGTCTGTATGCTTTAGCTAGTGTTTTATCCCTTTTGCCGTTCTTGGGTATGAAAATAACTCTTACCTTCCTCCACCAAACGGGAATATAGCATAGTGTCATGCTACTAATAAACAACTGAACTAAGACCGGGACAATAATTTCCCTAGCGTGCTGCAATAGAGCAGGGAAGAGACCGTCTTCCCCCACGGCTTTGAAAGGTTCGAAGGAATTGATTGCCCAGTCCACCATCGTTGCAGAGAAAATTTTGCGGGACTTTTCAAGTGCATCACACTTGTTCATAGTTCTTCCAGGATTCACTCTCAACTGTCCCATTTCATTTCCATTAGAAGCAACTGAGCCTGGGAAGTGACTTTCCATCATTACTTCCAAAGTTTCTGAAGGACCTGTTGTAAAAGTACCATCGTCCCTCTTTAGATTGCCAAGGCCATTTGAATGTTCCTTGGAAAGGACTTTTTGCAGCCTGGCAGCTTCTGGAGTGCATTGGATGTTTTCACACATGAATCTCCAATGTTTTTCAGTGTATCGACGCTCAACTGAGATTTTTCCGTGGTCAAACGACTGAAAATACCCTCTCCGTTACATCATTTGTACCAGGCGAACATAACGCAAATTCTACAACTTTTTTTAAGTTTTGAAACGGAATGTTATTCACTTCAAAATGTTTAAAGATCCCAATCCACCTATCCTCGATTTCAGTCTTATTTTCATTCCACGGAGAAATTTTTTCATTACTTACATATATTTTTGCATAGGATACTTCGTCGAATAGCTCAGCTTCTTCTTTGTCGGCATCAACCGATTTGCCAGAATCATAAAATTTACGGACATATGCGAAACACGTTTGTACTGCCTGCCAATCAATGGTGGTTTTAAGGTTCACCCACTTAAAACAAATAACCTCGTCAAACTGAGAAACTCGAGCCTCAAGATAGTCAATACATTTCCGATAGAAACTAATCATATTCGACTTGTACAATGTTGACTTGGGCCAGCCGTTTTCCTCCAGATTTTTCAACTGACTTCAGACACTCAGTGGTAAAAACTGATTACTGATTCTCTCACGAAGTTTGAACTTGAGGTCATCAAGTTCAGCTGCAACCTCTGTAAGTGTGATGTTGTCGCCTTCATTTTTTTTTTCACCGTATTGTCAAATACCGACGCCTGACTATGCATGAAATACAACCACATTTCAGAGCTCTCATCTTCAAAAAATTCGCGAAGAATTCTTGGACTGTGATCAATCGACAAAAAGTATGATTTCAGTGGTGAGAACAGTTTTAACACTCGTTCAATAGCTGGCATCAAAGCTAACCAGCGAGTCTTACTGTAGCTCACAATCCTCATGTATTCTACTTCTGCTTCCTCGCAAAAACCTTTCAGTTTCTCGACCCTGACCGTGAAAATATAGAAATGACTGTAGATCTTAACAATAATACCCTCAATATCCACGGGAAGTTGATCCGCCGCCGCCTGAATTGTGTTGTGAACGATATGGGCAGCGCATCCTACACCCAAAATCGGCCTTTGTAGCTGATCCTTTAGCTTTCAATAAACGTTGTTCGTACCCTTTCTATGGAGACCACCAAAATTTGTGTTTGCGTTGTCTGCACAAATCGCCGCTACCTTTCCCTGCATTTTGTATTTGCACAAAATTTCGTAAATTGATTCCGCAATAATGTCCGATGTTTCGCCAGGAAGCGATACAAAATCCAGAAACTTAACCTGAATTCCACGTTTGTAGTCAAAATATCTAATTACAGAGGGGACCAACTTTGTTTCCTTGTGATTTGAAGCGTTGGAGAAGATTGTTAGAAAATTGATGTAGTCCATGCATGTTGAAATCTGATCAACAGAATATGGAGCCAGGACATTTTTAGCAATCGCTTCTGTTTTGGTGCGACCGCAAGAGAATTTTGGCTCGAAAAGCGCACGAACAAGCTTGGACTCGGAATGACTGACTGTGCATGACGGTGTGACAGGTAAAAACAACCTCAGCATGAGCAAGCTGCTGCCGGCGTCGGTTGTGTCGTGGTAAGCGTGACTGCTACTTGACACCCCAGTGGGTCTGGGTTCAATCCCAGTCGACGTCGGTGGTTTTTCTGAGGCGAAAAAATCTGGTCACGTCTTCCTTCGGAAGGGAAGTCAAGTCGTTGGTCCCGGCTCATATTCATGAGTCGATATGTAGGGACCAGGTGGTGGAGTCGTCTTCCTGGAGTCGGGATTGTCACCATGTGTCACCTGTTCCTTAAAACCGAATTCTCCTTTTCGAAAAAAGTTGCTTACTTTTGACGATGTGGTAGCCGCTCCTAGGGCGCGCTTATGTTTCTCCGTAGCCGTGTGCCTTTTAACATCGGTTTTACCTCCTGATCCGATGGAAAACTCGCTGCTAAAGGTTTCACAGTAAACGCTGCCGACGGTCTTCGCCTTTTTCAGGAAAGGAAATTCCTTTTTCAGGTCGTCCGAAAACAAGCACTGGCGTTTTTTCGACATGGTTGAAGTTGCTGAGAGATTGCCTACAGAACCGTATTCTAAACAAAATATCACAATATCAAGGTTTATGTACATACCTTGCACAATCAATAACAATTTCTCAAGTTTTCCTTGCTGAATTCGTAATATCGCACTGAAATTACTAAAACTGTTGCCACAGTCTTGCTGCACTTGATACAAACAAGGATAACTTTTGACAGATTTGCGCCGGTTGAAAAATTAAACACACTGACGAATCATTCTCACGAGCTCTTTTTCACAAACGCATCGCTTATGCAGGTTGAAAAAAAGACAACTGCTGTTTCAACTAATGAAGAATAGGAAGATGGATTTCTTGATGACACGATAGTGTTCGTGAGGTCAATCCATGACAGTAGCTGTCAAACGCATATAGAGATGTCACAAGTTTTTGAAAATATAAAAAAGATGTGAACAGTGCTTTGAACTAACATTGCTTATGTTGAAGCTTTGACATTACCTTGATAAAGCGAAAAGCATATTGATGAATACCAAATCGCGGGACATTTCTCTGGCTTAGGACGAACGCGGGACATTCCGCGGGACGCATTTGGACGCGGGACATTTTTTAGAAAAGCGGGACTGTCCCGCGAAACGCGGGACGTCTGGTCACTTTAGTCTAGTACCTGTTTTTTAGTACTGGATTGATGTATTTGACAGTTCGTACAACGCTGTACGTTGCAAGTCTGTCCCAGGCATTACAAATGTGTTTCAATGGTATTTCAAACAATCAATATGAAACTAGCAATTTTAAATTGGTTCACTGTTGTAGAACCCCGTGATCCGAAGCACACCCTGAGATCAGCACCTTGCAATACATTCTTGCGCTTTTCGCTACTAGAATCACTGTTTTTGTTTTGATTCGCTGGGTTATTTTGACAGAGTATTTGAGGGTGTGAGTTACGTTATTAGGGGGGAAACATTTATATCTTGGGACCGAGCTTGGGACCGATGTGCTGGTACTTCCTAAGCCAAAAACTGTATCCATTTCCTTCATGACTATCCAGCCGCTGGTATTACTGTTCCTTCTCACGGAAATGTTATTCAATTATCATGAACATAAGTGGATCAACTTAATTTTTGACATTTCCGTATGAAAAAAAAGAGATAATATTACAATAATTGTATTAGTACCTCTTTTTCTCATACGAACACCTCAAAAATAAAATTAATCCACTTATTTTCATGATAATTGAGTAGAATTTTTCTACTCAGCAAACAAACATTATAACATTATTCTGGCGAGAGATTGGCTATGATCATGGGCTAATTATGTTGGTGAGTTTAGTGAGTTCGCCAAATTGAAGGTAATGGCTTACCCACAATTGATACGTCGCGTTTGCGTGTTTTTGACAGCTTTCTGGTTTTGATTTATCAAGATAGTAAACAGAGGTGGGCTTGGAAATGATTCACTGAAACAAATGCTGGGTTAGATATTCCGATTAACATTTACCCCCAGGTGAGGAGGATACCTCAATCATTCTTCTGCGTTGTCGATTGGTTGTACCGCTATCTTCGTTGTTGCTCTACGGTAGGTGTCGTTTCCCGTGCGAATAATCACCACCCGTATTACGCCACCCTTCCCAGTATGTGTGTCAATGATCCTGCCGAGCTTTCAAGTTTGTGGCGGCATATTCTCAGCAGGGCAGGGTCCTTATGCCACTTGCTTCGCTTCTGGAGACTGGTCATATAATAATGAATACCCGGAGAAGTCTGAGTGAGTAATATTGATTATTGAACTGTTAAAATTTAGGCTGACCAAATAGTTGTGGATTCTCTTAGTGAACGCGTCCCTTATCACAGTTCCTTCATTGATTATGATCTATCCACGATACAGGCTATTTAAGGAGTTCTAGATCAACTTCGAACAATTTTAATTCCCCATATTTTTATTAAAAAGTATCAACATTTCAATTGCAATAGAAGAATTTTCACTGATGGGTCGCGCATTGATGGATCCACTGGTTTCGGTGTCTACAATGAATACTCATCCGCCTTCCGGAAACTTCAGGAACCTTGTTCTGTATATTTTGCTGAGCTGACAGCAATCAATTTCGCGTTGGGGATGATTTCCGAACTGCTAACGACCATTATTTCAGCTTCTCGGATAGTCTCAGAACCGACAAACCGACATGAAACTCAATCTTCACAATTGATCAAGAATCCATAACGACCGATTCAAATGTGCAGCGATCCTATCTGTCAAAACCTATAGAATCATTTTATCTAGATCAAATAAATGTGTCCAGAATTGCTCAGACATGAACCTTCTTCTCAAGTTCCCAAGCGTGTTGGTGGCTTGAATAAACGTTCTCAGCGAGCAGGAAGATAGATGTCAGTAATATGATTTGAACAGAAACATTAAGACATTTGCTATTGTCATTCATGTCGGTTTGTCGGTAGTCTCAGCTCTATTGAGGCCCTCCGATTGGTGAAAACAGTGAGGCACTCATCTTATTTTCTTTCAAAAATAAGGGAGAAGATGCCTTGGTGGAAAGATCATTTAGGAATACCTTTGTATGGGTCCCCTCACATTGCTCAATTCCAGGCAATAAGAAGGCGGACTCTCTAGCAAAGGTGGGCGCAAAACAAGGCGAGATTTTTGAAAGAAGAATTCCACATTATGAATTTTTCCCATTAGTACGTCAGAGTTCTCTTCAAAGTTGGCAAAACGATTGGACAAGTAATTCTCTTGGGCGGTGGTTACATTCTATTATTCCAAATGTTTCGTCGAGATCGTGGTTCAAATGTCTCGATGTAAGTCGCAGTTTCATTCGTGTGATGTCAAGACTTATGTCCAACCACTACTCGCTAGACGCACATCTGTATGTTATGTATGTGTTGTACTGGTTCGAGATATTTTGGCTCTATGTTATCTGGAGTTTATGAAACTCATTTATGTTTTTTTAACTAACATTAGCCTTAGATTGTGATTAGTTTAACATGTATGTTTAATATTAATTTTTTTTATCTGTGTTTGTGCTTTTTTTCTTTCTAAAAAATGTTCAATCCAAAAAAACCAAAAGTTGTATAGATATGAGTTTTTTGCCACTTTCGAATTTAAAATAAATGTGTTATGTAAACCATACTTCAAATTCCCACCCGTGTTCCCATCCTTTAAATTGTTATTCCTATTAACCTCGAGACGGCCGCGAGTAATCGGTTCTATCCTCCTTACACGGTAAATCTGGAAAACTCATATTATGACTATATTTTGCACATTTTCAAGATTATAGGTGATACGTCAAAAAGTGACTTGTTTTTATACACTAATGAAGAGTACTTTTTACGCCTTTTCAAGTATGTCAACGGCGACAAAAAATGCGTAAAAATTAGGCACCGCTAAGAGAAGACAATTAACAATGCTCGTGACTTGATGATGTGTGTGTGTTTCCAATCTAACACCCATCGGCCGGCAATGGTATTATGGAAGAAATCTGTTTACAACAATCCTACAAGCGACCATTGGAAGCAGCTTTAATCCGGGAGCTAGAAAGTGATAGCTCTACTGAAGATCCAGCAACCCATTTCAGAATGTCACGCCCATTCCGAGGTTACTTTCACATAAAATAAGCCCCGCCTGTAAACATTACCGATATCATTTGGATAAGGGCACTGCAACACACTTCAAGATTTGAAAATTTTAAATTTTCAAACCAGGCACGTATTTAGTATTATTGGAAAATAGGATTATTGTTATATAGTTATAATCAGATAGATCTCACCCATGTCCGCCTCCTCAATCACACTATCTTGTTCATTCGTAAAAATAAAAATTTTCGACGGTGATTCGTATTTAATTTCATGCACTCACGCCAGTAAGATATGCAACCTGCATAACAAAACTCTGTACACCCCGTGGTGAATGCACCTAAAATTATGTGAAAGCTTTTCACCCGCCCATGCGCGTTGTTTTCGTTTGCTGCCTCTGACCAGCAAATGGCCGTTCTCTACATTGCACTAGTTTTTTTTTTTTCACTCCACACTCTGCCAATAATGCAAATCCCAGGTATGAGGGGGGTTAAAATAGCTTGCAAATATATAAAATATATATGATGTCTCGGGGAAAAAGGGAAAAAAAAATAAAAAATAAAAAATTCCCCGAGAGTGTCATATTATTATTTATAATAAAAAAAAAAGATGAATTATTTTTTTGGGGGGGGGGGGGGGTATTAATGTTTTGGTGATGGAATTTTTTATAAATATATTTATTTTTAGAGCACCCGTACCGGTGCGCGACTAAACTATATTTGATCGCCCTCACCATCACTTCAAACCGTATCGGGCGCAACTAAAAGCGCTAGCAAAATTGTGGCGCGACTATCGGAAAGCATCAGGCGCTCAAATTTAGCAACGCGATAGTGGCGCGAGAGAGGGTTGCTATTCGACTGCCAATTGTCAAAAATCTCCGATTGGTTTGTTGTTTATTTTTGTTTACGCAATCAGGATTAGGGGCAAATTTTGAATTTGATTTAAAGAAAATTATTGCTTTATCAACTTTAAGTCAATTTGGTTTAATAATAAGAATTTTATCAATAGGGTCGTGCGATGGCTTTTTCATGATTTCTCCTGGATAGATTTTTGGTTGGCATGAAAGAGAACCATTAGCCACAATGGCAACCTCTGGGGTGTCCCGGGGGAACCTGTAGGAGATGTTTTACGCCAAACCACGTGGTGCGACGGTTTTTTCTACATGTTTTTTTCTTCATGAGACTTTCGGTAGGCCTGAAAAGAACCATTAGCCACATTGGCCTCTCTCGGAACCTCTGAGGTGCCCCGGGGGAACCTGTAGGAGGGGACATTTGTGTTTTTGCACCAAACCACGTCGTGCGACAGCTCTTTCTTTTTGATTTCACCTGGAGAATCCTTCGGTAGGCATGAAAAGAATAATTTACCACAATGGCCCATCCGGAAACCTCTGGGGTGATTTGGCGAAACTTATAGGAAAGGACATTTATATTTTTGTACCAAACCCCAGTGGTTCCCAGAGAGACCACTGTAACCAATGGTTCTTTTCATGCCAACCGAACGTCTCTCCAAGAGAAATCACGAAGAAAGAGCCATCGCAATTGACTATGTTTATGACGATCACCGAATCTGTCAAACTGATGATGGAGCACTAGTTTAGCAGCGACCGATACAGAACACGGTAACAAAATATAGTAGCGACCGGTGTGAGATTGAGTGACTAAACTAAAATGACAGCTCGATGCGCTAGTATTTTAGTCGCCCAGATAGTTGCGCCCGATACGGATGCTCTAGGAAGCTTGGGACCGAGCTTGAGACCAATGTACTTGGTAGTTCCTAAGCCAAAAACTGTATCCATGTTCTTCTCGACTATCCAGCCGCTGCAATAAGGTTAAAACAATTAGATCCAGAACGTTTGTTAATCAACTCTGTAACAAAATGCGTGAGTCATTTTCTGCCCAAAACCTAGACCGGTTTTTGTTATTTATTTTCTGCCAATTAATAAACAAGGCTGTGTAATTTATTGATGTCTATTTCACATTCGAATTTAAATTACGGAATTGAGCCGTTTTCAGCAATACTCGAGCAAAATTGATATTCCGAAGTGCGTAAAAAGTATCCATCTTTTATGTTTGAAAAGGAGTAAAAAGTATGCATCTTTAACTTTTGAAAAGGAGTAAACAGTATGCATATTTTACTTTTCAAAAGGAGTAAAAAGTATGCATGTTTTACTTTTTTGCTAGGAGTAAAAAGTATGCACATTTTGGAGTATATTCGGTTTACGCAAAAGAGAGTAAAAGCAATATACTCCTTTTTGGCGTAGTCCCAGTTTCCCTCGAAAAAGCATACTTTATAGTCATAATAGCGTCAATTGAGATTACCATGTACTTAAGTTTTAAGATAACTGATGTGTTTTGTTACCGGACCCTAACCAAAACCGATTGGGGGGTAATTTATTATACTGCCAGTGGGGTGGAATATTTACCCGCCCCTCATATAGCGGACTGTATGTTGTTTTCGGGAGTTTCTTTTGGAGTTCTATTCATCCTTTTCAACACACCACATCACACATTCATAGAGCTATCACGAAGCACATATATTTCGTCTCTTCCACACAACATACATTTTATTTACAATATTTAAAGGGCGAACACGAAATTATTGCGACACCGAAAATGTCATGCCAACTTTCTTATAATGTTTAGAATCAAACCAAAATTTTAGGGTAGTTTTATACATATATTTACTTCAAAAATCAAAAGAAAAGTTAATCGATGGAGCCTTGAGTGTAAAATTGAACGCATTTTCGCTTGATGCCCTTCATCAAAGTCTTTACAGTGTCATCCGGTACCAGTTTCTCAGTTTTTTTTTCCATTTTCTTAACATGTCCTTCTCGTCTTTGACTGTCTTCTTTCTCTTCCGAAGTTCCCGCTTCATCATTGCCCAGTACTGCTCCACCGGGCGCAGCTCCGGACAGTTTGGCGGATTCATGTCATTTGGAACAAAGTGGACAGAATTGGCCTCATACCACTCCAGGACACTTTTAGAATAGTGGCATGATGCCAAATCTGGCCAAAATAGCGGAGCTTCGTCGTGCTGCTGCAAGAACGGCAAAAGGCGCTTCTCGAGGCACTCAGATTTGTAGATCTCGCCATTTACTGTGCCCTTTGTCACGAAAGGCTCACTCCTCAGTCCGCAAGAGCAGATGGCCTGCCAAATGAGATATTTGGAGGCGAACTTCGACATTTTCTTCTTCTTAAATTTGTCGCCCACATAGAACTTGCTCTTGCCGGTGTAAAACTCCAACCCCGGAATTTGCTTAAAATCGGCTTTTATATACGTTTCGTCGTCCATCACACAGCAGCCACATTTTGTCAGCATCTTCTCGTAGAGCTTCCGTGCCCGAGTTTTAGCCGTCGATTATTGCCGCTCATCGCGGTTTGGGAAGTTCTGTACCTTGTATGTATGTAGTCCAGCTCTCTTCTTTGCATTCTGGACGTAGCTCTGCGACATGCCGATCTTTTTAGCCAAATCAGGGCTTGAGACGTTGGGATTTGCTTTAATCTTCCGCTTCACCTTTCCCTCCGTCTCTTTGTTCTCCGGTCCCGGTTTTCTTCCAGCTCCTTTGCCGTGGTCCAACGTCAACCGCTCCTGGAACCGCTTCAATACTCTGGAGACGGTTGAATGATGAATGTTCAACATTTTTCCCCGTCGCACCGGCAGGTCAGGAAATTCCAGGTGTTTGGAAAGAATTTATTCTCTCGACTCGCGTTGGTTCACCTCCATTTTCGTTGAATCGAAAAACATGACTTCGGGTTTGACAGCATGTAAACAATACACCTCAATGAGAAAGTGTGCAAAATTTGGTTGATTTTTACCCAATGGTAAAAAAGTTATGCCCTGTTGAATGTGTCGCAATAATTTCGTGTTCGCCCTTTACATGTCGCGATCGCTAATTAATTTAATTGGAAAAAAAAAACTAATTTTGAAATTCTCGGGAAGAGCAGGCAAAAGTAAAAATGTATTACCCAAACAAAAGGGACGCATTTTGGAATCTCCTGTCGAGACTGTGTCTGTGGTGAAGAAAGCAGATAACGAAATTAGGGATTTCACTATCGTAAAACTCAGGTAACGCATGGCTAAGAAAGACAGAGAATGGAAACTTCCAAACTCTTGGGAGAAACCAGAAAGCGGAGCGCTGATAGGGAAGTTTAGTTAGGATAGGGAAGTTTAGTTAGGCTGATAGGGAAGTTTATTTAGGATAGCTTGAAAGGTAGACCAGAAAGGAGAATGGAAATTCCTCAACTATCGGAGGAGGACAGACGGGAAGTAAATAGAAACCCTAGAAAAAGGGGGCAAAAGGAGGTAGATTTGGGCAGTGAGGTAGAAAAGTAGGTTAAGAATTTCATGTATATAAACCATACAAATTATATAATAAATAAGTATTCAGTATTCAACTTTCAAACGCTCAAGCAGTCGTTGACGTGTCAACGTTTCTTTTGTCCGAAACTCAGTTGAAAATCCGAACGAGCAGCACACTACCGTGCAATCAATTAAGACAAGGAATAGTCCCTATCTTTGGTGAAACTAGCCTTCCTTAAACGATCCACGGAGTTGTCAGACTCTAAGCCTTTTCTTTCAACGAGGTGACAGCGGTCAGCCTCGAAATAACATTTGGTGGCCAGCCAGAGAGGAACGGGAAAATTGAATCGCCCTTTTCCAACGAGGAAATCAAGTCGGACAAATCAACGTTATCACTCGAATCTGAAACTCAATAACAATGGAATCCTTCGTGCAAAACGACAAAGGGAACTGTCGTCTTTGCGTGAACCCGGATACGAAGGAAAATATGGTGGCATGCGATGAATGCGATCGTTGGTTCCACCTGGGATGTGCAAAGCTGAAACACATGCCCAAGGAGGATGAGAGATGGATTTGCATTAAATGCGAAGCGCTGGAAAAGAGAATGGCGCAGTTGATGCTCCAGGTGAAGAGCTCAACACCACTCAAGAAAGAAGAAAAAATCGAACCAGGAACATCCAAAACGATTAATAATGAACAGCCATGGATGGTGTATCTAAAACGGCAAGCATTGCAACAACTGCCGAAGTTTGATGGGTCATCAAAGGATTGGCCATCATTTAAGAACATTTTCACAACAACAACAGCCAGTGGCCAATTCACGGATTTAGAGAACCTAAATCGACTATCACAAGTCCTTAAAGGTAGGGCTGCAGATAGTGTTAGGCAGCTGATGATAAACGCCGATAATGTTCCAAAGATAATGGAACGGCTGGAGGAAAATTTCGGTCGATCCGAATTTATTTACAAAGAAATGCTGCATGATCTGACAAGGATCAAGAAAAATAGTAAAACAGTAGTCAGTGAGATTTCCGATGCGCTGGAAAACATGGTGAATAATTTAGACCAGGCTCACAGTAAATACTACTTGTACGACCATCGATTAATTGAAGAGACGGTACAGAAATTGCCGTACAGTTTGCAAATTCGTTGGACGGAAGTATGTCAGGAAAACGACAGCCCACCGACACTGAAGGATCTCAGCAAATGGATACAGCCGAACGCGAGGACGCAAAGGCTAATGAATGTTTCAACCACGAACGAGAAGAGAGATTATCGGGTGAATATTCACGATAAAAAGGGAGGTCGTGTTAATACGCATAAAAACACGCAACCAACAACCAGATTCCAATGTCCATGTTGTAAGGAATCACACAAAATTAAGTACTGTGAAAAATTTAAGGAACTGGACATCAAGGAAAGGGCAGAAGTTATTATGCAGAACCGTCTTTGTTTATGTTGCTTAGAAGGAAAACATTATGCCAGATTTTGCCCAATGAAAAGAACATGTGGTATCGATAATTGCGAACGATATCATAACAGATTACTTCATCAAGCGAAATCCACAAGAGAAGAAAATATGGAAGCGGCAACGAACCATCATCAAGCAAAACCAAGTAATATTTACTACCAAGTAATACCGGTTACTATAAAGAGCGGTGATAACAGCATCGACACACACGCTTTCTTGGACGCTGGATCTTCATTAACGTTACTGGATGAAGACTTGGCAAACCAATTGAAGCTAAAAGGAAATACCGAACCTCTGTGTTTGAAGTGGACACAAAATATTTCACGCAACGAAATGACAAGTCGCCGAGTTCAGTTATGGATAAGTGGAAGCACTAAAAAGTCTTATGCATTGAAAGGAGTAAGAACTGTCAAAAACTTACAACTCCCTATGCAAACATTGAATTTTGAAAAGCTCAGTGAAGAATATAAGCATCTGCAAGGCTTACCGATACAAGGGTATGAAAATGTGCAACCGAAAATTCTGATAGGGTTGAATCATAGTCACCTGTTAGCACCTGTAGAAAGACGACTGGGAGGTGAAGGTAAACCAACAGCCATGAGGACCAAACTAGGATGGCTAATATTTGGAAACATTTCCAAGACGGTAGAATGCGGAGTTATGATGTTGCACGATGAAGAAATTAGTCTGAACACACAACTACAAAAATATTTTTCTGTAGAAGATTTCGGTGTCAAAATTCCCGAAAATCTACCAGAATCAAAGGAGTTACAACAAGCCAAAAAGAAAATTGATGAAACAATGAAGTACCGCAATGGACGCTATGAAATTGGATTACTGTATCGAAATGATGAATTCCAGTTTCCTGATAGCTATAATTATGCTCTACAAAGGCTTTGTAAGCTTGAAAAGCAATTAGGAGAATCACCCGAATTAAAAGAATGGACCATCAATATGTTCAAAGAGTACGAACAAAAAGGGTACATAAGAAAGCTTACTTCGGAGGAACTCGAAGAACCACAGGCTCGTATTTTCTATTTACCACATTTTGTGACGGTAAACAAGAATAAGACACCACCGAAGCCGAGGATCGTATTTGATGCCAAAGCAAAGGTACAAGGAGTTTCTTTCAATTCAGCCTTATTATCCGGACCAGATCAGACTACATCATTATATGGCATGTTATTACGTTTCCGGGAATCAGCAATAGCAATATGTGGTGATATAAAAGAGATGTTTCTTCAAGTTCAAATAAGGAGATTGGATCAACACACTCAAAGATTCCTGTGGAGAGATTGTGGAAAGAGAGAACCAGATATCTATGTAGTACAAGTAATGACTTTTGGATCAACTTGTTCACCGGCCTGCGCTCAAGCAGTGAAAAACTTCAACGCAAAAAGATACATCGAGAAGTATCCAGAAGCAGCAAATGCAATAGTGAAGCAACACTATGTAGACGATTATGTCGACAGTTTTGCAACAGCAGAGGAAGCGAAACAAAGGATTAAAGAAATAATAGAGATCCATGATAATGCAAGTTTCTTTTTACGTAATTTTATTACGAATGATAATGAAACTATCATGAGTATTCCAAGTGATCGAAGACAGCATTCAAACATCAAGATGATCGAAGATAAAGAACTTAGTAATGGGGAAAAAGTTCTTGGAATATATTGGGATACAGACAAGGATACGATCAACTTCAAGGTCAACTTTGAAAAGATACCGAAAGAAGTACGATCAGGTAAAAGATTACCTACGAAATCTGAGGTTCTGTCATTCTTGATGAGTGTATACGATCCACTAGGACTCATCGCGAACATAACTGTTCACGGAAAAATATTTATGCAAGAGTTGCAAAAAACTACACCAGAATGGAAAGTCACGATTCCAGAAAGTTTGTCTCGCCAGTGGAAAGAATGGTTAGAGACTATAGAAATGGCACAACACATCACAATACCGAGATGTATGACAGACGGAAGTGCTTCACCCGTAAGGCTACATACGTTTGTTGATGCGTCAGAGCAAGCATACGCAGCTTGTGTGTATATTCAAACGGACACAACCATTAAATTAGTAACAGCGAAGTCGAAAGTAGCCCCAATAAAACCTTTGTCAATACCAAGACTGGAACTACAAGCAGCCGTGCTCGGGACACGATTAATTAACAAAGTAAAGGAAGAGATCAGGCTTCCAGTAGAAAGCAGTACCATGTGGTCAGACTCACAAACTGTATTAGCATGGATTCGTAGCGAACAAAGAAAATATAAACAGTTCGTCTCGCATAGAATTGGCGAAATATTAGAAACAACCACAATTGCACAATGGCGATGGGTACCATCGAGCGAGAATCCTGCCGATGAAGCCACAAAGAAGACGAGCGGTAAAACGAATTGGTATGAGGGACCAGAATTCTTAAAATATTCTGAAGACAATTGGCCAGCGAAGAAGACTCCTGAAAATACTGATGAGGACCTGAAGGATTATATCGCAGTACACACTGAGGAGGATTTCAACATAGTTCGAGAGAATGACTACTCAGACTGGTGGCGGCTCGTTAAACATTTGATAATTATTAAAAAATTTGCTCTATGGATATCGAAGAGCAAAGATTTCAACAGAAACTTCAGTATGGAGGATAAAGAAAAGGTGGAAAATCTACTATATCGAAAGGTACAGTGGGAAGTGTATCCCAATGAAATGAAGGATTTAGTAGAAAATGGTTTTTTGACAAAACAAAGCCCTCTGATGAAATTAGCACCATTTGTGGACGATGAAGGAGTAATGCGTTCAGGAAGTCGATTAAACAACCAATCGAGACGCAACACGTGCGTAAAAATTCCAATAATACTGCCACAGAAGCATCACATTGTTTTGCTACTAGTGAAGTCGTATCATGAACGATACCTTCATAGAAATACTAGAGTAGTAATGGATGTAATAGAACAAAAATATGCGATCCATAACTTAAATGCAGTCGTAAGAAGAGTTGAATCCGCTTGTTCAAAGTGCATCATACGGAAGGCACGTCCAAATGCACCACAGATGGCCGCGTTGAAGGAATGTCGGACGGATCCAGTGACATATCCATTCATTCACACAGGAGTGGATTATTTTGGGCCCTTCGAAGTTAAAATAAAAAGGTCGATTGAAAAACGATGGGGAGTGATTTTCACTTGCATGGCAACTCGCGCAGTTCATCTAGAAATGGCCGAATCATTGTCAACAGATTGCTTTATAAGATTGTTGAGAGACTTCCAAGCTCAATATGGCAAGATTACGCATCTATACAGCGATAACGGTACGAACTTCAGAGGAGCTAGTAATGAAATGGAACGGTTAATCAAAGAGATCAACGATACTATGAGTAGCTATGAAGCAGCAAAAATGAACATTGAATGGAATTTCAATCCGCCAGGAGCACCGCATTTCGGAGGAGCATGGGAGCGACTAATTGGAGTGATAAAATCTTCGTTGAAGGAAATGTTAAAATCTTTTCAACTTCGAACTCCATCACCGGATGAGTTGAGATCAATGCTCAAACAAGCGCAATTCATAATGAATTCAAGACCGTTAGTAACTAGTTCACATGACATCACAGACGAAGTATTAACGCCCTTTCATTTTACGATACTTCGTGCTGGCGAATACATACCACCACATGCGCCAAGATCCCATGAATTAAGTAATAAAACATGGAAAAGTATTTTGAACCGCGCGGAATCGTTCAAACAGTTGTGGGAAAAACGCTACTTAACTAGCCTGAGAAAACGTAATAAATGGACAAATAAGGTAGAGCCATTAGCAGTAAATGATGTCGTCGCAATTGCTGAAGATGACATGCTCACTGGAAAATGGATTAAAGGAATCATCACGAAAATTCATCAAAGCGAAAACGGACAAGTGCGTTCAGCTGAAATACGTACAGCAAAAGGAATTCTTACTCGACCAGCAGTTAAGATTGCAGTTTTGGACCTAAAAGATTCATTCGACAAGAAGATTACATCGCAATCTACACCGGTAGCTGAGCACAGAGTTAATCATCATGAAGAATTACGCGACAATAAAAGGAAAATCATCAATACAACGTTTCCCAACTGGGGAAAAAGGAAAAAGATTGACGAAGATAAAGTCAAACTGATTCGTGAAGAGATTACTCCGAAGCAGAATACATCGAGCAGGAAAACGATAAGAGCTAGTCCAATAAACCTAGCAAAATCTATCGTTATAGCAGCATCAATTTTATCACTGACCGATGCTTTAAAAATCAAACCCATTGAAGAAGATGGATTAATTTACGACCACTTTGGAACGTGTTTAGTCAAACGAGGAACGTGGAGAACTAACATTCAAACAAATATTAAACCATCAGAGGATGTATTAGCGATACAAGACATCCAGGGTATGATAAACAATGCTACACAAGGTATTGATTCTTACGTAGGACCAGTGAAAACAAATCAAATGGTAGAATCTGTAAAACATCATTGTGATGATGCTATTCAAAGTATAATGCGCGTATCACGAACCAAAAGAAGCAGAGGAATTCTAGGATTTTTAAAGGATCTTTTCTTTGGAACTGACGATACTGAAGATGAATTACGTGCGATGAGGATACATGAGGAAGAGAAAGTTCATCAATTATCTAACGCATTAGCTAAAATGAATGACAAAGTTAAAGTTTCATCAAGACAATTCAACAATCAAATCTTCACGTTACAAAACGCAGTTAAAAACTTCTACCATACGAATGAAGGATTTGGACATGAACAGCTTTACCAAGTAATAACGGAAACATTATTGTTGGCTAAAGAAATGATAGATGATATAACAAACAAGTATGAGAAGATAAAAACAAACCCACTTTCAGTCGAAGAGTTGGAAATGATACGAAAAAAAATTAGAAAATCACTATCACCAGGATATGCACTAATGGACAGTTTAAACATGATACAATATGAAAATCAAGAAGTAAATGGATCAATTATAGTAACGATGTGGACAACTATTATCAGCCGTAAATCTTATGAGGTATTTAAAGTTATTGCTATTCCACACACTAAAAATCATACATTGATGCATGTTGAAAATCCATTAATTGCAATTGGAAAACAAGGAGAATATTTCTATCCAGCGAAAGGAATGGTAAAATTAAACAGGACACACTACATGACATCGGATATACAGTTTAAAAAGGAGCCCGATTGTATTGCTGCAGCGTTATTACAAGTAAAAACAAAAGAAACGTGTACTACAAAACAATTACATGCACCATATGTGGAATTTGTTCAACTATCAGAGCTAAACACCGTGTTATATTACACAGATAACCCCAAGGAAATTTTAATACATTGCAACAATTCAATATTACCACCACCATATGAATCAGCAATAATATCTATGGAACCAGATTGCAAAATTGAAACGAAGAGCATTATGCTACATGCTAGTATAGCTGGAGAAAGTCAACAACCACTTACGTATTTCAAACCCAGAACCAATATACATTGGCCTGTATTGCTAAATACAAGCAACGTGAATTGGAGGACAAATTTATCAGAAAAGGTTACGAAACAGAGAAACCCATACACCTATAACATCAACGAGGATATCTACAACGACGACGGTGAGATTGGCAGAATAGATCACCATGGAGTAATATTAGTATCTTTAACACTGATGACAATAATTGTGGCGTTTGGAGTGTACTACTACGGCATCAGACGGTTATGGCAAGGAGTGTGCAATAGACAAAGCAACCCAACAACGATCACACAACCAACATCGGAGCGAATTGAAATGTTTAACAGAAGAAGATACGTTAACCAGGGAAATAATATTCAAGAAGACAGTGTATAAAGTTATTGTAATCATGAATTAAAATATTAGGTAAATTACTTTCATTCAGTTCATTAAATTAATACTACGAAAGCTCCGTATATTTTTATTCGTAAATCTGTCGATTTACGGCGGTGAGAATGTCGCGATCGCTAATTAATTTAATTGGAAAAAAAAAACTAATTTTGAAATTCTCGGGAAGAGCAGGCAAAAGTAAAAATGTATTACCCAAACAAAAGGGACGCATTTTGGAATCTCCTGTCGAGACTGTGTCTGTGGTGAAGAAAGCAGATAACGAAATTAGGGATTTCACTATCGTAAAACTCAGGTAACGCATGGCTAAGAAAGACAGAGAATGGAAACTTCCAAACTCTTGGGAGAAACCAGAAAGCGGAGCGCTGATAGGGAAGTTTAGTTAGGATAGGGAAGTTTAGTTAGGCTGATAGGGAAGTTTATTTAGGATAGCTTGAAAGGTAGACCAGAAAGGAGAATGGAAATTTCTCAACTATCGGAGGTGGACAGACGGGAAGTAAATAGAAACCCTAGAAAAAGGGGGCAAAAGGAGGTAGATTTGGGCAGTGAGGTAGAAAAGTAGGTTAAGAATTTCATGTATATAAACCATACAAATTATATAATAAATAAGTATTCAGTATTCAACTTTCAAACGCTCAAGCAGTCGTTGACGTGTCAACGTTTCTTTTGTCCGAAACTCAGTTGAAAATCCGAACGAGCAGCACACTACCGTGCAATCAATTAAGACAAGGAATAGTCCCTATCTTTGGTGAAACTAGCCTTCCTTAAACGATCCACGGAGTTGTCAGACTCTAAGCCTTTTCTTTCAACGAGGTGACAGCGGTCAGCCTCGAAATAACAGAACTGTTGGGATTCCTCTTGAAAGCTTGAACTACCCGCTTGTGATCCTTAACAGTATACGAAGATTTTTTTTTGTTTTTTTTTTTTTTCGATAGATGGTCAAACGTTCGTGGTACCGGTTTAAAACACGAGACACCGTAGAATGTACTATTCCCAGCTTCCTGCTGATGGCACGATGAGAAAGATCCGGATTTTCAAGGTACGTTCGCAAAATTTCTTTGCGCCGCTGCTGTTCTTCCGACTCCATCTTCGCATTCATTGCCGATAATGTGACCCATTAACCATTAAGCCTCGAGCTAGCCACGAGTAAAAATCGAAAAATAAAACATTGTTAATAACAATATTGAATATCGACTCAGCAAAGTGTAACACACGTCTGAGCCTTACAAATAAACGAACTAATTAAAAAAACAAGTTGTGGATCTCATGTGTGGAAATGGAAAATTGACATGAGAAGGTTAATACTAAATAAATTACTGCACATTCTTGGCCGACATGAGATAATGAGGTGATACCAAAATAAAATACCATGTTTACACTTCAATTTTCTTTATTAGTTAACTATCGCTTTAAATAAATATTTACAAAGATACTTTTTCCATGTTTTCTACTCGTTGTTTCATCATTAACTTGTCTCGTCTATAATTAACATACAGTGAATTTTTCAATCGTTTTTTGTTTATTTATCCTTCACATTTTCATACACATATTTCGCCGTTCTCTGCTCTGTATTCGTTGGCTAATTGCTAACTTTTAGTATTAATTAATTGTAATTTCCCTATCGTTACTGTGGGTCCTGTAACCGTCTGTCATTTTGTCTGTCTGTCTATCTGTCTGTCCGTAAGAGTCGACATCAAGTCGTACGTTCTAATCGCTCTAATTGGAATTAGAAATAGAATTCCTTCTCCTGGTGCGCCAGTTTTGTCGTAACAGATTGTTTACATCTGTATTGGTGCTGATTGTGTTTTTCTTCTTTATTTAACCCGAAATGCTTTCGCTACTTGCTAACCTGTAAATACTGCTTTAGATTTTTATGTTTTTGTTTTTCGTAAAGATGGGAGTCGAGGAGTAATTTGGTTGAAGGGATTAAATCTGGCGACTAGACTAGTGTTGGGGCGCCATTTCGTTTGTGTCACTGAAAAAGTCCCACGAGAAGGTGGACTAAAGGAGGTCTGAGCTGTCATTTCTAGCTAATATGTATAACTTAAGTTGGTTCGTTAGCATTCTCTCACTGATATGGAGATGGGAGGATGAAGTTGAGGAGTTATAAGTTGGCGTTGGTGAAGACACATTCGCCGATAGGCAAGGGATAGGGAATAGGGAATTATAATTTAAGCAAATAAATAAGTGTTCTTTAGATTCAAAGATACTCGTTGCAGATCCGAAATAGTGGAAATTGGCAGTAGAGTGCCATCTCACTCGCTACGGATCTAGATATAAGCTATACGAAAAAACCCTACGACGTAGTGACGGAGTTGAAAATCATCGGTTTTGTTGTCGCTAATTCTACACATTTTAGTTTTGTTTCTCTCTCTTCTTTTCTATTTCAGGGCTTGTAGACAAGAGGGAAGGGGACATGAAGGCGATGCATGTTTGGTTTGAATAAATTAAGCGTGTACATAAATAGGTTAGTGTGAAATGAAGAGGAGCTTGGAATTACAAAAGCGTGTTGGTTTTCATTTTCTTCTAAGATAGGATTTTAGATGAAAAGATAAGGGATTAGTGCACTGGGAAAAGCTCCTCTTGGTGGTGGGTGATGTAGCAAAGGGTGGTGTTGTATGTTCTTAGATTTGATAGAAGCTAGGAATTTTGATGCATTCAAGGAAGCGTTTGTTGGTTTAGAATAGTTTCAACATTCGTCAACAGATGTCACCGGTGTACAATGTGTTCCGTTGGGATGCTTTGGCGTAACTTTTTTTTTTTGAGGCCAATGATGGTCTATTTTCGAATGCTGAATCGCTCCTACCAGTGCTAGCATATTCCATTGAACTTCACCATGTAACTGACCGCCCAACCCACGCGCTTGTGTGTGGGTCAAGTATCCAGAGTGCCACTGCGTACCTAACCAATAAAACAAAAGCATCTAACAAAATGTTAACCGTTCGAACAGTGAAGCTCCACATGCAATTCGTCATGCACAACCGCGGCGCCGCGGATGGATCGGCTGAAGCATTTTACTTTGATACCAGGAACACGTGTGAGCTGCTGGGAGGGAAAGATATGGATGGTTTGGGATGAGTGTTGAATGTCAGTACCGGGACCCTAGTTTACCTGGACAGTGGCATGTGGTTAGCTACAAAATATGAGAAAAAAAGAAGAAAAGAAACAAAAAAAAAAAACGAGACCAGATTGTGTTTTGGTTACACGTATTAGTTCACCTTGAGGAACTGCGACACGAAGGTTGGAGCCGTACCTTTGCGATCGAAGTGTCTCACTCGGACGAAGAGGAAAGCTGCGACTAGTGAGGCCACGGCGAGAACCAGAAGCAGCATAACCAATCCACCGACAAAGCTCGGCACCGACATACAGATGGTTTCTGGATCTACGGTGCGTTGCGACTGGATCACAACGGTCTCGTTGTTGGCAGCACTGTTCAGTGCAAAGTTTACGTCACCTGGGGCAACGACCTGGATGATTCGTTCCGTGTTGACATCGGTCATCTCCTGTGCATCACGCTTATAGATGCGGGGTTTCACCACCACAGTCATGGTATCACGTCGTCGTCGAACTCCACGCAGGTCATCTAAGCCTTCAACCGATCGTGGACGGCCTCCTAGACTGACCAAATTGCCATCGTTGGCCATGTCATCCTTTCGCTTGGTAACGGTTACATATCCCGACTGTCCAGGTGGTGGTGGCGGTGGCATGTTTATGTTGTCGTGGATCTCATTTTGCAGTTGATTTTGGTTTTGATTTTGCTGCTGTGCATCTGATTGATTGGAACCATCCTTGTTCTCGCCCGAGTTTCCGGAAGTTTGAGCCTGAGGTGGCGGTACTACATTGTCCTGGTTCTCTGAGTATGCACCCGAAGAGTCTGAAGGATGTCGTGGATCTGGGTATGCTGGTGGCACTCCATATTCTGAGGGTGGTCCATATTCTCCACTCAAAGCGCCAGGAGCTCCATATTCTCCAGAGATTCCATTACCTGTCAGCGCTGGCAGTCCGTAGTCTCCTCCTCCACACTTGGGTTCTGGGCAGTTGTATCGGCAGACTTGAATCACACACTGGAAGTGAACGTTCATGGAATCGGGGAACTTGAAAGCTTGGAAGTACGCGAATGACACGACCGATGCGGATGGTCCAAAGTTCTTGATCTTTTGGAATTTGCTCATGATCTTTGGCCTGACGACACATCCATGTTGATCTACCAGTTGAATTGGAGCACGCTTTCCATCGTGAGCAACGCAGTTACGGACCAGCATATCGAACTTATTCTCATCATCCTTGATGGCCAGCACCATGGTCATGGTTTGACCGATCTTGACGATACCCGACACTTCGGAAGCCCATGGACCCTTACCGACTTGAATCTGCATCCAGCACTGAAGATTATCACCAAGGAAGTTAGCCGTAACAGCATGAAGCATGTCGACTTGGAATGGACGGAACGTGACGGCTTTCTCGTAGAAATCGTACCATGTGCAACGCAGCTTACGAGCCTACAAGAAAAAAACCGATAATTCTCTGTTACTGCAAATCCAATCAATTCGGAACACTTACCTGATCCCAGACTTCCTGTACATAGGGGTCGTACTGGATGATGATGGTGTTCTCGACGTAGCTTCCAGACGGTGTCGGGGCGCCAAAGTTGGCTGCATTGTGGTTCGCCGAGCTGCTCATGCCGCAGCTGTTCAGGAAGATCTCAAAGGTCGCACTCAGGTGGCCAGTGCCCGGCTTCAGATGCACGCAGTGCGGATCGCTGTAGAATCCCTTCGAGAAGATCATTCCGTAGAAGGGTCGATCGAATTCGATGTTGACGCGCATGTGCGTCTTCTCGCACTGCACCTGCAGATGCTTGATCTGGGGGCTGTCGTTCGTGGCCGAGAGGGGCCATGGGTCGTCTCCACCACCGTTGCTGCTGCTGATACTGCTGCCGCTACCACCGCCGCCGCCACTCAACAAACCAGGCGTTCCGTATACTGGTGATGGTGCTGGCGGCCCATAGACGGCCCTGTGCTCCAGGGGCAGTGCGGCCGAATCTACGAGGGGAGCATCACAGTCGACATTCTGCGGTAAGGCGAAATGGAGAGAGAAGGGAAAAGGGTGTTAGAAATGGAGTTTTATGGCTATGATGGAAAGGAACATATCTTTCAAAGAGGTTTGCATCTCTTATTCGCTCTATAATGGATTTGATAAAATTTTACAAAAATATTTAATTTAGTATTATAAATTCGGCGGTTGGAAGATTGAACTCATTAATGTTTAGTTATTTTCGACGATTTTTTTTGAATTTTTCATAAATAGCAGCTTATATGGACAAATTGAAAACGCCCTCAGGTGGAAAAATATATCCTTTGAGCAACTGATAGGTTTCGCTTGCTGGAGATAGTTTTTGGTTCCAAGAAATTGGTGGAGGAAGTTAATGTTTACCAAAGCAGTTTCACCATAATGAAAAGTTCTCAAGGAATCGTTTAGCAGAGAAGTTGAAAAGTATCCCTAATCAAGGCGTCCAGAATTGAAATTAAATACAGTGAACTCCATGACAGTTTTGTTTATAAGGAACGGTTTCAGCCTCCCAGAACCCTATTCCTAATACGATAACTTAAAATGTTCATTTTTCGCAGCTTGACGTTTCATCTAGTGAAGCATCATATCGCAAAAAATTGGCATTGCACGTTAATGTTTACTCCATGCTTGGAATAGGGTCCCGGGGGGCTGAAGCCGTTCCCTACCCGACATGTTTATATAGGGCCGGTTCGTAAACCACGTAGACTCATTTTAGAAAATCTCAGAGCCCCCCCACCCCCCTGGTAGACATTTCTCCATACAATTTTTTGAAATTTTGTATGGAGCGTAGACTTTGGTCAAACCCCCCCCCCTCCCCCGAAGTTTTTAAATTGTTGCATTTTTACATGGCATTCAAATATTGATTTTGTTGTGTGACACCGTTTGAATAACTTGACGAAGCTTGAGCTACTCCAATTGTGGTGAAATTTAATAATTGGAAAGAGTTTGATAAGACATGCATCTTTCTTATGTCTATCCTATGCGACCGCATTCAGATGGAGATGGAGATAAAAGCTTTACAATTAGCAGCTCCGAAAAACCGAGTAAGCAGTTTTCAGCTTCAACAAGATGTCATTTTTTGCATCAATTATTCATTTTTTCCCCAAACGATCGCACCTAATTCCATTAGCTGATAGTAGTAATTGGATGAGCTCCATTTATAGAACTCATTTAAAGACGCAAGAGGAACGTAGCTTTATCGCAATAAGTAGTTAAGTGAGGCACTTTTCACTCTGGATAGCTGCCTTAATTGCCGTCAAACGGAACCGGTAATGTGTGCGAGCGAGTTGTTAAATCTTAAAATGCCAGAAAACACGTCTCAGAAAAATGTTGTGCCAAGTGGCAGGTAGGTACACATGTGGAGAATTTTTCGGTCAATTGAAGCTATTCGTAAAATGAAAACAAAGCGAACATAATAATACTGCCACGATGGGAAATAAAAGACATCGCCTTACGCGAAATGTGCTACATGCCGGTGAAGATGCGTAATTGTACTGAACATTAATTTTGGTTGCGGCGGTTGAGGCAAGCTGGCAGGTGATAGAGCCTCGGTCGAAATTGCACAATTCGAAACGATGGAACTGCGATACAGCTATATTTTGATGATGGGGGAGTTTTATGTAAGCGGTGGTCAGGTTCGTCGCTTGAACGGCAATTGAAGTCTTTCGTTGTAGTTGCTTCTTTTTTCGGTGGAAGTGCGTTTGAAATATGGGTTAGTGGGAAAGCGTGGCGTTGTTAGATGAGGACGCCGCAATAGTTCTGCTTTTGATGGATTGACCCGGGAGAGAGGACTAAAGGTTAACGCGGAGGATGGTAGAATTTAAGCTTTAGTTGTGTAACTTCTGATGGATGTTTATTTGCCTAGTTGATGGAAATGGATCGTTTTCAGCAATTGTAACGGTTGATAGTTAAGGGTCAAATGTTTTGTGTCAGGAATGGTACTCAGAACTAGCAGGTCCATTTATTTTACAACAATGTCACTATGGCTTCTTGGTACGGGAACGCGACCATTTATTTCCTAGAAATTTGAATGGCCCATATCGTGATAATTCCAAGTAGACAAAGTAATGATGAGCAAACCGTTTAAAGAATTCATCTTAGTTTCAGGATTTTGAAACGGTTTAGAATCCAATTTTATAAACTGTCACTTCATGAATTAAGAACCAAAAATGTATAAGAAATTAATGAACAACATTTGATTCTGATAACACCAAGATAGCAAGATACCGTTCAATGTTGACAGTTTATAAGACTAGACTGCAAATAGACTAGAAACTAGAAACAACGTGCCCTTGCAACATCCATGGGTTCACGTCAATCCAATGTTTGACACGTCATCAAAAAAGTAACGCTCAAATACGCAGAAATCAGTTTTATTGTATCAATGCTCAGTGGGCAAAAACGAATTCTCAAAGATGAGACGCTTGAGAAATAATTCATTTTGCTCTCTATTACCCTAGTTCTGTGTCTTTTTAGGGCTGATATAGCTAAAATTGCCACAACATTTTTTTTTGTCTGGAGCATGCACCACGTGAAAAGCCCTACGAAATTTTCAACGCAGGTTTCATTCAGTTTTGGGTCTGGAAGGTGATCTATTTTGCTGCACTTCTACTTAAATTTAGGATTTTATGTTGTTTTATGCTATACATCTACAATAGCTTCTGAAATGCTTTACTTGACAGACGATAATCTACCTTAAGAATTCCAAGTGTAAAAATGTAATTCTACTACAACCTCTGCAGACTACTTTTGTTTCCTAACGTTATCCTTAATCTGTATGTTTTTTAGTTTTTAAAGGAAACAAAAAATAACCTAAAACTGTTTTCTTCTGACCCCACCGAGAGCTATACTTCAAATAGCAAAATTCAAGTAATTTTGCAATTACCTACTTCTCGAAAATGCTTTAAAGTAGATAAAATCAACCTAACAACCTATAATTGACGGAATTTTAACCTAACAGGGCACTATACACCTAATTTTAGGTGGAATATTCTTCGCGTAAATTATTCGAGTACTTATCGCGTCTCAACAATCACTGAATTGATATCCTAATGTTTTAAACAATAAATTGGGATCAGAATCAGAATGCAGATTCTGATGTGTCATAAGATATCAACAGATGATATTAACTTTAGCTCTTTCAAGAGCCAACATAGTTGAGAAAACAATATATTCTTGTATTATTTTCAAGAAATTGGTTATGTGAAAAACGTAAGCCTGCTTCGAATAAGGTAACCCAGGTAACCAATAAGCAGTTCCAGCAGTGCTTCTTTTTGGCAGCCTATCGAGCAATTAAGTCGCCTTAAATGCAACGTAAATGCCACTTTTGCCAAGTCGCCTTTAATGCAACAAAAATGCTATTTTGCAATGCTATGATAATGCTTCATTAATGCTATTTTGCATTCGAAATGCTTATTACAGGCTATAAGCATTCGAATAGCATTTGAAATGCCACTTTACTAAAGATAGCATTCAAGATGCTGATATAAAGCTAATATAATGCTTGTTGCATCTGAAATGCAGATTTAGGAATGATTTACCGCATATGCTAAAGCTTATTGGTTACTTGGGTACTCAATTCATGATTACTGAATCGGAAAAGTAAGAATTTGGGAACTGGGCCACTGTCAAAAATTGGTCAAACTTCACATCGTTTAGATGTACAAGATAAGGATAATTTTCATCTCAAAAACGAAATCAGTCGACCATTTACTGGGTTTGATAGATACAATTTCCATAATATTTCCTAGTGTAGTTCGTCAAAATTTTCTAAAGCGCCTTGTCTCACCTTGTATATATTACACAAACAATATTTGGAATTATGCAATAATGAGCAAGAATCTATTTCATTTACCTCATTTTGGAAACTAACAATGTGTTTATATAATGATTCGTCAGCAATGAATGGTTGTGTTTGTATGAAATTTTTGTTTGATTTTTTTTAATAAAACAAATAGCTTTAAAATGTTACATACGGATAGAAATCTGATTACTTTTTTAATGAACAAAGTTTTCTTCGAAGATAGTAGTCTCACGTCGCATTTTGTGAATATTGATATTTGCTTTTTGTTAAGACTTTGAGAAGAATGTGACATGAAAAACCGGATTGATTTAGTTTCAGAACATTAATGTAATAAAATACTGTTTTTGGATAATTTCTCCGTGATGTGAGATAACTTAAAAGAAGACAATGTGGATGATTTTGTTTTGAAAATGTGCACGCACACATGGGAAGTTTATTGTCATCAATCTAAAGTTGAACTGCTAACAAAATTCATAAGAATGAAATAGCTAAAAAGTAAGCTAAAAAGTAATGTGTCCAATGAATTTTCTCACAAAACTTTTCGTGCATCACACAGGATTCTATTCAAAGCAATTACTTTGGCCGGCCTAAAGTAAAAAATCATCCCTTCGTTGTTTAGGAGATGAAGAAAAAAAAAAAACAAACACAATTCAATATCAGTTTATGCCTTAAAAACAAACTGTTATATTAATGGGGATCGTAGCAAGCTCTGCTCACGGATGGTTGGGTGTTCGTGAGCTGTCACGTTTTTTCCTCTGTTCGTTTTTGGTTGTGATTTTTATGTTTCGTGATTTTTCTTCGACGTTATGATTTTTCCAGGTCATTTTTGAATATGATAGGAGTTTCACGAGCACGCCAGTGAATGAACATTTTTTGTGGAAAAAAAATCAGTTGCTAGCAAGTGAATAATGCTCAATCGGATGTGTGAGAAGGTTACGGATACCGATTCGAATTCTCGCAGTTTGTAGCTTGAGAGACTATCTAACTTTGCTGTGCAAGCGCTACTACCAGACCAAATCGACGAATAAATTTTAGATTTGATATCAGGAGGCATAAAAAGAAGAAGTTTTTGTTTACTTTCAGCAGTAGATGTACATTTTCGAAGCAGCTTTTGTGGTTGTCATAAACTGTCATGTATGTTGGTTGGGATAGAAAGTTTGCAGAACTAGGGTCTACTGATACGTATTTTGTATAACCACACAGCTGCACGGATAGAAATGACTCCTTGGATGATCATTCGAATGCTAACCAGTCAGACATCGCAATGGATTTTCAGACAATTGAGAGGTGGTAAGTGCTCTCAAAAACGCGGAGCAAAACAGGTAATTGTTATCCACTTTGTCCCTTTATCACTTTATTTTGAACCTACATCAAATATCATTTAATCTTATTATGAATTATGTATATATGATCACATCACTTATCAAGGTAAATCCTGATCCATCGAGCCCTACCTTACTAACATAAAAAATCCTCCTTTCTGTAACCTTTGTAGGGATGCAGAGGTAAACACGATCCCTAAACAGCAAAAGTCACACAAACTTTCCTTCCCTATTCCCACCTGATTGCAAGGACGTGGCCGGCGCCGTTATTGATTATTAAAGAAATTGAGTCACTGAAACGTGTACAGTGAGAATGGTCGATTACTCCCTGCCCCATTCAGTTGATTTATTGTGCAATTTCACTGATTCTGATCAATCACGGAGTAGCAACCATTGATACGTGCAGTCAGTCAAGCTTACCTTACCTTACCAATCAGACTAAGGCAGGTGTGGCCTCTGCTGTACACAGAAGTTGTTTCCATTGTAATCGGTGCGTGGGTGTACCTCGCCTTGCGGTAACACTAGCAATGTCCGTGTTTGGGGGGGGGGGGGAAATTTTTTTTTTTTTTTTGTGTTGGTGGTATTTGTGGTGGGGGGGGGTTTTTTGTTTTTGGTGTCTTGGGGGGGCGGAGGGGGCGGGGTTGGGCGGCTGTATGCGTTTTTGTTTTTTTTTGGTGGGGGTGGTTGGGGGGGGGCAAAAAGGAGACCAGATACATATTTTTTTCTTCTTCTTCTTTCTTTCGATCTGAGCTTGTGCTAGGAGGCTAACATTTTCTTCTCGTGAGCCTCTTCCCTTCATGTATTTTGTTTTCAACGCATTAATCACAAGCCCAATCCTACCAGCTTCAGCCTTAAGTCTGATGTACGTTTCCGTCATCGTCTCAAAGTTACGTGCTACGATATCAACGTCGTCGGCGAAGCCAAATAGTTGGACAGACTTCCTGAAGATCGTGCCACTCGTGTCTATCCCAGCTCTTCGAATCACACCCTCCAATGCAATGTTAAACAACAAACACGATAATCCATCACCTTGCCGTAACCCTCTCCGAGATTTGAAGGGACTCGAGAGCGTCCCTGATTCTCGGACGACACACAACACTCGATTCATCGTTGCTTTGATCAACCGCGTCAGTTTTTCCGGAAATCCATATTCGTGCATGATTTGCCATAGCTGGTCTCGATCGGTTGTATCATACGCTGATCTGAAGTCGATGAAAAGATGATGTGTGGGCACGTTGTATTCGCGACATGTAAGAGATGGCGTTGTAAGAGATGGCTAGTAATCTCAACATCTCATGTTTATTTTGGGCATACAACGCGTTTCCGCGCAACTTGTTCCGAAAGGAATGAATTTCGTGCAAAATGAGTATCGAAAGATGGTTTCTGAAAGCATGATTTTCGAGGCCCAAAAGGTCTAAAATATGCTCGAGCAGGCTCCGTGTGACGCCAGTTCGAGATTTGTTGCTTAAATACTCAGCTTGACATAAAAACAATTTCCGTTGAAAAATCTTTGAAGAACATCATTTTTCAAATAACTGTAAAGAACAAAAGCTGTTTATCATTCAAGTCGCTATTGTCTTATAATTTAACTCAATGAACTACTCAGCTGATTGACTGACCAGCTGTTTGATCCTGACAAAAGACTTTTAATCTCTAAAATAAATAATAACTTTTTAATTTGACGCTTGGGTAAAAAATAATTATGGACAATGTCGTAGCTGATAAAATTTTCTTCCTATCAGAGTATTCGCAGATTATTTTATCAAAAGGAATAGACTAGAAGCCAGTGAATGAAAAGTTGGCTTTCTCCTAAGTTATTCCCATGTCAACTTCAAATGGCATGTGCAGTGTCAGTTTCTTATCAAATGTGTTAAAATTTCAAGAGGCTTTTCAGGGCGCAATTTAAAACCATTAAAAGATAGTAGAAATTGCATCAGTCTAATGATTAAGATTACAAAACAGTAGTTCGAATTTTGTAGGACTTGGAGGACAGCAATTTGAAAGATTATTATGAGAAGAAAGATTAGTAATTTTCGTTTAATTCCAACTTCCCTTATTGCTTATCTTGACAGATACGCATATTTCGTCTACAATGTGCAGACTTCTTCAGTGTCATGTACTAATACGAGTACGCGAAATTCGCGTATTTGTCAAGATAAGCAATAAGTTTATTTTATTAAATGGAAATTAAATGGAAATTACTAATCTTTCTTCTCATTTTCTAGTTACAGGTATTCCACTGAAAAGCTCACACGCACCAGGATTCAAGATTATTATGTCATATCCTTAATTTCTTCCCCGCAGAGATCACAAAAACTTCCGCGGTGACAAACCCCTGCTCAGGTGGCTGAAAATTATCATAATAATCAAGCAGTAAATAATTTTAAACAAGACGCCATTGGCCCTTATTTCGAAAGCTTATTTGATTTTGTTCATCACCTGTTGTAAAGTTATTGCTGGAAAGCAAATGATTTTAAGGGCTTACGCTGAAGCATTCTCATCGGCAGCCATTACTTCAAAATTTAGAATTGATATAACTCAGAATGTGTAGATATTGAATATTTCATCACATCAGTTTGTATGCTTACTTGCTGTGAGCAAATTGATGGAGTTCGATTTTATGTTCATTCACTAACAATCGAGATTTATCAATTTGGAATAGCGAGGTAAGTTTGCGAGACAGAGATAACAGATAGGGAAAAATACATGGAGCAGCAATTCACCTTAAACTTCCTAAGATATTTAGGTTAGTTCTGACCCATGGTGCAACTTCAATGTACGCTATCTTTTTCTATTTTTAAACCAATCGGGCTTAAATTTTCTGGCTATTAATATTTTACGGAAATCTTCATTTTTGCATAAAAATATATTTAAAAAAAAATCAGTTTCAGGTGGTTGTACAAAAAAAGGGACACATCAGGGAAAATATTGACCCGGGTTTCAAACCGTCGTATATTTTCGAAATTTTAACTTAGAGTCAAAATTTATGCACCATTTGAAAGGTTCTGGTTTAAAAAGTTTTAGTTTTACTGTGTGAACAGAAATGCATGTAAAACATTCCAGACTCATTGTAGAGAATTGGCGTCTTGAGCAAAGTTTCTCAGTGCGTAACGAATCGTCTTTTGATATTATCATATTAGTTCCAAATTGTGCTGCAGATATGGCGCTGCAGTCTATCTTTGCCAAATGAGGCTCTAGAGAGTTGCCGTTTTCAGCAAAGTTTTTGAGAATGTAAAATGAAGACATTTGAAATAATCACATTAGTTCCAGATCGTACCGCAGAGATGGCGCTGCTGCCTATCTTTGCCAATCCGTCATCTCTGTGGCAGGATCTGGAAGAAATGTGATAATCTCACAAGACGACAAATGACATACTGAGAACTGACGGCAACTCTCTACAGCTAGTCTGGAATGTTTTGTATGCAATTCTGTTCACACATCGAAATCAAAACCTTCTTCCATTCGTAGAAGATTCCTGGTGGCCAATGTTTTTGGAACCAGGTTTTTCTATCACCAATGCATTTTTGAGACCATAATCTTTCAAATGGGATATAAACATTGTGTCTAGGTTGAAATTTCATAATTCTAGTAATACCCGGGAAGGTTAAATTAGCCAACTAGCCCTCTCTTATGAAATATTTTATACAAAATGAAAGAGGACTGCAACAGATGGTTTACAAATTTATTAAACTTTCTAATAATACTCATCTAGAAGAAAGCCATTGTTTTTCTAACTTTGACTAAACGACGTGTAATCGATCTTATGACAATTCAGTATATGAAATTGTACATGTATTGTTTGGAAAGATCAATGCTATTTGGAAAACTTGGGAAAAATTTCAGCCTGAAAGAGTTTCTTGCGCTTTGACTTGGTTATACCATTCCTTTGCAGTTCAGGCCATGAGACCTCAATGATCTTAATTTAAGCTCCTAACAAAAATTCATAGAAGAAAAAGAGCTTATTAAGACAAAATAATCTTCTTTGATTAGAAAAAGAGAATGTTAAGTTCAAATTTATACTTTCGTTTTAGTAATCCTATCGCAAATTGCATCTACACAACAAATGACTTTGAGTTTCTTGACGTATTAAAACTGCAAACTGATTGACAGTGCATTTCTTTCCCATTTATGTCTTCCTACATTATTAGTTATCATGACAGCATTTCCATTCTTGGAAGCTTCATCACTCCCCAGTGCCCGATTTAGAGCAATCCATTAGTGAAGTAATATAATTATATTTACTACGAAAACAAGAGAAACAAACAACGACGGCTATCAAAGCAAAACCGCACTAGATGGCAAATCAATTTAGCGGAAAATTACCCCTCAAACAAACGATGCCACAGAGACAACATCAACCCGGCTAATACCTACATATCGAGCCAATCAATGAAACTCTCAGCGTTCGCTACCACTCGGTTGGTCGGACGCGAAATGCAAGTGCACATGCTTCAGGTCGCTTACATGCACCGATAATGATGACGCATCGTTGAGGAAGAAGCACACGTTTCGCTTTCTTTACTTCCTATTACCAACTCGGCAGCGAGAGTATCCGTAGACTTAGCATGTAGCAACTTTCGACTTGACTCGGGAATCTCAACCGCATAGGTACCTACACCTAAGAGCGTTCCCATCCGAAACAGGCTGCTGGGCAACCAGCATGCCAACTTGTGGAAAAAGTGTAACAAACAACTTTCTAGGCCAATAATTACGACCAATCGCCGCCCGGCCGATGCCTTTCCGCTGCTGATGCAAGGTAGATATCTACGTAGCTGCCGTCCCGTCGCAATGCAACCATGTGTAGCATGTGTCAGCGGTGTAATCAGAAAGTGTCATCTGATGCATGCAATAATAAGAATTTTTCTTTGATGCACTGCACTGCACTGACACTCAGTCAACGACGATAACGCGAGATGACAGAAGAAAGAGGGGAACATTAAGAGTGATAGCTTGGAAGATTGTCACTCGGCGGACCAGACGGCTTCGATGATCGCGCAAGCGACGAACCTCCTTTTTTTCTGGAATGCACGAATGCGAGATGTGATTGTTTGTTTACCTTTTGCAACGGGTGGTATCTTGGACTGTGGAAGACGGGTGTATTTCTCTTAACACCCTTTAAACACACTAGCGCAGCCGGTAGAAAGTTTCTCTTTCTACGTTGCAGTTTATTTTAATTCATATCGTTTGTGTTTGCTTCTGTTGATGATTGTGGCAAGTGAGAGCAAGATGCCTTAATTGTGTGCACCTCTCATTTCTTAATCATGTAACACAGGAAGATGGCATGAGATTTATCTATTGAAACAGTAGGAGGTATACAGCATTTGCACTATAATTCACACAATGTATGATCACTGGTTTGTTAAATTTCGCTCAAGGTTTGTGGGTTGCCATGAATTAGTAGATGAAAATGTAAACGTGCATGAAATTGCTGGGAATATAATTCTTCTAGTGAAATTATCGAAGAATTTTCATTTCTACTGAAACAAGCAGTTCTGTTTTACTTAAGTCTCTGGTCTTTAATTCATATTTGAAAAAAAAAGTAGTTTTATTTGAAGTTTATTTGAAAAGCCGCATAAGAAAAATATACATCTATTCTTCTTTTTCAGCTGTCCGTACCAATGTTGACATCCTTGAAAATGCGGACAGGGCATTTTGTGGACACCGGGTTAACGTTAAACGTATAGTTTTAATTAAGTGTTTTCCGAAATTTACGGATAATCGTTTCGCCGCCGGATCTGCCGCTGGTGCAAGTGTTGTCAATGATTGAATTATACTGTTGTGATACCCGTTAAGAAGCATGTTACTATAATAACTAACAGAAATTAAAACCAGTTTTTTCTTCTAATATTGAGCATCTGTTGAAAAAAAAAATTATAACTGTATTCCTTCCGGCGAGTAGATTGCAATGATACATTTTCATGATCATTGATTCAATTTGAAGTGAAAAACCTGCTTAATTATTGTGATTAATATGATGATGGTTAGTTGTCTCTTAAGTTGAGCCATTATAAAAATATGAACTATTTCCTTTGATTTATAAACATCGAAAAATGAAAAACTTAGAATTTTGTAAATTTTGTGAAGGATGGTTGCAATCTTGTATTTATAATAAAGGCTTCCAATGCTCAGAATTAGCAACATGAAATTTGTGTATATACTATTAACAACTTCTGTATACAACAAAATTACAAAATTGATGAAAATCTGAATATAACTAGTTTGGAGTGAATTGAATGGAGTGAATTTCATAACAATCGGTTCAGTGGTTATGGAGATGTCATTGAAACAAGAAGAAAATCGCCGAAGAATTTTGCGCGCCGTCATGGAAAATCCGACTGCGACCATGAGATGGATCGGAAGACAACTGGGAATCACCCATACAACTGTGTCTCGGGTGGTAAAATCTTTTAAAGAGTCCCAGGCGACCGAGCGGCGGGCTGGAAGTGGAAGAAAATCGAAGACAGCTGACCCTGTGAAGGCCCGGAAGGTGTTGGATTATTTCAAGTGTAATCCGAACCATTCGATTCGCGACGCGGCTCTGAAGGCAAAGTGTTCCGCATGGTTCGTTGAGCAAACCATGAAACGAGCTGGGTTTCGTGTATTCAAGGTCCGCAAGGCACCGAACCGGCATGATGAACAAAACATGGCGGCTAGATCCCACGCAAGGAAGCTGTATCGAGAGTGGTGAACGAAACCGATGTGTGTGGTTATGGATGACGAAACCTACATCAAGGCAGACGCAAAGCAGATACCGGGGCTGGAGTTCTACGTTGCCAAATCACGGTTTGATGTTCCGGAAGACATAAGGAAGAAGAAAGTGGACAAATTCGCCAAAAAAAATACTTGCTCTGGCAGGCTATATGCCAATGCGGTAAACTGAGTAAACTGTACATCACAATGGGTACCATAAACAGCAAAGCGTCTGTTGTCCTAACTACGGTGCCACGGAGGCGAGACATTAGTTTGGCCGGACCTGGCATCATGCCATTACGCCCGATCGACGTTGGATTGGCACAGAAACAATAACGTTGTTTTTGTACCAAAAACCGCCAACCCCCCAAATTCACCAGAGATTCGTCCGGTGGAAAGATTTTTGGCCATAATGAAGGCCAAAGTTCGAAAATCGTCCAAGGTGTTTAAGAACGAGCTGGAGTTGAAGAAAGAATGGATGAAAGTGACCAAAAAGGTCGGCTCTACCATTGCACAAAATGTAATGAGGGGTTTTAAAGGAAAGGTGCCAATGCATTAATCTCCTGAATCACACTAAGGACTGTGTCGTTTATTATGAGTACACCAAAAATTGCTGTACTTAAATATGTTTTATTTATTTTGCAACTCAAATTCATTTACATTGTTTATTGAACATCAAAAAAGCTCATTACATCAGTATTCATTTAATTTTTCGTAGATCTGGCCAGCTCTCGAACCTTCTTTTTGATGTTCCTCATGAAGTTGTGCACAACCGTTCCGTCGATGGTTTTGCTTACGTTTACCCAGTCTTTTTTTAATTAGATGATGTCATCTGCTCTTCTAGCCTTCTTCCGCAGCTTTCCTTTCATCAAAGCCCAAAATTTCTCAATGGGCCTTATTTGCAGACAATTTGGAGGATTCATCGCCTTTTCTACAACTTGGACATTATTCTCTTCATACCAGCCCAAGGTGGGACGCGCATAGTGGCAGGATGCCAAATCAGGCCAAAACAGTGTCGAACCTTTGTGTTTTCAGATTAGTGGCATTTAGTGGCCGATACATTTCGGCATTCATATTTGCGGTAGTGAAAAGAGGTGTTGATTTCATTCCACACTGGCAAATTGTTTGCCAAACCAACACCTTTTTTTTCCAAATTTTTCGCAAAAAAACGATATCTTCGAATTTTTGCTCAAAACGTCGTCGTACAGCTTCCGAGCCCGAGTTTTCACGGAATCCGTCTGAATTTAGCTGTGTTTCGGACATTTTTGTTTTCGGTACGTCTTCAGGGAATTTCGCTCCTTTGCGCGTTGGACCATTCCAATCGTCGTTCCACACTTTTTTGCGCAATCTCTGATTGATACCTCCTTTTGTCCTTCAAAAACTTTGCAAATTTGTTTGTCCAAATTTGGGTTTGACACACCTGTTTTTCTACCACGGCCGGGTAAGTCCTTCAATGTATTATGCATAACAAACCGGTTGATCGCATTTTGGACCGCACAGATGCTAACACCTTCTTCTTTTGCTAATTTTCTTAGCGACAATCCCTTTTCAGTGCAGTACTTGGTCACAATCGATTTTCGCTTTTCTTCCGTAAGATCTCGCATTGTTCCGCTTGAAGTAAAACTTTAACTTTTAATGTCTTTTGGCTGTCAAAATAAGTCATAGTCTTTTTCACACAGAACCTCAAAGATGTACTCATAATTAACGATGCAGTCCGTACTTTTCACAAGTCACCATGGCCTAGTGAAAAAAAAAAAACAACGTGTGTAAGGCTTGACTGAAAAGCAGGAGATTTCAAGAGTCAAAAGATGTTGGAAGCTGCTCAAGCGGCACGGTGATTGGAAATTCTGTTGTCGGACGAAAAAATGTTCCAGCTGCAAGATCACCACAAGTAGCAAAATGATCGGGTGTATGCAGCACATCTTTTTGATATTCTTCGTGATAAGCTAGCTGTTAAAAGGTTCCAGAATGTTTCATGGGTGGTAGTTTGGGAATGTTTTTCTAAAATTTTGAAGGTTCGTGAACCTGGTGTTAGAAGCAACTGTAAATATTGCATCGATAATGTTTTGAAGAACCATTCGCTTACCTTCGTCAAGAAACACTACAAGAATGCTCCATACTGGTTCCAACAAGACTCTGCACCGTTCCACCAGGCAAAAGCTACACTTGGTGGCTTGGTGTGAGAACAATTTCTGGATTCCCGAATATTTCGTCGAAATAATGGTCTGCTTATTCACCTGATTTGAATCCTCTAGACAACTAAGTATAGGGCTACATGCTGGGCAAACTGGGGAATACCAAAGGACTAACAGTGGAAACTTTTAAGAAACGTTTAAACTGTACTAAATAAAACAAATGTTAAAGATATACCAAACAGGGAATACATTGAAAATTAAAATCCATGCAAGCTTCTCAGTTTTATGACCATATACTTAACTGACTGGAATTCCCACTCACCCTGTAAGGTGCCTGCTAAATTGCTTTCGTCGTAATTCTCATCCCGACAGTCAAACTGACTTTAGAAATGGAACTACACAAGGCTAGGGCATTCTACGTTATATCCGTCCATTCGACCAGTCGAGTGGCCACAAACAGCATGCCACATCGCTTCCACAGTCATCCTCAGCTAGGTACTCGACTTGATCGTAACTTGAGCCACCTTTACGACGGAGCATCGTTTCTATAAAAAAAACCCGTGCCAAACTGCCTTCTCCTTTGTTCTCAGCTAGAAAATTTAGCTGGTCAGAGTCGAGTTGAAAATAAAATAAAAATGGAATTCCTTAGAACGCCTGACAAAGCGCTTCTACCGTCTTTCTAATCAGACAGCAGTACTGGTCGAACATAAACGATAGAAGTATAGTGAAAGTAGTATTGTTGCAAGTGCATTTTAAATTACACCCGGTCAGTTCAAATTAAAAGGCTGACAATCAGCTAGAGCTGAATCGGTTGAATTATGAAGTTTCCAGATTTATTGAAAAGTTGTCAAAGTAGCATTGGTGCGTTTTTTTTTCCGGTTTTTCATTATTGTTGTCATTGCTGGTCAATTTCTATTTGTATTCTGGGAGAGCATTGCTCTGAAGAGGGTCAAGATCATTCGTCAGTAGCATTCTGAACGACTGAAGTGTGGATGGGTGTTTACATGTTGCCTTCAAGCTGATGACGAAAAGTTGTTGGTAAGTGGGCTGGGAATCAAACTCATAACCTGCCGCTTATAAAGCGAGACTATAGCCAACAACCCCATTCGATCCACCGACGAAGAGGACCGCCGTTTGTGTCTTGGTTGTGCGTATGATCTTCAGTGGAGTGCAGATGGATTTAAAGCAGGAATATGGAGAAGGCAAATGGATCACGAATTGCATGAGTTGCTGGGAGAACCTCTCACCCTCGACTTCAAAATAATGCTCGAAAAGGAACCAACAGACACAAGAAAACGAGGAGCGCAGTGGGCAAGGTAGATCGATTTTTCATCGATTTTGTGCCGAAGTTTTTGCGTTTTCTAGGGGAGTTAAAAACCTTGAGTTGACTATGCGAAGCTGTTTGTGCTCTCCGAATAACTATTTCAAATTCTGCTAGCTTAAAACATTCCAGAATGATCCAATCCCAAGTAACAATTTTAGTTTTATTCCAGCCGTATAGCACTCCTACCGCCTTTGTGGATAAAAATTCATTAAAAAACTGTTTTGTCTACCAACACTTCCTCTATGCTTCTTTAAAGCCGAAATTTGTACAAAGTGGCCCTATCAATAGACAGTTGTGAAAACAAGTTAATAAAACCTTTATAAGACCACACAAATTTTGAAAACATTCTAGTGAACGATGTTATGACCACTTGAGTACCTTCATAAAACAAATGGCCACAGCTTGCAAACTTCACTGTGATATCGTGATTGTTTTTTATTGTTCTGCTTTGTTCGATTCTCTGCTCTTCTGATTCATTTAGCAGTAAATAATATGTATGAAAAAAGTTCTAGTGTTGCGGGAGTTTTTTGTTGATAGCAAAACATCCAAAACAAATTGAGTTTTTTTTACAGCGTTTCATGCTCCCTGGTCATATGCGCATTTAATTATATGGTGAATATTGGCACGATAAGAGCCAAAAATTAATACGCCTTGGAAACTAAAGCTTGCTTCAGATAGAATTGGAATAAAAACAATTGCCTGTATTTCAGTTATTTATTATTGAATTCAAGATCTTTTTTTATACAAATGTAGCGTTTTTTTCATACTTTTAAGAAAAAATACGGATAAAATTATTCGTCACGGTTTCGAAGGAATTCTCGAATTTTTCCTGTAACACGGCTCATTAGGCGGCGCACACCTTCTTCGTCTATCGTTTTAGCTATCTTATTCCACCAGGTCTTCATCTGATTGATATCTTTGACAACCTTTCCCTTTGCCTTGAGTCTCCTCTTCATGATTGCCCAGTATTTCTCAAAAGGGCGGAACTGGGGGCAGTTGGGTGGGTTAAAGTTTTTCGGAACAACCTGGACTCCTTTCTCTGCATACCATTCTTGAACGACTTTGCTGTAATGACAGCTTGCCAAATCTGGCCAAAACATTACGGAATGGTCGTGGGATCGAATGAACGGCAAAATTCGTTTTTGGAGACACTCTTTTTGGTATAGTTCCGACGTCATTGTCTTATTTGTAACGAAAACTTTCGTTTTTTTGCCACAGCTGCAAATGCCCTGCCAAATCATGAATTTTCGTGCAAATTTGTCGGCAAAAACAAATTTAAATTTGGCTGGAACATCCCCCCGAGCCGTTGCCAAGTAAAATTTTTGACCTGGGATTTGCCCGAAGTCAGCCTTGACATAGGTTTCATCGTCGATCAGAAGACACCCGTCGAACTTGGTCAGCACCTGGTCGTATAGCTTCCGAGCACGGATTTTGGCCACACTATTCTGTTTTATGGTCCGATTTGGCTGTTTGCTAGCTCGATACGACTTGATTCCTTCCCGGAGTCCAGTTCTCCTCACGGTACTATGGGCAGCACCGAATTTTCTGGCCAAATCATGGTCCGACAGATTGGGATTCCTCTTAATCGTCTTCAAAATCTTACCACGCAGTTTCCGGTCGACAGTTCCACTCCGACGATTGGCTTGAGGCTTCCGAATCGTCGTCAATGTTTCCTTATACCGTTTGATAACGCGCCATACGGTATTTCTGGGCAATTTAAGCTGTTTAGCTAGCCTAGATGCAGACCACAATGGATTTTACAAATAACTGTGCACAATTTTTTCCCTTCTTTCGGCTTCCATGTTGATTGTTTACAAAGTACAGTTGATTTGCGGAATGTCAAAAATACATTCGTGAAGCTGACAAAATTCCCGACACGTGGGCGCCAAGAACTTCCAAATCCGTCCACCAGGAGCGCCAAAATATGAGCAAAAGTTTGTTCCAATTCTAAATGAAGCAAGCCTTAAATACAACTACTCTTTCAACAGCCCAACGGTTCTTTACTGTAAAGCTGAGGTTGAAAGTCAACAGGAACATTAAGGCTGATTCAACCATATCAGATTATGATTTTTCAAAACAATTGATTGCTGACCGTTATTCTAAACGGCAAACCCGTCACCGAAAGCAAGAGCGTTAAACATATTTCCTAGCAAGTGAAACCCCCACTTGGAATCAAAAACAAAGTAATACGCCAAGAACCCAGGTTTGGCTAGTGTACAACAAGGTGAAGGCTATCATCAGAAAAAATGTATGAGGGTACAGCTCGGGGAAATGTTCCTGCTAAATTTAAATTTGTGTACGTAGTTGGGTGCGCGAAAAAAAAAATAATTTGGCGAGAGATTCGTAGCTTGACCTGATAGTAGAATTGCGTCCTGTTACGTTTTGGCCAGATTTAGCCATTAGCACGTCATTAAAGTAAGGACGTGCTGCGATGGTACGAGAACTAGTGAGTCCAATCTATCAAAAAAAGCTGATTCCACCGAACTCCCCTCAATTTCGGTCACTAGAGAAGTAAAGGGTAATAATTAGGCGGAAATTGAAGATGGAGAGAAACCTCTTCGATGAGACATTAGATATTGCATTTTCAGATAATATAAACTTTAATATCATCATCAGATGCCATCATTTCGATAGATCTCCGCTCAAAAAATGGAGGAATAAATGCCTCAAAGGAAACTAATGGAATAAGCTCTCGCAACATGTTAAATTTCCATTTCTATTTGTCTTTTCATAAGGTTTAAAGATGCTTTAAAACAGTCTTCTTCTCAACCAATCTTGATCAGATTGAACAACGCTTTGGCTCAAGCGAAAGTGAATAAATCAAACACAAAATTCAATCCGCCCAAGGCGTATTGTTTGGCTTCTTTCTTTTCTGTCAGCCTTCCTCAATGACCCAAACGTATTTTTTTGTTAGTGAAACTGAAACTTTAGGAGCGGAAGGTTCAAAAGCTTCGAAGGTACTTCCCACCCACCCTTTCTTTATCCCTCGGTCGATGCTTGGAGGCGAAATAAGAAAGGGAAGCAAACTGAAAGATCTTCGCACCAAATAAAAGTAGCATAAAGGTAAAATCTGGAAACTAACACAAACAGTCTGGTTGGTGAGTCACGTAGTCGATTGTGTTGTGTGTCGCGGAGAAAATTAATGGTTATTTTATTTTTCGAATCAGACAGCGAATTTAACTATATACATAACTTCGTGCTGACAATTGAAGCTTTATTGTCTTGTCAGGTTTGCGGATATGGATGCCAAATTTAGTTATAGAAGTTTCAATTTCAATTATAGAAGTTTGGCAACTGTTAACGATAATACGGCGTGTATAATATTTGGGATATCAGGCTTGAATTCAGCTATTGTAAAGATGTGAAAGAGATTAAAACAGTTCATAGCCTATTTTAAAACCTCATTGTGAAACAAGATAATGAAAATTAGGTTGACTTATTTACTAAATGCATAAGTGCTGATGATGAATTTCGATGAAACAAAACTTTATCAAAATAATCACGAAGAGCAACAACCGCATCCCGGTTCAATTCATAACAAATGGCTATCTCAAAACATTCCAAATACGCTTACGTAATCCAACCATGGGCAAACTTTCGATTTCAATCAATCTTCCCACACACAAACCACCAATTTAGTCGCAAAGCTAAAATGATTTTATTCTCTCCCGCCTTCGTAATACCGTAGTAGGTATATGAAAAGAAAGTAAATTACGAACAACCGGATATTACGATCCAGTGCCCCCATCCTCTCCCCATAGTTAGCCGGCAGTGATGCTGCTCCACCAGACCGCCGTGCTGGGTTTCGACGATCGTACGTAGTAAGGCTTTCTTCCTGGCTTTCCGATGTTGTTCAACGCAGTTCAACTGCGATTACCTCACACCCACTGACATCGTTGCTATGGTTCGTAGCGATGCCCAAAAGGAAGATTGAGGTGAAAAAGAAAACAAAACCTTCGTTGCACTTCATCGAACGTGAGGTTAATTTTTCAGGTTGCTCTTCCACGTCTGCCAATCGGAAGAATTGGTCGGTTTCCGTTTAGTTTTTTCAGTTTAAATAAGAATCATTATTTTATACATGTGTATAATGTTTTGAACCTGGTTGCTAACATGACAAATAATCCGATCTTCAATGAAAATTCACAAATATAACGAGATAAAAACGTGAACTAAGTTCGTAGAACTTTGAACTTTATTTATGACTCTTTATTGTATGCTTTGCTGAGAGCTGTTTCTGTATCCATGGTATGTCTCACTATTTACAGATAGTTGCGCTGGAATAAGAAGGATTAAGGTACAATTTTCAACTGAAACCATAATAACGCTGCCAAATTTTACGGCTCTCATGGACTATTTCCATCATGAAATAATGAATTAGTGTCAATAAATCAAAAGTTAGATCATACTTTAAATTTTCACTCATTCTTTCCATCCATCCAATTGTTATTTCCACTGAACTCGAGACAGCCGCGAGTTATCGGTTCTTCCCCTCTTAACTTTATTTTTAAGATCATTGATGTGTATTGAAAACGAAAACTTGGCTCTGGAAAGTTAATTCAATTGAGTCTGTTCAAATAAATGAACTCGTTAAAAAAATTAATTCAAAAGATATGAGATAAAATGTTTTATTTCATAATTCTATATTCAATGTATATGGATTTGTATCCTTGAAATTTATGTGTCGATTATCCTTTTGGTTTGATTTTTTCGTATGAACAATATGCTTAAGGAATTTCTGTTTTGAGGATTTTTAAGTCCATCTCCTTAGCCTGAAACAAGCAATATTTAAAAAAAATAAAATTTCTACCATCAGATTTCAAATTGCAAACGAAAAAATATAAAACTGATCAGTGCTAGAAAGTTCCACAGCATTTGTCATAATACACAGATAAAAAGATACATTTAATTTTCTGCGTTATCTAATGCACATAAAGGGAATGCTAGATTTGGCAGAAAATAATGGGATATTTCATGTAAATTTAAGCCAGATAACGCCTGAATCTAGCCGGTTCTGTGAAAGATTGCTAACATTGTTGTATGGCGCATGATAGATTGCAAACAATTTCGCTGTGTACGCCCCTTTGGCTTGGAATTAAACGAGGGGAAATTTTACGCGCTTGTTAAAGTTCTTTTTTTTCTGTGTAGTGTGGTTCTCCCTCAAGACGTAGTGAGGGTTGGCAGTGGCAAATCATCAAATTCACAGCCTTTTATAATAATATTTTTTAAATTCTTTTTTCAGCCTTTTCCCAACTGATGAACAATGCACAGAAAAAAATAATGAATTTTAACAGGTGCGTAAAATTTCCCCTCGTTTAATTTCAAGCCAAAGGAAGCGTAAACAACGAAATTGTTTGCAATCTTTCATGCGCCATACAAAAATGTTTGCAATCTTTGAATAAAACAATCAAGTCGGTTATCCAATATTTGGGACCAATAGTTTTAAAATGGTTTGTAACTCACTGTTTGAAAGCAAATCTAATGGTAGGGTTGTAAAACACCCCAATAAAATGCGTCGTGTCCCAGTTTTCGCTGAATAACGTTGGAAAGCTTTTACTGGGCTGTTTTGGTTAACCCCTTGAAGCATTGATTAACCTGGTATTAGCATTTGAAAATATCAGGAAAACGATTATTGTTATTCATGCTCCACAGATAGAAAGAAACATTTAATGTTTAGCGTTACCTAATGCACACAAAGGGAATGCTGGATTTGGCAGAAAATAGTGGGATATTTCATTTAAATTTAAACCCGATAACGCCTGAATCTAGTTTGTTGTATAAAAGATTGCAAACATTGTTGTATGGCCGCAAGAAAGATTGCAAAAAGTTTCGATGTTTACGCCTCCTTTGGCTTGGAATTACACGAGGGGAAATTAAACGCGCCTGTTAAAATTCATTATTTTTATCTGTGTCTCTAACGAAAGTCATATGAATGCCACGTCAATGACACTTTTATAACAAAATAGACAAAGGTGACTAATAGTTTCCTATGTTTTTCACCATTTCATTTTTATTTCTATTCAAAATTCTAACTGTTACTTTCTAATAGTAAATGAGACAACGTTCACGGAAAACTTAAAAAAACTAAAGAAATTTGGTTGATATTGACAAGTCAACAATTCATTAAAATCGATTTGAATCATATGGATAGAAAATACGTATAGTTCATCTCGACTATTACTAAATAATACACAGAGACAAATTTGATAGTCAATTTTACCATTATTGGGGATTAGAATGACTATTGCAGTATAGTGATTTTGAACCGACTATCATCATGGTCAAAACGACCATTAAAAATAGTTGATCCAACATTTGCCATAATGTCGGAATAGTCCTTGTTACCACGCTTATAGTCAAGAATGCTGTGAACGTGGTGAATTCGTCCATTTTCATGGTTATTGTAACCATTATATGAGATTGTCATCGTGACCATGATTAAATGTCGATATAACAACAGAATTTTTCTCAGAGTAGGTCATCCAGCTGGTATTGACTAAATTGAGGCCTACCTTATAGTCAATGACCTTTATATAAAAGGTCCGGCCCAAGCAGCTTGCAGGTATTAGTGAAATCATAAAACTTGTAGTGAAATAAGTGTCGTATGGTAATGTTTATGTATCGCATAGAAAATCATCGAAGGTCATCGAAGTGGTGACGTCAATCTTTTGTTTATATTCTGTTTCCCTAAAGAAAGTGATCAACATAATTTGTCCTCTTTTCGCTTGAAGTAATGGTTCGATGAGTAGTGGAAAAGTGTTTGGTAACAAGTTACGGCGTTACAGAAGATAGCCTTTCCATCAAATTGCAAGCACTTCCGAAGGATGAAGTTCATTGAAGAAAGTGGTTGTTGTTTTGTGTTTCGAACAATCAGAAGAGCAATAAATCACCAATAATTTGCTCCAATCATTTTGCAAAAGGCGATTTTAGTAACATACATGATCCGGATATAAAACGACGTATCATTAAAGGAGGTGGTTTTTCTGGTCTTCTTGAAAAACAAAACAATTAGTATGCTTTATGTTCCATCAATCAGGAATTCAGCTCCCTATCCAGCAAATTTGTCGGAACCTGTCAAGCTTGTGAAGAAAAAATTTCGCTCAGAGCTGACCGAAACAATTTGTATCCCAGAAAGCGAGTAATCATGTCGAATAACTGCCGAGGTAAAGTGCATCAAGCTGGAAGTGCGAAGGGAGCTGTGGAGGGAAGGGACAGACGACCAACAACGACAGCAACTATTGGAAGAACTTGCTTTCAACATGGACGCAGCAGCAACACAATGCCAAGGGACAGACCCCGTGTCCCGACACAGGATACCAAAACTGCAGATTTCCTACCGGTTAACAAGTGCAGTAAGCATTCTCAACGAGGATATCCTGCAATTTAGAAGCCGTTGAGAACCTTGAGGGCCTGCACTTCATAGAGTAATCTGGAGCTGTGGCTGTTGTAAGAACGCTGGGTTCGCACAAAAACCAGCATGGATGAGGTGGTTGGAGAGCCGAATCACCATATTGAGGACTAAAATTGGGCGGTTCACGCAGTTCAAGAGGGGAAATCGATCAGCGAGGCTAGTTCGTCACGTTGCTGGAATTATCAAGCCCGCAGAACTCCGTGACCTCAATGAAGCTAATATTACCGAGGTCCTCAAAACCAATGTACAGCGATTCAGTGTTCTTGCAAAACGGATGCGTTGGTTAAGAGAAAGTTCGAAGGAGGAATACCGATTTTTTAACACTAACGAAAGAGAGTTTTAGAACCGCATCCGAAACAATAAAATGAACTACAACGAAGGAATTCCGGAGATATGCGCAGTAGAACAGGCTTGTGATGATCTATGGGAGAATCCCGTTCTACATACCAGTGTTGGGATGGGGTTGCAGGAGGAAGATGATAGTAGTAATGGATTTAGAAGCATGACCGCCACTGTATTAACCACCCAGAATATTCGCGAGGCTACCCGGCATACCAGAAATTGGGCTGCACTAGGACCGAATTTTGTGCACAATTTTTGGTATAAGAAGTTCTGCTCAATCCATGGACGAATGGCGGAGTGCTTCAATATGGTACTAGGAGACCCCCAGTGGCTACCAGAACTCATTACTAGAGGGGTAACGTATCTTCTTCCCAAGGACCAGAACAGGCCAATAACATGCCTTTCAAGCCTGTATAAAGTGCTCTCGTCAGTAATCAACCGAAAGGTACAAAACCATTGCGATGCGAACAATGGCATAATTGAAGAACAGAGGGGCGTCCGCACAAACACGCAAGGCTGCAAAGATCAGTTCATCATCTATGCAGTTATTGTAGGTCAGGCTAGCCAGAAAGGAGAAACCTGAGCATGGCAGTACAAGAAGGCGTTCCACTAAGTATCTCACTCGTACCTTATCATCGTATTGCAGTTGCACAAGGTAGATGGTGAAGTTATCAGGCTATTACATAATGCAAACGGTATGTGGAGACGTTTTCACATTACTGACGAAGCAACGGTGTTAAAATTCGGTACTCTCAGCATAAGAAGGGGAATTTTTCAAGGTGATACCTTTAGCTCGTTGTGATTTTGCCAGGCGATGAACCCCTTCAGCAGAACACTCAATCAATGCAACTATGGCTACCAGTTGAAAAGTGGAAGAAGAGCTACCCATGTTACCCAGTCCTTCTACATGGACGACTTAAAGCCATTTGCGGAAACGGTTGGAAAGCTGCACCGAGTAACGATATCCGGGTGGACTTTGGAATCGATTAGTTTCGAACAGTTAATCTTCGAAAAGTAGTTTCCGCATGAACGAACAGGAGGAGATTCGAAATATGGTTGAAGGCGAGACCTACAAGTACCTTCAATTCCTGCATATGAATGGGGTTCGCCATACAACGATCGAGAAAGAGTTGCCGGATAAGTTCCTCTATTGAGTCAACTGTGTTATAAGGTCGTACATGTCAACCGGTGACAAGCTAAAGGTGATAACCACCCCTGTTGACCAACAGCTTTGGAGTGATAAAGTGGACCGAAACTGACTTGGACGTGATAGAACGAGCAGTACTTGTGGCGTTCACGAAGCATCGTATGTATCACCAAATTCGGCCGTCAAGAGAGTCAACCTGCCACGTACTGAAGGGGGGTTACCGATATTCATGCGATATGTGTTTCCAAGATCCAGCAGTTGCGGATGTTCTTCGTAGAATGCCAGAACCGTCACGAAGTCAGGAGGACTATTAGTTGGGATGTGACCTGTAAACTATCGTAGATAAAGTCGCATTATGGAAGCTGAAAGAGCTGCATGGGACGCATCCCCATCAGTTAGAACAAGTGTTTATCGACAAAGTAGTGTCGAATAAGTGGCTGATGCGAGGTGCTCTCTTAATAGAGACTGAAGGTCTCATGATAGCCATTCAAGATCGGGTAATTGCGACGAAGAACTATCGTAGTTACATATGTATGGCCCGAGGAAGTAGAAGACCGCTGTAGTAAGTGCAACGCTGTAGCGGAGACGATCGAACATGTTGCTGGCTGCCAAGGATTGGCAGAAGTAGCGTATCTCGGTAGTCGCAACGATGTGGCCCCAAGATTGTGCACCATTAACTTGCACTGAAGCACAATTTGGTGAACCAGTTGTATTTCGTTCGTTCTACTGATGACGGTAGGAACAGTGGCCAGAGCTGGTAAATCTCACGGCCATCATGTGACGATGAAAACACAGGCCATCTCAATGTCACGAGACGAAATGAACTATCATAAGCTTTCTTGTCAATCTCACACAATCATGCAGTCATGAGATTTTTTCTCATACGATTTTGTATCACAAATTTCTAATTAACTTACTTGAAATTAGCCAAGTAATAATATGTAATCGATAGAGTGAAAATTTTATTGGAAGTTTTGTGATGAAACTTACAATTATATCAATAAATATGCTGGTAATAGCGATGACCAAAACACTATCACGTGCTGTCATGACGAAAAAATCGATGAGATTTAGAAAAAAATCTTCGTCATCATTTTCTCGCCCGATGAGATTTTCAGACGTAATCCGTTAAAAATCGTTGGTTATTTTTCATTGAAAATGACATTTGCCAGCCCTGACAATGGCATTGCTCGGAACACTTTCTAAGCGTTACAGAAAAAATGGCTTAAAAACTCACAAAATTAACTAAAAAAAGGAGTGTGTTGTAGGTTAATGCATTGAAATAAATAAATCATTAATTTGTGCATGGTAGATCAGATGTTATTATTGATGGTTTTGGCTCGATGGAACCGAAATAGGCGATTACGACGATCTAGCGATTTACCGTAATCGGAGTGCGATAGTTGACTTCAAAGAGCTTTCAAGCCAGTCTTCCTACACTGCACTGGCTAGAAATATAGTATATCAAAAGAAAAATAATCACAGGAATTCCTTTTTAACTACCCAATTTTACAATCAATTAAGTAGCACAAATGACAAGACGAACCATTTTGTTTACCACATGTACAATTAACTAACTACTGTTCAAAATGAGTGCCTGAGAAAGCAACTACTGTTTTGATCCAATTTGGCATCCTGCCACTTTGCCAACAGAGTAACGAATGGTACGAAATGAATCAAGTTTATTTCGTACTAACCAACGTTAATCTGTCCAATTGTCGAAAGTTTAGTCTAATCAATAGGACTAATTGGTTTTAAAGTAGCGGAAGCTATCTCGGAAGGAACACAATTAACAAACTCTGACAACAACGTCCAGAGGGTGTGCGAGGAATCTGTACAAACCCTTACGGAAAGAGTTAGGTTTAACGGCTGATTTTATGGCGATGCAAAATAGTTCAATTCCGTGAACTTTAACACTGTACAGCATAATTTTGAAATAAATAATTACGTTTGAAATTACGTTTGCAATAAAAAAAAACGTAGCTTGTGTTTTGTAACAGTTTCATGTGTATGAATTATTTTAGACACAGGCCTTAGCTATATAAAGAATGTATCGAACATAAGTACATTTGCGTTGTACGCGTGTATTTGTGATGGTTTTAATGTGTTCATCATAGCATGCTGTGCGTTTAACTGTCATCTTTCGTTTGTTTACTTGTTTGCACGGTTTAAATTCTTCGTTTCCAAAATGTCACGCATTGAAAAATACGTGAAAATTAAGGTTTTGGACACATGGCTACGTGAAAAGGGTGTAACTTTGTGACAATCGGCAAAGCGCTTTGGAATTCATCACGCGAGTGTAAAATCCATCATAACTAAGTTTTGGGAACACTGTTCTTTGAATGAACTGCCAGGAAGAGGCAGAAAACCCGGATCTTCCAACCATGAACTGGATCCGAAAGTGGTAGGTCTAATTCGTAAGAACAAAACAATGTCGATTCGTGATTTGGCCAATAAAGTCTGAAGACCTACAAGAAGCAAAAAATCGCCAAACAAAGTGCTGAACAGAAGCAAAGCACAAAAACAAGCATTGTTTTAACATATTCGTAGTAACTATGTTTTGTAGTTACTAGTTGTATGCTTTGTTTTCCGTTTACCTACTTTAGTCCAAAAAGCAACTCTTTGAGCTCAACGTCTATGATGATGTTATTAACATACCTGGAACAAAAAAAGAGAGAATAAAATAAAATTAATACCACGTGGTGATGATTTCGTATTTAACTATAACCTAACGCAACAAAATCATGTTCATAAATTTACTTTTGTTTTTTATTTGCCATCATCATAAGCTCTTGCGCCACCGAAGAAAGGGAAAAGAAGCGAAAGTTATTTTTTTATTGGCGGATTCCAGTTCTCCACTAAACAAATGACCAGCGCCAAGCATGGAGCAACGGCACACGGCATGGCGTGCACATAATTCTTTTAAGAAGAGGAACGGAAAAGAGGGGACTGAGTTGTCTCCCATAGTAGGTATACGTAACAGCGATCAGCGATCGTCACGAGAGAGGCAAAAGGCGCTGCAATATAAAGGAAAATGCGAACCAAAGAGAATGCTGTTCCAGACCCGAGCTTTCCCCGCACCACAATCCCCTTTCGATGTCCGCTTGTTCATTCTGCCCATTCAGTCTGGTTCGTTGATCACGGATCGTTTGCGGCTCAGGCGCACGATATTTCTGCCGTCCAAGAAGCTCAACAACTGCCCCCGCCCGTCGCCCGACGATCCCGGTGCTTGTGATGACGATATATACAGTTACATCATGACCTAGTTTCCATTCCGAGAAAACGGATACCCGAGGGTCTCTTCTTTCGAGAAGCAGCTGGGGGTCTGGCTGGCTAAATGAAGGGTTCAACCTTCTTCCCGTCGATGATGGTGTGGCTTTTGCAGAAAGTGAAAATGTTCTGCTCTGTTTGTGCGAGGTGGTGTTTTTTTTACGAATTTCCAGCAAAAAAGTTGTTGTTAGAAAGTTGTTCTTGGAAGGATTCTTTCAGTAGTTTTTTTTTTTCAATTTCGGTTGTTTGTGTTTTTGTTTAAAAATATGATTACCCTAAATCAAACTAAAATTTAGTGAAAGTAAGAATAGTAGGGGGAAATTTATTTTGACTCCATTTGAAAAACTTATGGATTGCAGAACGCGATTTATATGAGTCAAATGCTTGGTTCAAAGATGAATGTGAAAAAAAAATTACCAGCTTATAGTATAGTTAGTCTTGAGAAAAGACTGCATCCCATATGTACATCACACAGTCTTAATAAAAGGTTGTAGCAACTTGATTGTAACTTATAGGAGCGAAATTGGACATGTTCAAACGTTTGGTAACATATGTGCTACTAGGGATGGCATGTTTTGACGCGTAAAACTTTTCAATTTACTCACAATTAACGATGTCATATGTCAATGAGTCAGTCATTGTAATTTGATTGAAATCGTAGAGAAGACTTTTTGAAATTTGAACACTTAATGTGTCTGATATGTTTTGCCATTTTACATCCTCTTATGATGACTATCTGTCTTTCAAATCAGATATATAAGAAATACAAATACAAAGAAATTTACGACACTAGCTTAGTCTTGTAAATCTGTTGCCAACTGTAAGCCTTTAAAATGTGAGGTTTTCTGTACCAAAACAAAAAGAATATACAGTTACTATGTTTGGGATGCATTAATCAAAACCCACGTAGGGCAAATCTCACAAAGTGTTTTGGATACTCTCAATAAGCGATACGGCACTCTACGAATCACTCAAAACTTTAAGTGGAGCAAAGCTAATAGCTACCGGAATATAGAATAAGCAAACTCAACCGTGCGGTCTATAAAAGTGGAGGAAGTTTACAATGGGTGCTGTTCAGCTTCTCACCCATATCATTAATATCCAAAAGCAAGTTGGTACCGGTGTTAGAACAACGCCTCGAACGCGCGTCTGTGCGCCTTGCGTATGTAGACTGGATCGATTCTGACGGGAAACTCTGTCGAGAGGAAAAAAGTCAAGACAGCCACCGTAACAAAAAAGTTTTCTCACATGTAATGAATATTTAACTAAGTCAACATGTATACATATGTATTGATTAATTAATCATTCATTTTGGTTTATTGACAATGATCACATGAACAGAGGTGGTAAATGTACATTTTTGTTTTACAAAACAGTCACCTGTTGCGAAATTTAAGGCCCACACACCAGCAACAATTTATGTGTACAGTTCAAGCGGACGCGGAGGATAGAAAACAGCCCTTGTCCTGTTGACAGTTTCAAACAGTTTAGAAATGGCGTGTGACTATATTTGATAGCTGGATTAAGAATGCACTTATTTTTTACTCTTTGTTCCAATTAATAAATCACATTTATGCATTAAAGGGTGTTTCGATCAAAATTTGGTCGACTTAAACTTGACGCATTTCCTTTCATCGTGCATTAAAATTTTTTGCACACCCCTCATTTTGAAGATGTGTGCGTGTAGCATCATACCTCTATTTTGATTTTGAGATTAGCACTTCAGCTATCAAAATGTCGTCAAAGGAAGAGAAGCAACGCATCACAATTTTGCACGTGCATGGCGAAAATCCAAACTACTCTCACGCCAAGTTGGCGAAATTGTTGAATGTGGCTAAATCAACTGTTACCAACGTATTAAAAGTGTTCGGTGAACGTTTGTCAACAGCCAGGAAAGCTGGATCGGGGGAAATCGAAAGCCGGAGGCCACAGCGACGACAAAAAGAGTTGCCCGTTGTTTCGAGTGAAACCCCAACCTCTCCGTCCGAGAAGCCGCAAAAAAGCTGGGAGTGGCGCCTTCAACCGTGGATAGAGTTAAAAAACGAGCTGGACTGTCGACGTACAAGAAATTGGTGACTCCAAATCGCGACGATAAACAAAACACGTCGGCCAAAGCACGATCGTGAAAGTTGTACACGACGATGCTGACGAAGTTTGGTTGCGTGGTACAGGACGATGAAACCTACGTCAAGGCAGACTTTAAACAGCTTCCTGGACAGGAATTTTATACGACAACCGGAAGAAGAAAGGTGGCAGATATTTTCAAGCACATTAAACTGTTAAAGTTCGTGAAGAAATATCTGGTGTAGCAGGCCATCTGTACCTGTGGCTTGAAGAGCAACGTTTACATTGCGACCGGAACCGTCAACCAGGAAATTTATCTGAACGAGTGCCTACAAAAACGTCTACTGCCTTTCCTGAAGCGACACAATTATTCCGCTCTATTTTGGCCGGATTTGGCATCTTGCCATTACGGAAAAAAGGCCATGGAGTGGTATGCTGCCAACAACGTTCAATTGGTGCCTAAGGACAAGAACCCTCCCAATTTGCCAGAGCTCCGCCCAATCGAACAATATTGGGCCATCGACAAGCGGAACCTTAAGAAGACTCAAAAAGCTGTTGTGAGCGAGAAACAGTTCAAGGCAAACTGGCGTTCTATGGTGAATAAAGTGGACAAGGAGACTGTACAAAATCTTATGGCAGGTGTTAAACGAAAAACCCGGCAATTCGCATTCGGTAAAAAGGAAGCTTAGCTGAATATTTCTCCTGTATTCTGTATTAACTGAACTTGAAAAAGAAAAAGAATTTGATTTATTAATAAAAGCTTTGATCGACTCACACACATTACCGTTTGACCAAATTTTGATCGGAACACCCTTTAATAAGCCGCCTTTCCACGATATTTTTAGCGACATAAATTTATGTCGCAACCTTTTTTTAAACTATCGGCAAATGGCAGCAGAAATGTTTCGTCGCCTTTAGAAAGCAGTACAAGAATGTCATGTCATTTTGTCGAATACATGTACAATTAATAGTATTGTTCACAGCGATAAAATGACAATGGGAGTTATTGTTTCATCAATATAATCTAATGTAAATTGAAACATCGACAATAGAAAACGGGGGTTGTTATGTATCTTAACTTAACTGTATCTTAAACCAATTCAATTCAAAGCACTTTATAATAATGGGTGCAGAAATTTGCAAAATGACTCATGAGATTTGATCATCCCGATGTGGCTTAGCCTATATAATATTAAAAAACTATAATACCTGAATATAACATAATATGTGGTTTGGATACACTAGAAAACTTTTAAAAGTGGCTTATAAGCAATTGCACAAGTCATTTAGTTTTTGTCTGAAATTTAATATTCGTTGTTGTAACTTCAGATTATTTATACAATTTAAAGTACTTTATTAAGATGTTCCATTTCTATCATCTCAGGCACACAATTTCCAAAAATCAGCTGATTGCTCAAATCTGCGCCTATTATTAAGTCTAGACGAATAATATATAAAAACGCGCATCGTTGTTTAAAAAGCAGACAAGAGCAACTAAAATTACTTGTAGTGTGCTAGAAATATAATTAATTTCGGAGAAGTACCTCTCTAGTGTGTAAGATAAAATAAATTTTAATTTTTGTAAATGAAACATACGGATGCCATACCTATTCATATTCTCACAATAACTGTAATACGACAGAATGATAATAACTAAAATAATTCCTACTTAGAATATTCCTATATTCATCCTACGCTGAATCGAGGGATTGGAGACGCAAATCTATGAGTTTTTTTTCGTAATAATGTTTGCTTACGTTTAATAACAATGCTAAACATCACAATCTGTCCTACCCACGCGTCAATACTTTGATTTCGAGTAGGATAAATAGCGATTGATTAATACAGGAACATCTTCCCCATATGCTTTAATTGAGGCCATTTCGATCTTAGTAGAACTTCAATAATAATAAGTAGTAATATGTATTTCAAAACATGTTAGGGCGGATTAAAATGCGTTCAATTTACTAAAAAGTTACGAACCACGAATTACGATGACATTTTTGTGAATGCACAGGTATTTTTTTCGATTGTTTAGATTACCTCACGAAGATATTAATACCTATGCAGCATATTTCAACCATTCATAAGCAACACTGATTATTGGGCTCAAATTTGAAATTAGCAAGAATAAATTATTTTTACCATCAAAATGAAAGTAAAGAACCAAACGGTATATCATAATTGTTGCTTATTATTTGGGCTTAAATTTCATTTAAACTTAAATTAGGATAATCCGTGAACATATCGAAATAAAGAATCTATCTCGTACATATGACATAACACAATACAAACTTCTAGATAGTTGATCCTTATTGAATTTGAAGAAATTTTGGTAGAAAAAACTATATAATTTTATGATTTTCGCTAGGGTGGTCAGCAAAACATGAATTTTTTTTCGCATAGCTGTTTCATTTCAATGTGAAAAAAGTGTCGGAATTATTTTTTGAACTCATTAAAGTGCATACGTGCATCATGTCTTTGTTTTCTATAGTGGGGTACAATTTAAAAAAAAATAATCGAATTGCGACCGTCACGAAAAGATGTCTGGTTTTGAGCGTTAATATCTCAGTCGTTTCTCCAAAGATTTTCAAAAAATTGTGCCCCAATCGATCGGAAATATTTCTACGCATCAATTTTAATAGAGCAGCAATTCCATAGAAAAAAGATATAGAATCTCTCAGAATTTCATAATAATTGGTGGTTTTGTTCCTTATCTAAAAACATTAGACCCGTTTTATTTTTATTTGATCATTAGGGTGCCCATTTCTGCGTGAGAGTAGTCCGAAGAATTGATTTTTTTGAAAAATGCTTTTTTCAAAAATTCATAACTTTTGAACCAATGAGCCGATTTTTACAACTAAATACGCAAATGAAAGGCTATTAAGTATTCTGTTTTAAAAAAAAACAAAAATATGGAAATACACTCAAACTGCGATATTCAATCTGAACACATGGATTATATTTGTTTTTCATTATTTCGGGACCAAAAAGCCTCCTAGTTTTTATATTTTTTCTTGAAAGTTTAGATAACATATCAAAACATAACATATCAAAACATTGCCAATGTATGTATTTTAGTTTTGGAACCACGTTTTTATTCAAAATATCAATGTGTTTAGTTCTTGCTGACTATGCCACAACGCGATTCCACTATTCAAAGTAAAGCTCATTTGGCTTTTTGAAAACTAAGGGAGGGTACATAAACCACCTGTGATGTGATGTGACGTGATAGGAAGCCACCACCAGTGCAGAACTTGCCATGGCGTACAGTTCCTCCTAATGGCAAGATCAAACTGAACATACCTATAATCCTCACTATCCCGTTGTATGAAGGGTCAAAAACGGGGGTATGGACCCGTAAGCAGAAGCACTTACACGAAACCCACGGAAAGGATAGAGAATCTCCTTCCAACGAAACGCTCTTGTTACACGAAATGAACAGTAAGCAATACACATTAGTATTTCCGTCTGGTGGGAAGGTACATAAACCACCTGTTCTCATATTTAAAATCGTCACAGAACGCATCCGGCGAAAATATCAGCGGTCGGTACGGAAAATGACTGTCAATCTGAATGTTTCGGATTCGCCTAAGCACAACATTATGAAACAAGATCTGGGAGATCCAAGCATTCGAAAAACGGAAAGTTCATGAAGTTTCCAAGCCTTCGAAGAAGAAAAGGCTCGAGTTTCATTCTATCGCCGCACGCTGGAGAGGAGTCCATTTTCTCCGATGAAAAAATATTAGTTCTGCAGCAGTCCCACGACGTACAGAACTACATATTGTGGGCGTCCACCTCGAGAAATGTGCAAGATAGCGACAGGAACATTCTACGGCTTCAAAGTGCTGCATCGGTCAAGGGTTCGAAGGTACAAAAGGCCTCTAATCGTGACGAGAAGCAGAACAAGTCCGCCAAAACCCGTGCCAGGAAGTTGTACCTCAACATGCTGACGAAAGTTGAATGCTGCATCATGGACGACGAAACATATGTGAAGGCTGACTTCAAACAGATCCCCGGCAACCTGTTTTTCACGGCCAAGGATAAGTTCAGCGTTCCGGAGCATGTCCGCACTCAAAAGATGTCCAAATTTGCGAAGAAATTCCTGGTTTGGCAAGCCATCTGCACGTGCGGGAAGCGAAGTGCACCTTTCGTTACCCAGGACACGATGAACGAACAGGTGTACATAAAAGAGTGCCTCCAGAAGTGGCTACTTCCTCTCCTGAAGGCCCACAACGTCCAAACAATCTTATGGCCGGATTTGGCCTCATGCCACTACTCCAAGGACGTGCTGAAGTGGTATGCGGACAATAAGGTCAATTTCGTGCCGAAAATGTTCAACCCTCCCAACACTCCGGAGCTCCGCCCCATCGAGAAGTACTGGGCGATTATGAAGCAGCACCTTCTTAAACGACCTAAGGTAGTGAAGACAGTCGAGGAACTGAAGAAAGTATAGGTTTACATGCAAAAAACGGTTGATTCACAGGTTGTGCAGAATCTTATGGCCAGGGTTAAGGCCAAGGTGCGGGCATTTGCGTATGGACTGTAAATAAAATACGAGTAAAATGGTAAAATGAAGTTTAATAGTTATTTCTCAATCCCTGAAAATTTGATGGCAATCGGATGAAAACTCGAATTTTGCGAATCAATTTTGTGTGTGGCAATTTCATCGTGGACACCCTTTACCCTTGCAACATCCATTAGTTCACGTCAATCCAATGTTTGACGTGTCAATATTAAGTACTGTGCTCTGAGGGCAAAAACGAAAACAAATTCTCAAAGATGAGACGCTTGAGACATAATTCATTTTGCTCTCTATTACCCTAATTCTGTGTCTTTTTAGAGCTGATATAGCTAAAATTGCCACAACTTTTCTTTTGTCTGCAGCATACACCACGTGAAAAAAAACTACGGAATTTTTAAACGCAGGTTTCATTCAGTTTTGGGTCTGGAAGGTGATCTATTTTGCTGCACTTCTTCTTAAATTTAGGATTTTATGTTGTTTTATGTTATACATCTACAATAGCTTCTGAAATGCTTTACTTGACAGACGATAATCTACCTTAAGACTTACAAGTGTAAAAATGTAATTCTACTACAAGCTCTGCAGACTACTCTTGTTTCCTAACGTTATCCTTAATCTGTATGTTTTTTAGTTTTTAAAGGAAACAAAAAATAACCTAAAACTGGTTTCTTCTGACCCCACCGAGAGCTATACTTCAAATAGCAAAATTCAAGTAATTTTGCAATTCAGTACTTCTCGGAAATGCTTTAAAGTAGATAAAATCAACCTAACAACCTATAATTGACGGAATTTTTACCTAACAGGGCACTATACACCTCATTTTAGGTGGAATATTCTTCGCGTAAATTATTCGAGTACTTATCGCGTCTCAACAATCACTGAATTGATATCCCAATTTTTTAAACAATAAATTGGGATCAAAATCAGAATGCAGATTCTGATGTGTCAGAAGATTTCAACAGATGATATTAAATTTAGCTCTTTCAAGAGCCGACATAGTTGAGACAAAAAATATATTCTTGTATTATTTTCAAGAAATTGGTTATGCGAAAAACGTAAGCCTGCTTCGAATAAGCTACCCAGGTAACCAATAAGCAGTTCCAGCAGTGCGTCTTTTTGGCAGCCTATCAAGCAATTAAGTCGCCTTAAATGCAACATAAATGCCACTTTTGCCAAGTCGCCTTAAAAGCAACAAAAATGCTATTTTGCAATGCTATGATAATGCTTCATTAATGCTATTTTGCATTCGAAATGCTCATTACAGGCTATAAGCATTCAAATGCATTTGAAATGCAACTTTACTACAGATAGCAGTCAAGATGCTGATATAATGCTAATATAATGCATGTTGCATCTGAAATGCAGATTTAGGGTTGATTTACTGCATATGCTAATGCTTATTGGTTACCTGGGTACTCAATTCATGATTACTGAATCGGAAAAGTAAGAATTTGGGAACTGGGCCACTGTCGAAAATTGGTCGAACTTCACATCGTTCAGATGTACAAGATAAGGATGATTTGCATCTCAGAAACGAAATCCGTCGACCATTTACTGGGTTGATAGATACAATTTCCATCAAATTTCCTAGTATAGTTCGTCAAAATTTTCGAAAGCGCCTTGCCTCATTGTATACATTACACAAACAATATTTGGAATTATGCAAAAATGAGCAAGAATCTATTTCATTTACCTCATTTTGGAAACTAACAATGTGTTTATAGTAATGATTCGTCAGCAATGAATGGTTGTGTTTGTATGAAATTTTTGTTTGATTTTTTTTAATAAAACATATAGCTTCAAAAATTTACATACGGATAGAAATTTGATTACTTTTTTGATGAACAAAGTTTTATTCGAAGATAGTAGTCTCACGTCGCGTTTGTCGAATATTGATATTTGCTTTTTGTTAAGACTTTGAAAAGAATGTGACATGAAAAACCGGATTGATTCAGTTTCAGAACATTAATGTAATAAAATACTGTTTTTGGATTATTTCTCCGTGATGTGAGATAACTTCAAAGAAGACAATGTGAATGATTTTGTTTTGAAAATTTGCACGCGCACATTGGAAGTTTATTGTCATCAATCTAAAGTTGAACAGCTAACAAAATTCATAAGAACGAAATAGCTACAAAGTAATCATGTGTCAAATGAATTTTCGCACAAACTTTTCGTGCATCACGCAGGATTCTAATCAAAGCAATTACTTTGGCGCCTCAAATAAAAAATCATCCCTTCCCAAACACAATTCAATATCAGTTTATGCCTTAAAAACAAACTGTTATCTTAATGGAGATCGGTATTCTTGTGCTGTCACGTTTTTTCCTTTGTGCGTTTTTGGTTGTGATTTTTATGTTTTATGATTTTTCTTCGACGTTAAGATTTTTCCGGGTCATTTTTGAATGTGATAGGAGTTTCACGAGCAAAGCCAGTGAATGAGCATTTTTTGTGTAAACACGGTCCCTAAACAGCAAAAGTCACACAAACTTTCCTTCCCTATTCCCACCTGATTGCAAGGACGTGGCCGGCGCCGTTATTGGTTATTAAAGAAATTGAGTCACTGAAACGTGTACAGTGAGAATGGTCGGTTACTCCCTGCCCCATTTAGTTGATTTATTGTGCAATTTCACTGATTCTGATCAATCACGGAGTAGCAACCATTGATCCGTGCAGTCAGTCAAGCTAAGCTAAGCTAAAAACAAACTGTAATCTTAACTGAAAAAAGGTTTCCGGAACTTGATGAAACACATTTCTTTGAAGATCGTTGTTCAGGACAATACAAATACATGTCAAATTTTTAAAATTTCTGCAAAAATATTTCAAAATAAAAGCAGAATGACACTTCTTGGTACTTCTTGGTGATGGTATCGGTGCCAACATAAAACGAATGGCTGCAGATGCCTGTATCAAAAAGACTGCAGAAATAAACAGCGCAAAACAGTTTTATGACTGGGCGACATCTCAAGGAGTAAAGTATCAATTTAATAATGACTGAGAATTTGTCTATGCAGCCAAAGCAGTTTACACAAAGGCTGGAATATTCACAGAAAAAATAAAGATATTTAGCAGACTTGTAAAATTTCCTTTCGTTTAATTGTAAGCCAAACCAAGCGTATAAAACGTAAATGTTTGCAAACTTTCATACAGCATACAACTTTGTTTGCAATCTTCCATACAACAGACCTGGTTCCAGCGATATTTGGCTTAAATTTGCATGAAAGATCCCATTGATTTATGCCAAATCTAGCATTCTTTTTATGAACATTAACACAGAAAATTCAAACTGTGTTATTACAGGAAAGATCTATTCATCTTGTTCGAATTCCTGGAATCTAATAATAAGATGCATTTATCTGGGGATGCGACACAGGTAAACCTTCGTCTTAAATGGGTAAAATCGCATGCTAGGGTATTCATCTTTGAAAACATCTTGATCCAACTCTTGAATCTATTTACACCTCTTTACATCGCCTTTCCATAATTTAGTAATAAATCCAGAAAATCATCATCTCTTCTAACTCTCTTCTAAACTTGCGTGTATCTCAAAACAGCGGATTAAAATAATTATTACATCTCAGGTAGAGTTGACCGCTTACATAAAACTCCGGCATTTATTCCGATAGACGAGCAAAGTCTTAAGCAACACAAAACTGTCATAATTGGTTTCAGCAACTTGATTGTGACTTAATTGAGCTATTTTGCAGTTATTTTAACTGATTTGCAACAACTGTTCTGCTAGGAGTATCTATGGAAGTTAAGACTCTGATCAATTAAAGAATCTAGAAAACATAGCATGTTTTTTCTTTGATAAGATCATGAAATGGAAATCTTCTAACAGTAGGAATCCAAGACGAAGTTCTAGTTTACAAATAAACAATTGTAATACACTCAGTAGCAAAAAAAAAGCCGAGCAAAATTTTGCTTCCAAAAAACGCTATCTTCGACCTACTATAACTTTCTCAATTATCAATATTTTTGGTTGAAAATTTGACAACACTATAACCAATGTATAAACCTTATGTGACAAAGTTTTTAATAGCGATGATAAGGTTTATAAATTTGAAGTTTTCATAACATATGTGAAAAATGTCGTTTTTGGACATATTTGGCATATTAAATCACCATAGCCTTTAAAAATATAGGAAATGATGTGGACAAAATTTTAATTGTTTCCATCAAGTGGTTTGGACTACAGCTGGCGTTAAAGTTGACGCACCAACATGAATATTTCCCTTTTTCACCCGATTTGACCATGCTGAAATATCGGTGCAAAAAAATATCGTGGGTTACATTAGTTATTTGGGATATTTCACGCGTAACAAATCATGTGTATTAATAAGATGAATTTGCCTGCAATCTTTCACACCATACGCATGATTCAGGCGCTTTCTGGCTTAAATTTCAATGAAATATCCCATTACTTTCTGCCAAATCTAGCATTCCCTTTATGTGCATTAGATAACGAAGAAAATTCAATGTTTATTTTTATCTGTGTATTTTTGAGCCAATTTCCTCATAACTTTGCTCTGTGATTTTCCGTTATTGAGTTATGCCCTCCCTTCGGAAGGGAAGTTCGTTGGTCCAGGCCCATGTCTTTATGGGTTCGATAGGTAGGGTCCATGTCCCCTGGGGTGAGGAACCATCCTTAGGCTGAAATTCACGTTAATACGAAACAACAACAAGAACAATAATGTGGCGTGACTTCGTTTGAAAAAACATATCCTTTTAAATTTCCCTTTTTTCCCGGAATGGCTGTATCCGATCACTGGAGTATGGAAACTTAACCAGTGTAGCTCTCGATTAATTATCTTTTTTATACGTACCTCTAAAGTAGACTATTTAATTCTTCGACTTGTTGTATGAGTAAGAGTAATTAAAAAATGCACAGTTTCATTTGACAGTGACGACGACTGACAAAATATAATGGGACATAGGAACATATGAATGACGATTCTTGCGAAAGTGATCGTCTACTACTTGGCTTTATATGCCCTACGAGGTTATTCCCACCGCACAAATTAGTTTTCCTTAAAGCACATCTAGAGTTCTTATCTGAGGGCTTTATTTTGACATTTAAAAGCAACCAGTCCTACAGACTTAGAAATTATGAATTTTACACGAGACGTAATGCATGTTTGTAAAAAGTCGAGGAACGTAAAGAAAGATTTCGTGTAAGATTATGTAACTATCCTGAAACTAACACATACGCAATTCGACGAAAGATGTGTTTGATTGAATTGATTTTCTCCTCTCTTTCAACTCATTCTTATGTGCTAGAGGACGCTTTCAACTCATTCTTATGTGCTAAAGGAATTTACATGACATTTTGGTAGTGTGTATTTAATTGAGTGGCAACCAAAATGATACGCTTATGCTCCAGGACAGTCGAACGAATTCCTTACCCGAAAAGACTTTTGACAGTATCGCGGATCCAACTCTGGACTTGGATTTGAAAACCGATGCATTTACCGACGGCGCTATGAGACTTCTGAGAAAGTTATCATACGTATAGTAATTTCTCTGCGGATAATTTCTACATAACTAACAATAACGAGAAAATTAGGAGAAATCTGATTGCAACAATCGTTTAAGTGACCATTGAAAGCAGCTTTAATCCGGGAGCTAGAAAGGGATAGGTCTACTGTAGATCCAGCAACCCATTTCAGAGCGTCTGGAGAGTCACTCTCTTTAAGATGTTACGTTCACATACAATAAGCCCCGCATGTAAACATTACCGATATCATTTGGATAATATAAAATTTCCAAACCAGGCACGTATTTAGTATTATTTGAAAAAAAGAAATTTTTACTATATATTTATAATCAGATTGATCTCACCAATCCGCCTCCAAAATAACGCTAGTTTTTTCATCCGTAAAAATGATAATTTCTAGACCAGCAATAGAACAGGTTGAATGAAATTTGTCAGAAGCAGATAATTTCCCATCAACATGAGAGGCTCTAGGAGTGGACAGTAATTTATTGCTTGAACAAAGAGAAATGAAGAGAAAGTATTGATAGTTCCGTTAAGCGTAACGGCAGACTATGAAATTGAAAGAAACAAGTTGAAAACGAGCGAAGGGCATTTGAACGGTAGTATGCGATCGGGCACATAATCTTATGGAAATTACTAATCTTTCTTCTCATTTTCTAGTTACAGGTATTCCACTGAAAAGCTCACACGCATCAGGATTCAAGATTATTATGTCATATCCTTAATTTTTTTTCCGTAGAGATCACAAAAACTCCCGCGGTGACGAACCCCTGCTCAGGTGGCTGAAAATTACCATAATAATCAAGCAGTAAATAATTTTAAACAAGACGCCATTGGCCCTTATTTCGAAAGCTTATTTGATTTTGTTCATCACCTGTTGTAAAGTTACTGCTGGAAAGCAAATGATTTTAAGGGCTTACGCTGAAGCATTCTCAAGCCATTACTTCAAAATTTAAAATTGATATAACTCAGAATGTGTAGATATTGAATATTTCATCACATCAGTTTGTATGCTTACTTGCTGTGAGCAAATTGATGGAGTTCGATTTTATGTTCATTCACTAACAATCGAGATTTATCAATTTGGAATAGCGAGGTAAGTTTGCGAGACAGAGATAACAGATAGGGAAAAATACATGGAGCAGCAATTCACCTTAAACTTCCTAAGATATTTAGGTTAGTTCTGACCCATGGTGCAACTTCAATGTACGCTATCTTTTTCTATTTTTAAACCAATCGGGCTTAAATTTTCTGGCTATTAATATTTTACGGAAATCTTCATTTTTGCATAAAAATATATTTAAAAAAAAATCAGTTTCAGGTGGTTGTACAAAAAAAGGGACACATCAGGGAAAATATTGACCCGGGTTTCAAACCGTCGTATATTTTCGAAATTTTAACTTAGAGTCAAAATTTATGCACCATTTGAAAGGTTCTGGTTTAAAAAGTTTTAGTTTTACTGTGTGAACAGAAATGCATGTAAAACATTCCAGACTCATTGTAGAGAATTGGCGTCTTGAGCAAAGTTTCTCAGTGCGTAACGAATCGTCTTTTGATATTATCATATTAGTTCCAAATTGTGCTGCAGATATGGCGCTGCAGTCTATCTTTGCCAAATGAGGCTCTAGAGAGTTGCCGTTTTCAGCAAAGTTTTTGAGAATGTAAAATGAAGACATTTGAAATAATCACATTAGTTCCAGATCGTACCGCAGAGATGGTGCTGCTGCCTATCTTTGCCAATCCGTCATCTCTGTGGCAGGATCTGGAAGAAATGTGATAATCTCACAAGACGACAAATGACATACTGAGAACTGACGGCAACTCTCTACAGCTAGTCTGGAATGTTTTGTATGCAATTCTGTTCACACATCGAAATCAAAACCTTCTTCCCTTCGTAGAAGATTCCTGGTGGCCAATGTTTTTGGAACCAGGTTTTTCTATCACCAATGCATTTTTGAGACCATAATCTTTCAAATGGGATATAAACATTGTGTCTAGGTTGAAATTTCATAATTCTAGTAATACCCGGGAAGGTTAAATTAGCCAACTAGCCCTCTCTTATGAAATATTTTATACAAAATGAAAGAGGACTGCAACAGATGGTTTACAAATTTATTAAACTTTCTAATAATACTCATCTAGAAGAAAGCCATTGTTTTTCTAACTTTGACTAAACGACGTGTAATTGATCTTATGACAATTCAGTATATGAAATTGTACATGTATTGTTTGGAAAGATCAATGCTATTTGGAAAACTTGGGAAAAATTTCAGCCTGAAAGAGTTTCTTGCGCTTTGACTTGGTTATACCATTCCTTTGCAGTTCAGGCCATGAGACCTCAATGATCTTAATTTAAGCTCCTAACAAAAATTCATAGAAGAAAAAGAGCTTATTAAGACAAAATAATCTTCTTTGATTAGAAAAAGAGAATGTTAAGTTCAAATTTATACTTTCGTTTTAGTAATCCTATCGCAAATTGCATCTACACAACAAATGACTTTGAGTTTCTTGACGTATTAAAACTGCAAACTGATTGAAAGTGCATTTCTTTCCCATTTATGTCTTCCTACATTATTAGTTATCATGACAGCATTTCCATTCTTGGAAGCTTCATCACTCCCCAGTGCCCGATTTAGAGCAATCCATTAGTGAAGTAATATAATTATATTTACTACGAAAACAAGAGAAACAAACAACGACGGCTATCAAAGCAAAACCGCACTAGATGGCAAATCAATTTAGCGGAAAATTACCCCTCAAACAAACGATGCCACAGAGACAACATCAACCCGGCTAATACCTACATATCGAGCCAATCAATGAAACTCTCAGCGTTCGCTACCACTCGGTTGGTCGGACGCGAAATGCAAGTGCACATGCTTCAGGTCGCTTACATGCACCGATAATGATGACGCATCGTTGAGGAAGAAGCACACGTTTCGCTTTCTTTACTTCCTATTACCAACTCGGCAGCGAGAGTATCCGTAGACTTAGCATGTAGCAACTTTCGACTCGACTCGGGAATCTCAACCGCATAGGTACCTACACCTAAGAGCGTTTCCATCCGAAACAGGCTGCTGGGCAACCAGCATGCCAGCTTGTGGAAAAAGTGTAACAAACAACTTTCTAGGCCAATAATTACGACCAATCGCCGCCCGGCCGATGCCTTTCCGCTGTTGATGCAAGGTAGATAGCTACGTAGCTGCCGTCTCGTCGCAATGCAACCATGTGTCAGCGGTGTAATCAGAAAGTGTCATCTGATGCATGCAATAATAAGAATTTTTCTTTGATGCACTGCACTGCACTGACACTCAGTCAACGACGATAACGCGAGATGACAGAAGAAAGAGGGGAACATTAAGAGTGATAGCTTGGAAGATTGTCACTCGGCGGACCAGACGGCTTCGATGATCGCGCAAGCGACGAACCTCTTTTTTTTTCTGGAATGCACGAATGCGAGATGTGATTGTTTGTTTACCTTTTGCAACGGGTGGTATCTTGGACTGTGGAAGACGGGTGTATTTCTCTTAACACCCTTTAAACACACTAGCGCAGCCGGTAGAAAGTTTCTCTTTCTACGTTGCAGTTTATTTTAGTTCATATCGTTTGTGTTTGCTTCTGTTGATGATTGTGGCAAGTGAGAGCAAGATGCCTTAATTGTGTGCACCTCTCATTTCTTAATCATGTAACACAGCAAGATGGCATGAGATTTATCTATTGAAACAGTAGGAGGTATACAGCATTTGCACTATAATTCACACAATGTATGATCACTGGTTTGTTAAATTTCGCTCAAGGTTTGTGGGTTGCCATTAGTAGATGAAAATGCAAACGTGCATGAAATTGCTGGGAATCTAATTCTAGTGAAGTTATCGAAGAATTTTCATTTCTACTGAAACAAGCAGTTCTGCTTCACTTAAGTCTCTGGTCTTTAATTCATATTTGAAAAAAATGTAGTTTATTTGAAAAGCCACATAAGAAAAATATACATCTATTCTTCTTTTTCAGCTGTCCGTACCATTGTAGACATCCTTAAAAATGCGGACAGGAAATTTTGTGGAGACCAGCTTGACGTTAAACGTATAGTTTTAATTAAATGTTTTCCGAAATTTACGGATAATCGTTTCGCCGCCGGATCTGCCGCTGGTGCAAGTGTTGTCAATGATTGAATTATACTGTTGTGATACCCGTTAATAAGCAAGTTACTATAATCATTAACAGAAATTAAATCCAGTTTTTTCTTCTAATATTGAGCATCTGTTAAAAAAAATTATAACTGTATTCCTTCCGGCGAGTAGATTGCAATGATACATTTTCATGATCATTGATTCAATTTGAAGTGAAAAACCTGCTTAATGATTATGATTAATATGATGATGATTAGTTGTCTCTTAAGTTGAGCCATTATAAAAATATGAACTATTTCCTTTGATTTATAAACATCGAAAAATGAAAAACTTAGAATTCTGTAAATTTTGTGATGGATGGTTGCAATCTTGTATTTATAATAAAGGCTTCCAATGCTCAAAATTAGCAACATGAAATTTGTGTATATACTATTAACAACTTCTGTATACAACAAAATTACAAAATTGATGAAAATCTGAATACAACTAGTTTGTAGTGAATTGAATTGAGTGAATTTCATAATAATCGGTTCAGTGGTTATTGAGATGTCATCGAAACCAGAAGAAAATCGCCGCAGAATTTTGCGCGCCGTCATGGAAAATCCGACTGCGACCATGAGATGGATCGGAAGACAACTGGGAATCACCCATACAACTGTGTCTCGGGTGGTAAAATCTTTTAAAGAGTCCCAGACGACCAAGCGGCGGATTGGAAGTGGAAGAAAATCGAAGACAGCTGACCCTGTGAAGGCCCGGAAGGTGTTGGATTATTTCAAGTGTAATCCGAACCTTTCGATTCGCGACGCGGCTCTGAAGGCAAAGTGTTCCACCTGGTTCGTTCAGCAAACCATGAAACGAGCTGGGCGTCGTGTATTCAAGGTCCGCAAGGCACCGAACCGGCGTGATGAACAAAACATGGCGGCTAGATCCCACGCAAGGAAGCTGTATCGAGAGTGGTGAACGAAACCGATGTGTGTGGTTATGGATGACGAAACCTACATCAAGGCAGACGCAAAGCAGATACCGGGGCTGGAGTTCTACGTTGCCAAATCACGGTTTGATGTTCCGGAAGACATAAGGAAGAAGAAAGTGGAAAAATTCGCGAAAAATACTTTCTCTGGCAGGCCATATGCCAATGCGGTTAACTGAGTAAACTGTACATCACAATGGGTACCATCAACAGCAAAATTTACCGCATTGATTGCCTCCAGAAGCATCTGTTGCGCTTCCCGTGGTCCCACGGAGGCGAGACATTAGTTTGGCCGGACCTGGCATCATGCCATTACGCGCGATCGACGTTGGATTGGCACAGAGACAATAACGTTGTTTTTGTACCAAAAACCGCCAACCCCCCAAATTCACCAGAGATTCGTCCGGTGGAAAGATTTTGGGCCATAATGAAGGCCAAAGTTCGAAAATGTCCAAGTGTTTAAGAACGAGCTGGAGTTGAAGAAAGAATGGATGAAAGTGACCAAAAAGGTCGGCTCCACAATTGCACAAAATGTAATGAGGGGTTTTAAGGGAAAGGTGCGGAATTTCAGCGATGGAAAGGAAATTGAATAAAGTAGTTATGCCAAAAACATAATCCATGTATTATTCATTCCCTGAAAGTTTCAAGAAAATCCGACTTAAAATACATTTTTGGCGAACCCTTTTGTCTGGTGCATTTTTTCGAGTACAGGTCTTAAGTATATACTGTTAATGGCCTTTAAGATTTTGTATAAGTTTTTTTTTGTAAACAAACAAATAATGTAAAATTAAGTACTCCGAGCCTGAATTACTCACAGAAACTGCGTTTGATTGCGAATTCAATTCCATCTCTGTTAAGGTTCAATTTTATGTTAAAATTGATGCTCTTAAAAAATTATGTAAGTTTTGGTTCTGTGTGTGGGGTTTTATTATTTTTATATGTGTAAGAAAATATGTTTTTTGTTTGTTTTTTTTTTGGGGGAAAATTTTGGTTTTTTTTTTAGGGGCATTCTCTATTTTTTTTTTTTATTCTTTTGGTTTTTTTTTTTAAAAAAAAAAAAAAAAACTGTGCGAAAAAAAAATTAATTTTGAATCACACTAAGGACTGTATCGTTAATTATGAGTACACCTAAAAATTGCTGTATTTAAATATGTTTTATTTATTTTGCAACTCAAATTCATTTACATTGTTTATTGACAATCAAAAAAGCCCATTACATCAGTATTCATTTAATTTTTCGTAGATCTGGCCAGCTCTCGCACCTTCTTCTTGATGTTCCTCATGAGGTTTTGCACAACCGTTCCGTCGATGGTTTTGCTTACGTTTACCCAGTCTTTTTTGAATTTGATGATGTCATCTGCTCCTCTAGCCTTCTTCCGCAGCTTTCCTTTCATCAAAGCCCAAAATTTCTCAATGGGCCTTATTTGCGGACAATTTGGAGGATTCATCGCCTTTTCCACAAATTGGACATTGTTCTCTTCATACCAGTCCAAGGTGGCACGCGCATAGTGGCAGGATGCCAAATCAGGCCAAAACAGTGTCGAACCTTTGTGTTTTCGGATTAGTGGCAGAATTCGTTTCTGCAGGCATTCCTTCCGGTACATTTCGGCGTTCATATTTGCGGTAGTGAAAAAAGGTGTCGATTTCATACCGCACTGGCAAATTGCTTGCCAAACCAACACCTTTTTTCCAACATTTTCGCAAAAAATCGATTTCTCCGAATTTTTGCTCAAAACGTAGTCGTACAGCTTCCGAGCCCGAGTTTTCACGGAATCCGCCTGAATTTGGCTGCGTTTCGGACATTTTTGTTTCCGGTACGTCTTCAGGGAATTTCGCTCCTTTGCGCGTTGGACCATTCCAATCGTCGTTCCACACTTTTTTGCGCAATCTCTGATGGATACCTCCTTTTTCCTTCAAAAACTTTGCAAATTTGTTTGTCCAAATTTGGGTTTGACGCACCTGTTTTTCTACCACGGCCGGGTAAGTCCTTCAATGTGTTATGCATAACAAACCGGTTGATCGCATTTTGGACCGCACAGACACTAACACCTTCTTCTTTTGCTAATTTTCTTAGCGACAATCCCTTTTCAGTGCAGTACTTGGTCACAATCGATTTTCGCTTTTCTTCCGTAAGACCTCGCATTGTTCCGCTTGAAGTAAAACTTTAACTTTTAATGAAGGTTTTCGTTTGTTTACAAGGCAAGCAACACATTGACACTAAACAGCTGTCAAAATAAGTCATAGTCTTTTTCATACAGAACCTCAAAGGTGTACTCATAATTAACGATGCAGTCCTTACTTTTCACAAGTCACTATGGCCTAGTGAAAAAAAAAAAAAAACCACGGATGTATGGCTTGACTGAAAAGCAGAAGACTGCAAGAGTCAAAAGATGTTGGAAGCTGCTCAAGCGGCACGGTGATTGGAAATTCTGTTGTCGGACGAAAAAATGTTCCAGCTACAAGATCACCACAAGTAGCAAAATTATTGTATGCAGCACATCTTTTTGATATTCTTCGTGATAAGCTAGCTGTTAAAAGGTTCCAGAATGTTTCATGGGTGGTAGTTTGGGAATGTTTTTCTAAAATTTTGAAGGTTCCATTGTTGTTCGTGAACCTGGTGTTAGAAGCAACTGTAAATATTGCATCGATAATGTTTTGAAGAACCATTCGCTTACCTTCGTCAAGAAACACTACAAGAATGCTCCATACTGGTTCCAACAAGACTCTGCACCGTTCCACCAGGCAAAAGCTACACTTGGTGGCTTGGTGTGAGAACAATTTCTGGATTCCCGGATATTTTGTCGAAAAAATGGTCTGTTTATTCACCTGATTTGAATCCTCTCGACTACTAAGCATAGGGCTACATTCTGGGCAAACTGGGAAATACCAAAGGATTAACAGTGGAAACTTTTAAGAAACGTTTAAACTGTTCTAAAATAAGACAAATGTTAAAGATATACCAAACAGGAAACACATTGAAAATTAAAATCCATGTAAGCTTCTCAGTTTTATGACCATATACTTAACTGACTGGAATTCCCACTCACCCTGTAAGGTGCCTGCTAAATTGCTTTCATCGTCATTCTCATCCAGACAGTCAAACTGACTTGAGAAATGGAGCTACCCCTGGCTAGGGCATTCTACGTTATATCCGTCCATTCGACCAGTCGAGTGGCCACAAACAGCATGCCACATCGCTTCCACAGTCATCCTAAGCTAGGTACTCGACTTGATCGTAACTTGAGCCACCTTTACGACGGAGCAGCAGTTCTATAAAAACCCGTGCCAAACTGCCTTCTCCTTTGTTCTCAGCTAGAACACTTAGCTGGTCAGAGTCGAGTTGAAAGGAAAATAAAAGTTGCATTCCTTGGAACGCCTGACAAAGCGCTTCTACCGTCTTTCTAATCAGACAGCAGTACTGGTCGAACATAAACGATAGAAGTATAGTGAAAGCAGTATTTTTGCAAGTGCATTTTAAATTACACCCGGTCAGTTCAAATTCGAAGGTTGACAATCAGCTAGAGCTGAATCGGTTGAATTATGAAGGTTCCAGATTTATTTTAAAGTTGTCAAAGTAGCAATGGTGCGTTTTTTCCGGTTTTTTATTATTGTTGTCGTTGCTGGTCAATTTCTATTTGTATCCTGGGAGAACGTCGCTCTGGAGAGGGTCAAGATCATTCGTCAGTAGTATTCTGAACGACTGGGGTGTAGATGGGTGTTTACATGTTGCCTTCAAGCTGATGACGAAAAGTTGTTGGTGAGGGGGCTGGGAATCAAACTCATAACCTGCCGCTTATAAAGCGAGACTATAGCCAACAACCCCATTCGATCCACCGACGAAGAGGACCGCCGTTTGTGTCTTGGTTGTGCGTATGATCTTCAGTGGAGTGCAGATGGATTTAAAGCAGGAATATGGAGAAGGCAAATGGATCACGAATTGCATGCGTTGCTGGGAGAACCTCTCACCCTCGACTTCAAAATAATGCTCGAAAAGGAACCAACAGACACAAGAAAGAGATGAGTGCAGTGGGCAAGGCAGAAGGCAGGCAAGGCTCTCCGAATAACTATTTCAAATTCTGTCAGCTTAAAAAATTCCAGAATGATCCAATATGCATCTTCGTTACATGGGGGGAAATCTTAGATTGCAAAAATTTAGATCATTCATCAATTGGACGCCTACCTTTTGCGATCGCAGCGCACTTTTTGAAAGGCTTTGGAGTCTTTTGACCGCGTTTAAGTCCCTGTAAAAAGTACTACATTGTCCGTTTTTCTCAATTTAAAGCTAAAGCTAAGGGAACTCAAGATATGCAAGAATAAAGACGGTTATAGTGCACGCTTACCTAGGAAATTTATCAGCGTTTGTGACATGGCAAAATTTTTCTAAAAGCGTTTAGAATAAATACAACTACTCTTTCAACAGCCCAACGGTTCTTACTGTGAAGCTGAGGTTGAAAGTCAACAGGAACATTAAGGCGGATCCAAACATATCAGTTTATGATTTTTCAAAATAATTAATTGCTGACCGTTATTCTGTACGGCAAACCCGTCTCCGAAAACAAAAGCGTTAGACATATTTCCTAGCAAGTGAAAACCCTCTTGGAATCAAAAACAAAGTAATACGCCAAGAACCCAGGTTTGGCTACTGTAAAACAAGGTGAAGGCTAAGATCAGACAAATTTTATGAGGGTACAGCTCGGGAAAATGTTCCTGCTAAATTTAAATTTGTGTACGTAGTTGAGTGCACGAAAAAATAATAATAATTTGGCGAGAGATTCGTAGCTTGATCTGATAGTAGAATTGCGTCCTGTTACGTATTGGCCAGATTTAGCCATTAGCACGTCATTACGGTAAGGACGTGCTGCGATGGTACGAGATCTATCCAAAAAAAGCTGATTCCACCGAACTCCCCTCAATTTCGGTCACTAGAGAAGTAAAGGGTAATAATTAGGCGGAAATTGAAGATGGAGAGAAACCTCTTCGATGAGACATTAGATTTTCAAATAATATAAGCTTTAATATCATCATCAGATGTCATCATTTCGATAGATCTCCGCTCAAAAATTGGAGGAATAAATGCCACCAAGGAAACGAATGGAATAAGCTCTCGCAACATGTTAAATTTCCATTTCTATTTGTCTTTTCAAAAGGTTCAAAGATGCTTTAAAACAGTCTTCCTCTCAACCAATATTGATCACATTGAACAACGCTTTGAATTTTGGCTCAAGCGAAAGTGAATAAATCAAACACAAAATTCAATCCGCCCAAGGCGTATTGTTTGGCTTCTTTCTTTACTGTCAGCCTTCCTCAATGACCCAAACGTATTTTTTTTGTGAGTGAAACTGAAACTTTAAGAGCGGAAGGTTCAAAAGCTTCGAAGGTACTTCCCACCCACCCTTTCTTTATCCCTCGGTCGATGCTTGCAGGCGAAATAAGAAAGGGAAGCAAACTGACAGATCTTCGCACCAAATAAAAGTAGCATACAGGTAAAATCTGGAAACTAACACAAACAGTCTGGTTGGTGAGTCACGTAGTCGATTGTGTTGTGTGTCGCGGAGAAAATTAATGGTTATTTTATTTCTTGAATCAGACAGTGAATTCAACTTTATACATAATTTCGTGCTGACAATTGCAGCTTTATTGTCTTGTCAGGTTTGCGGATATGGATGCCAAATTTAGCTATAGAAGATTCAATTTCAATTATAGAAGTTTGGCAACTGTTCACGATAATACGGTGATTATAATATTCGGGATATCAGGCTTGAATTCAGCTATTGTAAAGATATGAAAGAAATTAAAACAGTTCATAGCCTATTTTAAAATCTCATTGTGAAACAAGATAATGAAAATTAGGTTGATTTATTTACTAAATGCATATGACTAAGTGCTAATGATGAATTTCAAAACTTTATCAAAATAATCACGAAGAGCAACAGCCGCATCCCGGTTCAATTCATACCAAATAGCTATCTCAAAACATTCCAAATACTCTTACGTAATCCAACCATGGGCAAACTTTCGATTTCAACCAATCTTCCCACACACAAACCACCAATTTAGTCGCAAAGCTAAAATGATTTTATTCTCTCCCGCCTTCGTAATACCGTAGTAGGTATATGAAAAGAAAGTAAATTACGAACAACCGGATATTACGATCCAGTGCCCCCATCCTCTCCCCATAGTTAGCCGGCAGTGATGCTGCTCCACCAGACCGCCGTGCTGGGTGTCGACGTAGTAAGGCTTTCTTCCCGGCTTTCCGATGTTGTTCAACTCAGATTGCTGCGATTACCTCACACCCACTGACATCGTTGCTATGGTTCGTAGCGATGCCCAAAAGGAAGATTGAGGTGAAAAAGAAAACACAACCTTCGTTGCACTTCATCGAACGTGAGGTTAATTTTTCAGGTTGCTCTTCCACGTCTGCCAATCGGAAGAATCGGTCGGTTTCCGTTTAGTTTCTTCAGTTAAAATAAGAATCATTATTTTATACATGTGTATAAAGTTTTGAACCTTGTTGCTAACATGACGAATAATCCGATCTTCAATGAAAACTCACAAATATAACGAGATGAAAACGTGAACTTAGTTTGTAGAACTTTGAACTTTATTTATGACTCTTTATTGTATGCTTTGCTTAGAGCTGTTTCTGTACCTATGATGAGTCTCAATCTTTACTGATAGTTCCGTTGAAATAAGAAGGATTTAGGCACAATTTTCAACTCAAAGCATAATAACGCTGCCAAATTTTACGGTTCTCATGGACTATTTCCATCATGAAATAATGAATTAGTGTCAATAATTCAGAAGTCAGATCATAAAGGGTGTATTCGATAAAAATGGCACACACATATATACTCATCAAAATTAAACTGATTATCGGATTTTCTTGAAATTTTCAGGGAATGAAGAACTACTAATGAGTTTTGATTTACAACATTTGTTTTATTCAATTTCGTCTCCCATCCCGAATGCCCGCACCTTCCTTTTCACTCCTCCCATCAAATTTTGTACAACCGATTTTCCCAGTGTTTTTGTTGTTTTTACCCAAATTTTCTTCAATTCTAGCTCTGTTTTTATAGTTTTGGGATGTTTGCGAAGTTCCGTTTTCATAATTGCCCAGAATTTTTCAATTGGACGAAGTTCCGGTGAATTTGGTGGGTTCATATCCTTTGGCACAAAATTGACTCCGTTGGCTCGGTACCACTCCAATACGTTTCGAGCGTAGTGGCAGGATGCTAGATCAGGCCAAAACAGAGTTGATCCTTTGTGCTTCTTAATGAATGGCAAGAGACGCTTCTTAAGGCACTCTTCCGTGTAAATCGCACCGTTTATTGTTCCGGAAGTGATGAAGGGAGCACTTATTTCACCACATCCGCAAATCGCCTGCCAGATTAGAAACTTTTTTGCAAATTTCGATAGTTTCTTCTTTCGAACATCCTCCGGAACATCGAACTTCGACTTGGCAACGAAATATTCTTGCCCAGGAAGTTGACAGAAGTCGGCCTTGACGTATGTTTCGTCATCCATCACGATGCAACCGGATTTGGTGAGCAGCTTCGTGTAAAGTTTCCGGGCGCGGGTTTTCGCAGTGATGTTTTGTTTTTCATTCCGGTTTGGGGCTTTTTGCACTTTGCATACATGTAACCCAGCACGCTTCATGGTTTTCTGCACAAAACCGACTGACACCTTAGACTTTTTAGCGACATCTTGAATTGACATGTTTGGACGGTTCTTGAATTGTTGTACGACTTTCCTGGCCATTTTACTGTCCATTGGACCACTTTTACGACCACTCCCTTCCTTCCTTTGGACACTCAGACGCTCCTTGAAGGTTCTTATTACACGAGACACAGTTGTATTTGCAATTCCAAGCCTTTTAGCAATCCACCGGTGGGACGCCCCTGGATTTTGATTGTGAGTGCACAAAATTTTCTCACGGACAATTTCTTGTTTCGACGACATGACTGGAACTACTGAATGTATAACTATGAAACTTGGCAAATGTAAATAATGCACTATGGATAAGATCTACTCAAATTTCTAGGTTTTTTACTCATACGATTCAAAAGTTACAGAAGATTTTCTGTGTACCATTTTTATCGAATACACCCTTTACTTTAAATTTTCACTCATTCTTTCCATCCATCCAATAGTTATTTCCACTAAACTCGAGGCAGCCGCGAGTAATCGGTTCTTCCCCTCTAAATTTTATTTTTAAGTTCATTGATGTGTATTGAAAACGAAAACTTGGCTCTGGAAAGTTAATTAAATTGAGTGTGTACAAATAAATGAACTCGTTAATAAAATTAAATCAAAAGATATGAGATAAAATGTTATATGTCATAATTCTATATTCAATGTGTATGGATTTGTGTCCTTGAAATTTGTGTTTCGATTATTCTTTTGGTTTGATTTTTACGTATGAGCAATATGCTTAAGGAATTTCTGTTTTGAGGATTTTTAAGTCCATCTCCCTAGCTTGAAACAAGTAATATTAAAAAAAAAAAAAATTCTACCAGCAGATTTCAAATTGCAAACGAAAAAATATAAAACTGATCAGTGCTAGAAAGTTCCACAGCATTTGTCATAATAGTGTGGTTCTCCCTCAAGACGTAGTGAGGGTTGGCAGTGGCAAATTATTAAATTCACAGCCTTTTCCAATCATATTTTTTAAATTCTTTTTTCAGCCTTTTCCCAACTGATGAACAATGCACAGAAAAAAAATATGAATTTTAACAGGTGCGTAAAATTTCCCCTCGTTTTATTTCAAGCCAAAGGAAGCGTAAACAACGAAATTGTTTGCAATCTTTCATGCGCCATACAAAAATGTTTGCAATCTTTCATACAACAGACTGCACTGATAAAAAGAAACATTGAATTTTCTGCGTTATCTAATGCACATAAAGGGAATGCTAGATTTGGCAGAAAATAATGGGACATTTCATGTAAATTTAAGCCAGAGATCGACTGAATCTAGCCTGTTGTATGAAAGATTGCAAGCATTGTTGTATGGCGCATGAAATATTGCAAACAATTTCGTTGTTTACGCCTCCTTTGGCTTGGAATTAAACGAAGGGTAATTTTACGCGCTTGTTAAAATTAATTATTTTTTTCTGTGTAGATTCAGGCGTTATCTGGCTTAGATTTACATGAAATATCCCATTAGTTTCTGCCAAATCTAGCGTTCCTTTTATGGGCATTAGATAACGCAGAAAATTACATGTTTTTTCAAACTGTGTGGCATTAAAATAAAATCTCCCAGCTATTAATTTTCAATTGAATAAAACAATCAAGTCGGTTATCCAATATTTGGGACCAATAGTTTTTAAATGGTTTGTAACTCACTGTTTGAAAGCAAATCTAATGGTAGGGTTGTAAAACACCCCAATAAAATGCGTCGTGTCCCAGTTTTCGCTGAATAACGTTGGAATGCTTTTACTGGACTGTTTTGGTTAACCCCTTGAAGCATTGATTAACCTGGTATTAGCATTTGAAAATATCAGGAAAACGATTATTGTTATTCATGCTCCACAGATAGAAAGAAACATTTAATGTTTAGCGTTACCTAATGCACACAAAGGGAATGCTGGATTTGGCAGAAAATAGTGGGATATTTCATTTAAATTTAAACCCGATAACGCCTGAATCTAGTTTGTTGTATGAAAGATTGCAAACATTGTTGTATGGCCGCAAGAAAGATTGCAAACAATTTCGATGTTTACGCCTCCTTTGGCTTGGAATTATACGAGGGGAAATTTCACGCGCCTGTTAAAATTCAATATTTTTATCTGTGTCTCTAACGAAAGTCATATGAATGCCACGTCAATGACACTTTTATAACAACACAGACAAAGGTGACTAATAGTTTCCTATGTTTTTCACCATTGCATTTTTATATTTATTCAAAATCATAACTGTTACTTTCTAATAGTAAATGAGAAAACGTTCACGGAAAACTTAAAAAAAAGAAATTTGGTTGATATTGACAAGTCAACAATTCATTAAAATCGATTTGAATCATATGGATAGAAAATACATATAGTTCATCTCGACTATTACTAAATAATACACAGAGACAAATTTGAGGGTCAATTTTACCATTATTGGGGGTAAGGATGACTATTGCTGTATAGTGATTTTGAACCGACTATCATCATGGTCAAAACGACCATTAAAAATAGTTGATCCAACATTTGCCATAATGTCGGAATAGTCCTTGTTACCACGCTTATAGTCAAGAATGCTGTGAACGTGGTGAATTCGTCCATTTTCATGGTTATTGTAACCATTATATGAGATTGTCATCGTGACCATGATTAAATGTCGATATAACAACAGAATTTTTTTCAGAGTAGGTCATCCAGCTGGTATTGACTAAATTGAGGCCTACCTTACAGTCAATGACCTTTATATAAGGTCCGGCCCAAGCAGCTTGCAGGGATTAGTGAAATCATAAAACTTGTAGTGAAATAAGTGTCGTATGGTAATGTTTATGTATCGCATAGAAAATCATCGAAGGTCATCGAAGTGGTGACGTCAATCTTTTTGTTTATATTCTGTTTCCCTAAAGAAAGTGATCAACAATTTGTCCTCTTTTCGCTTGAAGTAATGGTTCGCTGAGTAGTGGAAAAGTGTTTGGTAACAAGTTACGGCGTTACAGAAGATAGCCTTTCCATCAAATTGCAAGCACTTCCGAAGGATGAAGTTCATTGAAGAAAGTGGTTGTTGTTTTGTGTTTCGAACAATCAGAAGAGCAATAAATCACCAATAATTTGCTCCAATCATTTTGCAAAAGGCGATTTTAGTAACATACATGATCCGGATATAAAACGACGTATCATTAAAGGAGGTGGTTTTTCTGGTCTTCTTGAAAAACAAAACAATTAGTATGCTTTATGTTCCATCAATCAGGAATTCAGCTCCCTATCCAGCAAATTTGTCGGAACCTGTCAAGCGTGTGAAGAAAAAATTTCGCTCAGAGCTGACCGAAACAATTTGTATCCCAGACAGCGAGTAATCATGTCGAATAACTGCCGAGGTAAAGTGCATCAAGCTGGAAGTGCGAAGGGAGCTGTGGAGGGAAGGGACAGACGACCAACAACGACAGGAACTATTGGAAGAACTTGCTTTCAACATGGACGCCGCAGCAACACAATGCCAAGGGACAGACCCCGTGTCTCGACACAGGATACCAAAACTGCAGATTTCCTCCCGGTTAACAAGTGCAGTAAGCATTCTCGACGAGGATATCCTGCAATTTGGAAGCCGTTGAGAACCTACACTTCATAGAGTAATCTGCAGCTGTGGCTGTTGTAAGTACGCTGGGATTACAAGGAAATGACGAACTACGGGTACGCCCCATCGCACAAAAACCAGCATGGATGAGACGGTTGGAGAGCCGAACCACCATACTGCGGACTAAAATTGGTCGGTTCACGCAGTTCAAGAGGGGAAACCGATCAGCGCGGCTAGTTCGTCACGTTGCTAAAATTGTCAAGCCCGCAGAGCTCCGTGACCTCAATGAAGCAAATATTACTGAGGTCCTCGAAACCTATGTACAGCGATTGAGTGTTCTTGCAAAACGGATGCTTGGGTTAAGCGAAAGTTCGAAGGAGGAATACCGAATTTTTAACACTAACGAAAGAGAGTTTTAGAACCGCATCCGAAACAATAAAATGAACTACAACTAAGGAATTCCGGAGATTGGCACAGTAGAACAGGCTTGTGATGATCTATGGGAGAATCCCGTTCAACATACCAGTTTTGGGATGGGGTTGCAGGAGGAAGAGGATAGGAGCAATGGATTTGAAAGCATGACCGCCACTGTATTAACCGCCCAGGATATTCGTGAGGCTACCCGGCATACCAGGAATTGGGCTGAACCAGGACCGAATTTTGTGCACAACTTTTGGTATGAGAAGTTCTGCTCAATCCATGAACGAATGTCGGAGTGCTTCAATATGGTACTAGAAGACCCCCAGCGGCTACCAGATTTCATTACTAGAGGAATAACGTATCTCTTTCCACAGGCCAATAATATGCCTTTCAAGGCTGTATAAAGTGCTCTTGTCAGTAATCAAGCGAAAGGTACAAAGGCATTGCGCTGCGAACAATGTCATGACCGAAGAACTGAATCGCTAGGCAACAACACGCAACGCTGCAAAGATCAGGTCATCATCGATACAGATGTTATGGGTCAGGCTAGTCAAAAAAGGAGAAACCTGAGCATGGTAAACATCGACTACAAGGAGGCGAAGGACTCAGTTCCTCACTCGTACCTTATCAACGTACTGCAGTTGTACAAGGTAGATATTGGAGAATTCAGGCTATTACAGAATGCGATGGGCATGTGGAGTACACGTCTTCACATTACTGGCGGAGCAACGGTGTTAAGATCCAGAACTCTCAGCATAATAAGGGGAATTTTTCATGGTGATACGTTTAGCTCGTTGTGATTTTGCCAGGCGATGAACCCCCTCGCAGAACACTCTATCAATGCAACTATGCCTACCAGTTAAAAAGTGGAAGAAGAGCTACTAATGTTATCCACACCTTCTACATGGACAATTTAAAGCTGTTTGCGGAAACTCTTGCAGCTTGTAATGGCGTTCAACGATATCCGGATGGAGTTTGGAATTGATTAGTTTCGAACAGTTTATCTTCTTTGGGGTGAAGTATTGGATAGCGGTAGTTTTCGCATCAACGAACAGGAGGTGATTCGAAATATGGTTCAAGGCGAGACCTACAAGTACCGTGGATTCCCGCAATTGAACGGGGTTCATCATACAACTATCAAGAAGAAGCTGCAAGAAAAGTTCCTGTATTGAGTCAACCGTGTTCGGTGGTCGTACTTGTCGACCGGCAACAAGATAAACACCCTTGTTGACCTACAGCTTTGGAGTGATGAACTGAACCACAACTGACTTGGAGGCGATATAACGAGCTGTACGAGTGCATCACACAAAGTCGGCCGTCGAAGGAAGAAGAGGCATGACCAATATTCAAACCCAGGTCCATCAGTTGCGGATATACTTCGTTGAAAGCCATAACCGTCACGGAGTCAGGAGGACTATCAGCTGGGCTGCTACCTGAAAACTATCGAAGATGAAGTCGCATTATGGAAGGTGAGGGAGCTGCATGGGACGCATCCCCATCAGTTGGAACAAGCGCTTTTCGACAAAGTAGCGTCGAATAAGTGGCTGGTGCGAGGTGGTCTCTTCACAGAGACTGAAGGTCTCATGGTAGCCAAGACCGGGTAATTGCGACGAAGAACTATCGTAGTTACATATGTATGGCACGAGGAAGTGAAGACCGCTGTATAAAGTACAACGCTGTAAGGGATCGAACAGGTTGCTGGCTGCCAAGCATTGGCAGAAGTAGCGTATCTCGGTCTTCACAACGATGTCACCAAGATTGTGCACCACAACTTGCACTGAAGCACAATTTGATGAACCAGTTGTATTTCGTTCGTTCTACTGATGCCGGTAGGAAAAGTGGCTTCACTCAGAACACTTCCTAAGTGTTACTGAAGAATTGTATTAAAAACTCACGAAATGAGCTAAAAAAGGCAGTGTGTTGTAGATTAACGCATTGAAATAAATGTATAATTAATTTGTGCATGGTAGATCAAATGAAATTATTGATATTTTGTCTCGATGGAACCGAAGTAGGCGATTACGACGAACTAGCGATTTACCCTAATTGGAATGCGATAGAAGACTTCAAAAAACTTTCAAACCAGTCTTTCTTCACTGCACTGGCTAGAAATTCAATATATCAGGACAAAAAAAATCACAGGAATTCCTTTTTAACTACCCAATTTTACAATCAATTAAGTAGCACAAATGACAAGACGAACCATTTTGTTTACCACATGTACAATTAACTAACTACTATTCAAAATGAGTGCCTGAGAAAGCAATTGCTGTTTTGATCCAATTTGGCATCCTGCCACTTTGCCAACAGAGTAACGAATGATACGAAATGAATCAAGTTTATTTCGTACTAACCAACGTTAATCCGTCCTATTGTCCAAAGTTAAGTCTAATCAATAGGGCCAATTGGTTTTAAAGTAGCGGAAGCTATCTCGGAAGAAACACCATTAACAAACTCTGACAACAACGTCCAGATGATGTGTGAGGAATCTGTACAAACCCTTACGGAAAGAGTTAGGTTTAACGGCTGATTTTATGGCGAAGCAAAATAATTCAATTCCTTGAACTATAATTTTAAAATAAATAATTACGCTTGAAACAACGTTTGCAAAAAAAATAAATAACTTGTGTTTTGTAACAGTTTTCAGGTGTATGAATTATTTTGGACACAGGCCTTAGCTATACAAGGAATGTATCGAAAATAAACTGTCAACGTACATTTGCGTTGTACGCGTGTATTTGTGATGGTTTTAATGTGTTCATCATAGCATGCAGTGTGTTTAACTGTCATCTTTCGTTTGTTTACTTGTTTGCACGGTTTAAATTTTTCGTTTCCAAAATGTCGCGCATTGAAAATCAATGTCGATACGTGATTTGGCCAATATAGTCTGAAGACCCGCAAGTAGCAAATAATCTGAGTGTCTTCAGAAGTTGCTGCCTTTATGTCAGAAACATAGTACGCCTCCACTGTTTTGGCCGGATTTAGCATCGACGCATTACGCCAAAACAAATCTCAATTGGCTCACGAAAAAGGGTATAAATTTCGTTGAGAAAGACATCAATCCGCCCTCAGCTTCGGCCTACCGAGAGTCTTCAAAAAGGCTGGTAAAGCAGTTGAGAATATGCAGGAGTTCAAAACAATTTGGGCAAAGATCCAAAAAATGTGATGAAACACTTGTACGAAACATGATGAAAAGTGTTCGATAAAAAATTCGCAAATTCGTGAAAGAATAATATTAGTCCCGTACAATAAAGAATCGTCCATTTTTTTTTATATGATTTGAAAGAAAAATATGTGGATAACTTATTTTCGATACATTCACATACCATATTCGTAGTAACTATGTTTTGTAGTTACTAGTTGTATGCTTTGTTTTCCGTTTACCTACTTTAGTCCAAAAAGCAACTCTTTGAGCTCAACGTCTATGATGATGTTATTAACATACCTGGAACAAAAAAAGAGAGAATAAAATAAAATTAATACCACGTGGTGATGATTTCGTATTTAACTATAACCTAACGCAACAAAATCATGTTCATAAATTTACTTTTGTTTTTTATTTGCCATCATCATAAGCTCTTGCGCCACCGAAGAAAGGGAAAAGAAGCGAAAGTTATTTTTTTATTGGCGGATTCCAGTTCTCCACTAAACAAATGACCAGCGCCAAGCATGGAGCAACGGCACACGGCATGGCGTGCACATAATTCTTTTAAGAAGAGGAACGGAAAAGAGGGGACTGAGTTGTCTCCCATAGTAGGTATACGTAACAGCGATCAGCGATCGTCACGAGAGAGGCAAAAGGCGCTGCAATATAAAGGAAAATGCGAACCAAAGAGAATGCTGTTCCAGACCCGAGCTTTCCCCGCACCACAATCCCCTTTCGATGTCCGCTTGTTCATTCTGCCCATTCAGTCTGGTTCGTTGATCACGGATCGTTTGCGGCTCAGGCTCCACGATATTTCTGCCGTCCAAGAAGCTCAACAACTGCTCCCGCCCGTCGCCCGACGATCCCGGTGCTTGTGATGACGATATATACAGTTACATCATGACCTAGTTTCCATTCCGAGAAAACGGATACCCGAGGGTCTCTTCTTTCGAGAAGCAGCTGGGGGTCTGGCTGGCTAAATGAAGGGTTCAACCTTCCTCCCGTCGATGATGGTGTGGCTTTTGCAGAAAGTGAAAATATTCTGCTCTGTTTGTGCGAGGTGGTGTTTTTTTTTACGAATTTCCAGCAAAAAAGTTGTTGTTAGAAAGTTGTTCTTGGAAGGATTCTTTCAGTAGTTTTTTTTTTTCAATTTCGGTTGTTTGTGTTTTTGTTTAAAAATATGATTACCCTAAACCAAACTAAAATTTAGTGAAAGTAAGAATAGTAGGGGGAAATTTATTTTGACTCCATTTGAAAAACTTATGGATTGCAGAACGCGATTTATATGAGTCAAATGCTTGGTTCAAAGATGAATGTGAAAAAAAATTACCAGCTTATAGTATAGTTAGTCTTGAGAAAAGACTGCATCCCATATGTACATCACACAGTCTTAATAAAAGGTTGTAGCAACTTGATTGTAACTTATAGGAGCGAAATTGGACATGTTCAAACGTTTGGTAACATATGTGCTACTAGGGATGGCATGTTTTGACGCGTAAAACTTTTCAATTTACTCACAATTAACGATGTCATATGTCAATGAGTCAGTCATTGTAATTTGATTGAAATCGTAGAGAAGACTTTTTGAAATTTGAACACTTAATGTGTCTGATATGTTTTGCCATTTTACATCCTCTTATGATGACTATCTGTCTTTCAAATCAGATATATAAGAAATACAAATACAAAGAAATTTACGACACTAGCTTAGTCTTGTAAATCTGTTGCCAACTGTAAGCCTTTAAAATGTGAGGTTTTCTGTACCAAAACAAAAAGAATATACAGTTACTATGTTTGGGATGCATTAATCAAAACCCACGTAGGGCAAATCTCACAAAGTGTTTTGGATACTCTCAATAAGCGATACGGCACTCTACGAATCACTCAAAACTTTAAGTGGAGCAAAGCTAATAGCTACCGGAATATAGAATAAGCAAACTCAACCGTGCGGTCTATAAAAGTGGAGGAAGTTTACAATGGGTGCTGTTCAGCTTCTCACCCATATCATTAATATCCAAAAGCAAGTTGGTACCGGTGTTAGAACAACGCCTCGAACGCGCGTCTGTGCGCGTTGCGTATGTAGACTGGATCGATTCTGACGGGAAACTCTGTCGAGAGAAAAAAGTCAAAACAGCCACAGCAAAAAAAAATTTTTTTTAAATATAAATATTTTTTTAATAAATTTATATTTATATATATTTATTTATTTATTAATTATTTATTTTTGTTTTTTGGATAATATTAAATGAACCAAAGTGGTAAATTTTTTTTTTTTTTTTAAATTATTCACATCTGGTGCCATTTTCGAAACACACAAACAACAAATCATTTATACATTTAGAGCGAACGTGCGGGGGGGGAAGAGAACTCCTCATCCCCTTTGCAGTTTCTTTTAATTTATATATATAGTGTGTGTTTTTTTATTAGCTGGTTTAAAAAGAAATTTTTTTTTTTTTCTTTTTTTTTTCAATTAATACATATTAATTACATTAAAGGGTGTTTCGATCAAAATTTGGTCGACTTAAACTTGACGCATTTCCTTTCATCGTGCATTAAAATTTTTTTGCACACCCCTCATTTTGAAGATGTGTGCGTGTAGCATCATGCCTCTATTTTGATTTTGAGATTAGCACTTCAGCTATCAAAATGTCGTCAAAGGAAGAGAAGCAACGCATCACAATTTTGCACGTGCATGGCGAAAATCCAAACTACTCTCACGCCAAGTTAGCGAAATTGTTGAATGTGGCTAAATCAACTGTTACCAACGTATTAAAAGTGTTCGGTGAACGTTTGTCAACAGCCAGGAAAGCTGGATCGGGGGGAAATCGAAAGCCGGAGGCCACAGCGACGACAAAAAGAGTTGCCCGTTGTTTCGAGTGAAACCCCAACCTCTCCGTCCGAGAAGCCGCAAAAAAGCTGGGAGTGGCGCCTTCAACCGTGGATAGAGCTAAAAAACGAGCTGGACTGTCGACGTACAAGAAATTGGTGACTCCAAATCGCGACGATAAACAAAACACGTCGACCAAAGCACGATCGCGAAAGTTGTACACGACGATGCTGACGAAGTTTGGTTGCGTGGTACAGGACGATGAAACCTACGTCAAGGCAGACTTTAAACAGCTTCCTGGACAGGTATTTTATACGACAACCGGAAGAAGAAAGGTGGCAGATATTTTCAAGCACATTAAACTGTTAAAGTTCGTGAAGAAATATCTGGTGTAGCAGGCCATCTGTACCTGTGGCTTGAAGAGCAACGTTTACATTGCGACCGGAACCGTCAACCAGGAAATTTATCTGAACGGGTGCCTACAAAAACGTCTACTGCCTTTCCTGAAGCGACACAATTATTCCGCCCTATTTTGGCCGGATTTGGCATCTTGCCATTACGGAAAAAAGGCCATGGAGTGGTATGCTGCCAACAACGTTCAATTGGTGCCTAAGGACAAGAACCCTCCCAATTTGCCAGAGCTCCGCCCAATCGAACAATATTGGGCCATCGACAAGCGGAACCTTAAGAAGACTCAAAAAGCTGTTGTGAGCGAGAAACAGTTCAAGGCAAACTGGCGTTCTATGGTGAATAAAGTGGACAAGGAGACTGTACAAAATCTTATGGCAGGTGTTAAACGAAAAACCCGGCAATTCGCATTCGGTAAAAAGGAAGCTTAGCTGAATATTTCTCCTGTATTCTGTATTAACTGAACTTGAAAAAGAAAAAGAATTTGACTTATTAATAAAAATTTTAATCAACTCACACATACATTTCAGTTAGACCAAATTTTGATTGGAACATCCTTTAATAAGCCGCCTTTCCACGATATTTTTAGCGACATAAATTTATGTCGCAACTTTTTTTTAAAGATTGGGGAAAGGGAAGAAAAATTGTTTGGTGGCCTTTGGAAAGCAAAAAAGAAAAGTCTTTTTATTTGTGGCATATAATGTATAATAAATAGTGTTGTTCACAGCGATAAAATGACAATGGGAGTTATTGTTATTGTTATTGTTTCTAATCTAATTTAAACTATTTTTAATAGTGTGTGGAGATGTTAAAAAAATTACATGAAATTTGATCATATAAATGGCTTAGCCATATAAAATAATATTAAACAACTATAATGCCTGAATATAACATGATATGTGGTTTGGATACATTACAGAACTTTTAAAAGTGGGTTTTAAGCCATTGCACAAGTCATTTGGTTTTTGTATGAAATTTAATATTCGTTGTTGTAACTTGAGATAATTTATACAATTTATAGTACTTTATTAAGATGTTCCATTTCTATCATCTCAGGCACACAATTTCCAAAATCAGCTGATTGCTCGAATCTGCGCTTATTATTAAGTTTAGGCGAATCATATATAAAAACGTGAATTGTTGTTTAAAGAGCAGACAAAAGCAACTAAAATTACTTGTAGTGTGAAATAAAAATAATTTCAGGCAGGTACTTTTGTCTAAGACAAAATAAATTTTAACGTTTCTTCACTAGAAATGAAACATGCGAATGCCATACCTACTCATATTCTAACAATAACTGTGAAACGACAGAATGATAATAACCAAAATAATTCCTACTTAGGATAACTCTTTCCATAACAATCTCATATTCCTATATTCATCCTACGCTGAATCGAGGGATTGGAGACGAAATCTATGAGTTTCTTTTCGTAATAATGTTTGCTTACGTTTAATAACAATGCCAAACATCACAATCCGCCCTACCCACGCGTCAATACTTTGATTTTGAGTAGGATAAATAGCGATTGATTAATACAGGAACATCTTCCTCATATGCTTTAATTGAGGCCATTCCGATCTCAGTAGTAATAAGTAGTAGTATGTATTTCAAAACATGTTAGGGCGGATTAAAATGAGTTCAATTTACTAAAAAGTTACGAATCACGAATTACGATGACATTTTTGTGAATTCACAGGTATTTTTCTCGATTGTTTAGATTACCTCACGAAGATATTAATACCTATGCAGTATATTTCAACAATACTGATTATAGGGCTCGAATTTGAAATTAGCAAGAATAAATTATTTTTACCATCAAAATGAAAGTAAAGAACCAAACCAAAGATATCATAATTGTTGCTTATTATTTGGGCTTAAATTTCATTTAAACTTAAATTAGGATAATCCGTGAACATATTGAAATAAAGAATCTATCTCGTACATTTGATACAACGCAATACAAACTTCTAGAAAGTTGATCCTTATTGAATTTGGAGCAATTTTGGTAGAAAAAAACTATATAACTTTACGATTTTCGTTAAGGTGGTGAGCAAAAAATGAGTTTTTTTTTGCATAGCTTTTTCATTTCAATGTGAAAAAAGTGGCATTATTTTTTGAACTCATCAAAATGCATACGTGCATTATGTCTTTGTTTTCTATATTGGGGTACAATTGAAAAAAAATCGAATTGTGACCGTCACAGAAAGATGTCCGGTTTTGAGCGTTAATATCTTAGTCGTTTTTCCAAAGATTTTCAAATAAATTGAATTCAGATATTCAATTTGAACACATGGATTATATTTGTTTTTCATTATCTCGGGACCAAAAAGCCTCCTAGTTTTTATATTTTTTCTTGAAAGTTTAGATAACATATCAAAACATATCAGATCAAAACATTGCCAATGTGTGTATTTTAGTTTTGGAACCACGTTTTTATTCAAAAGATCAATGTTTTTAGTTCTTGCTGACTATGCCACAACGCGATTCCATTATTCAAAGTAAAGCTCATTTGGCTTTTTGAAAACTAAGGGAGGGTTCATAAACCACCTGTGATGTGATGTGATGTGATAGACCAGTGCAGGACTTGTCATGGCGTACAGTTCCTCCTAATGGCAAGATCAAACTGCACATACCTGTAATCCTCACTATCCCGTTGTATGAAGGGCTAAAAACGGGGGTATGGACCCGTAAACAGAAGCACTTACACGAAACCCACGGAAAGGATAGAGAATCTCCTTCCAACGAAACGCCCTTGTTACACGAAATGAACAGTAAGCAATACACATTAGTATTTCCGTCTGGTGGGAGGGTACATAAACCACCTGTTCTCATATTTAAAATCGTCACGGAACGTATCTGGCGAAAATATCAGCGGTCGGTACGGAAAATGACTGTCAATCTGAATGTTTCGGATTCGCCTAAGCACAACATTATGAGACAAGATCTGGGAGATCCAAGCATTCGAAAAACGGAAAGTTCATGAAGTTTCCGAGCCTTCGAAGAAGAAAAGGCTCGAGTTTCATTCTATCGCCGCACGCTGGAGAGGAGTCCATTTTCTCCGATGAAAAAATATTAGTTCTGCAGCAGTCCCACGACGTACAGAACTAATATTGTGAATATGGAGAGGGGAGCGTTTGGGGGAACCTCTCATAACAGAAAAAAAAGGTGTAATTACTCTTTCTCACCCCTTGTTTATGCGATACGTATACGGCTCCGGCAGGCGTCTCGGTCGGGTGGGCAGGCCGACCGAGACGCGTGGGAGAGGCACCGAATGGAGCGAGAGAGACGGGAGTAATAATGAAGAGTACATATTGTGGGCGTCCACCTCGAGAAATGTGCAAGATAGCGACAGGAACATTCTACGGCTTCAAAGTGCTGCATCGGTCAGGGTTCGTTTTCATTGGAAAATGCGATAGAGGGTTATGCCATTTATTATGAAACGGAAGTGTCCGTTCAATGTTTGGAAATGACCATTAGGTGTTCCAGCAAGATGGAGCACCATCCCACAAGGCCAGAGAGGAAACTTGTCGGATTTTCTGACCAAAAATAAACGGCCTCCAAGTTCCCCGGATCTCAATCTACTGGACTATTTTGTGTAGTTATATATGCTGTTGATGGTAAAGGAGCGAAAGGCATCAATTTTGGCACAATTAAAGTCCGTAATGCAGCAAACATGGGACGAAATGCCAATGGAAGTGGTGTGTGATAGCCGTGATGGGTTTGAGAAACGGTTGAAGCTGGTCAAAAGGGTAAAAGAGGAAGTTATTCCAAAACATATACGGCAATGTATTTGTGTGACCTTGCTTTTCAATCAATGTAATCAATAATTAAATCTGAATTGCCAATAAGGAATAAATGCAGTTTTAATTTGTATCAGAATATATTGGATACAATAACAAATGTGTCTTATTTCAAAAATATATAAATAGGTAGTATTTATTTATCTTGTTTTTAAAAATAAAAAAAAAATATATTTTTTTTTTTTTTTATAAAAATATATTTATTTTAAATATTTAAATTGATATGATTATTTTTTTTTTTTTTTTTTTTTTTTTTTTTTTTTTATAAATTTTTTTTTTTATAATGGGTAAAAGAGGCTCTTTTTTTCTTCTCTCGGGATTGGGGTTTTTTTTTTTAATATGTTATAATGTAATTTTTTTTTTTTTTCCCTAAGCGGTATTTTTTTCTCTTTTTGTGGTAATTGGGTTTTTTATAAAAAATTAATAGAGTTTTTTTTTATCTCTTTTTCTCACACATATATTTATTTTTTTTTTTTTAAAAGTATAAAATTTAACTAATTATGTTGCTGTGTTGTTGCATGAAGCGTAATCAATTATAATGTTTCGAGAAAATTGAAAATATCCTTCTTATCAACATGTAACCCTAGGAGTGGACAGAAATTTCTGCTAGAACCAAAGATGTGAAGAGAAAATATTGATAGGTCCCGTAAGAGCTCGGCAGGTTGTGAAATTGAATAGAAGTAGTTGAAATTGAGCGGAGGGCATGTTTGAAAGGCGGCATCCGATCAAGCAGACAATCTTTTGCCTAACTACCACAATGCGTGGTAGGCAAGGGGGAAGGGAACCCCCTTGGCAAGCAAAAGAGTGCCGGCCTGATCGTGCTCATATACCGCCAATGGAACAGAGCAGTTCTAGCGATGTGAAATTTCTGTTTTACACTTCCTAAAGGCTACATATGACAGAAATCAATTTCCAATTAGAGGTATTTTTAGGACACAACTACTAAGATTGCCTGCTTGATCGGATGCCGCCTTTCAAACATGCCCCCCGCCCAATTTCAACTTCTTTTTTTCATTTTCCCAACCTGGCGGGCTTTTGGGGGGCCTTTCTTTTTTTTTTCTTCCTTTTTTTGGTTCTGGGGAAATTGTGGGCCCCTCCTGGGGGGTGTGGGGGAAAAAAGTATTTTTTTTTTTTTTTTTTTTAAAATTAATGTTGAACCACTTTTTAGAAAATTAATATTTTTTTAAAAAGAGAAAGTATTAAATATTTTTTTTTTTTTTTTTTTTGTCTCTTTATTCGGATGGATAAAGTTAAAATAAGTGGATTGTGATAAGTGGAAGTGGAGAAGGTTTGGGCGAATCCAGCGCGTTCAATTGTCTATTCACTACGGGCAGGAGACGTAGATAATGCTTGAGGAGGACTTGTAAGCACTCGGAATTTTTGAGCGAATGGTGTTAAGAACCATCTTTGGTGGAATGCAGAAGAACAGAGTCTGTAGGCGGAGGATGAATCATGTAAGAATATCTTGAACTTCCACAAGCAAAAAAAATCCGGTAATCCTGTTCACCGACGAGAGCATGTTTTTTACTGTCGATCCTGTATCAAATTCCAGAACCCATCACTATATGAATTCTCTTCCGGTAAAAGACGTGGCCGACGAGCATAAAAACGACGAGCATAATAACAAACCCACAAGCTGCAAGAGATGCTATGATAAAACAATGATGAAATTTCAATAAATCTTCTAAGCATTAAGATTGTTACTTGGGTAGGGTGTCAAGGACAAACGTTTCAATTGTTGTGTATTCCAGAAATGATTTACGTGAATTCCAAAGGCCATTCCTGGAACATACCCTTTTCCTTTTTCAATTATTCCTACACCCTTTCAAACGTTTAAATCTGTATGAATCTGCTTCTGTTTATCGAATATCTTTAATTGCTACACACTTAGAAAATTTTACAGTATTCCGAATTTTCAACAGCTGAACGTTCAGTATTTCGATTTAACGGATTTCGGTAAAATTTGACAAGTTCCGCTAATATTTTTACCGGAATACTGTTAAATTTCACCGAGATCCGGTAAATCGGATTACCAAACGTTCAGCTGTTGAAAGTTCGGTAAAAAATTATTGAATACTGTAAAAATTTCTAAGTGTGTATGCATGTGTAATTACGACAAAAAACCAACACAAGCTTTTGACTGTTCTCACTGGCCTTCATATCTAGCTTATGTTATTAATAAGAGACGTAGTTATAGAACACGATTCACACGAGCAAAACATTCCGGGTAGCGAAGACACAACTACTTAAGAAAATAGAATAAGAAACATTAATTCAAGCCTTAACTAAATTTAAATCAGTTTGGCATTGCCCGGGTAATGATGCCTCCAGAGCACGACTATTGGATACCCTTGTGGCCCGAGGTAGACAACCCTTCCGCGAAGTAAGAGATGTTTTGGGAATGCGTGATCTTCCCTACATGCAAGCGATTTACGAATTCCTTTGTTTGTCTGATCTAAGAGTGTAATGTCATCACCCCCTCCCTTTCACTCTAGTAAATTCCCTGCCATTGTGTCCCAGTTATATTATCCTTTTGTTTCCGTGCTATCTGTACCTGCCCAGCAAGCTGTGGTCACCCATCTGCAGCTTAGTTCCTGTAAGGGACTACAGAGACCGAGGATTTGGAAGATGTCGCAACCATGAGCAGCAACAAATACCTGAAATAAGTTACCTGCCTAGCCCCTTCCAAACAATAATGTGACCCATTAACCTCGAGCTAGCCACGAGTAATTGGCACCCCTCTTTACTAAAATCGAAATAGAAAAATTGTTAATTACAATATTGAATATCGGCCGGAAAAGTGTACGGGATAAAAAAAAAAAAAATTAAAAAAAAAAATTTAAATAACTCACACTCAGGTTCAATGACCTTGCGCACCTTCTCCGGGTGTAATGTCTTAATATTATGAATCACAAGAAAGAAAGAGAAAAAAATGAGGTAAAAACTACCTTTGAGAAAATATCACAAGAAACTCCCGCATAAACAGCAAACAGTCCAACGAGTAGTTGGTGCCTTTTAGCAGCAGTGGCGTCTTCGCTCATCGCGTGCTAGCAACGGAAAGCAGAAAACTTTCACTTGCATCTACGTGACTGCCTCTTCTCGTCTAAATGTGTATTACAATTTCTTCATTCAACCCATCAACCCAAGTCAGCTGCAGGGTGCTATTTTTTCAGACTCGATTGGTGGATGTTTGCCTCTGGCTGACTGGTGTAGTAGAGTCAGCTGATGGCAGTTCGTGGTTTCTGACGACGACAATTCACATGTCGGATGATCGAACGAAGTGTTTACGACCGTCACGATCACATATCGTGATTTGTTTGCAGTAAAAAATGGGAGAAATTCGAAGCAACAGGTTGACATCTTCATGAAAGTTGTCAGTTTGAACCAGGTACTTCTCGTATTGGGACAGGCTGGGTTGACTTTAAAAAATGTAATCGATCTTAGTTAAAATGCTTCGAAACAAAATGAATTACGTTAGGTTAGCATACAACCGTAGCGCAACAACTTCAAGTCTATGATTACTTTTCTTCCATTTCAAAATAAATCAATGTAATCTCCAATAATAACGCTCCAGACTGAATGGATTTAAACTATCCATTTCACTAATTATCGCCTCAACATAACGAATTTCTCCGGCCTTGACGGGTTGGTTTGTTCTTCATCAATACCGCCATCGGCCAACGTGCCGGCCGACCGGCAATCAAACTATTAGCCAAACGTTAATAACTACAATCACGTTGGACTGATAATGAAGGGGAATCTCTGATCACCGATTCGAACAGCAGCAGTATGCTCAGCTGGTTCGTTCAAATCGATCGCAATCGCTCATTCTGCGCTGCATTCCAGGGAAGCAGGAGATAAATGAAACATTTCCACTTTCTATATAAATCTTCTGCAAATTTTTCTCCATCGCCTTCGATTTTTTTTTATTATTGCCTATACGTGTTGGGAAACAGCGAGAGCAGCTGATGCATGAGGCAGCTACATAGATATAATTGGAAAATGTACATCATTTTCATTTCTAATTTTTTGCAGATGGTGTTGTCTTAAAGAGCGTGCTCTCATCAAGATGGGCGATTGATTAATGGGAAAATTGGCCGTACATGGGATGCGGAATATGTTGGAAATGTTTTGCTGGGAATCGTAAAAGGAGGAATTGTCAAGTGAAACATTGTTATCCCAGGTCCAGTTGGTGCAGAGTATGGATTTGAGAATTCGGACATTGGATGTTGGATTTCTTGGAAAAGTTATGAAACGACTTCAAACAGCTTTCAGATTTAACTGGAAGTTATGGCAGAATGACTTTGAATTTGTGAAGACGAATCCACTAAGATGAGTTACACGTATTATAGCAGAAGAAACAGACAAGGAGTCTATAAGTTAACTCTTTAGAGCAGTGTTGAAAATATTAAAATAACAAATTGCAATTGCGGTGAGCTTCGGAAAATGAACATTGATATTTTAAAACAAAAATTAACAATTACATCTGGCAATACGAAAAATTACGCAAAAATGGGGGTTGGTTCTACAAAACGATGAAAGGTCTTACAATTTTCGTTTTTATACATGAACAATTTTGGAAAACACACACAAATCAACACCGATATCTTGTTTGGTAAGTATCAACCTATCTGAGAGTGGTTTTAATTTGCGTAGATGAGTTGAGAGTTTCATCACAGTCACGTTGGAATCTTTGTTTTTCAAAGATTATTCGTCATGTCATTTCATTCGTCAAACTAGACTCAATCAAATAAATATTGCAAAATGATAAAGCTAAAACCTGCAAAGTTGGAGGAGTAGATGGACTTGATATTGGTTGGGGACAAAATCACACACTTGCAGCCGCTAGTGCTGGAGATCATACTTGATACGTTACGTCATTTTTATTTCATTGATTTGCTTGATATTTCAACATCAGCAATGATCGTCGGCCGCGATGATTATTGATGTTTTGATATTTTACCAACAATGCTCTACACAGATAAAAAGAAACATTGAATTTTCTGCGTTATCTAATGCACATAAAGGGTATGCTAGATTTGGCAGAAAATAATGGGATATTTCCAGTAAATGTTAGCCAGATAACGCCTGAATCGAGCCTGTTGTATGAAAGATTGCAAACATTGTAGTATGGCGCATGAAAGATTGCAAACAATTTCGTTGTTTACGCCTCCTTTGGCTTGGAATAAACGAACGGAATTTTTACGCGCTTGTTAAAATTCATAATTTTTTTCTGTGTATAGTAAGAGCCGAACATCTCTGTCATTATTGGTTGCAGCAACTTGATTGTGACTTAATTTAGTCCCATTGCAGCTACTTTGACTAATTTGCAACAAGTGAGCTACTAGGGTACCCGTTGGTATGAAAATCAGCAGAAATTCCTAGAAATATTAAGTGAAGTTTTAATAGTTGCTCTCACACATAACAACATGCTCTCCAAAAAAGTTCAATCGAACATTCAGCATCCTAACTGCTTGTATATGAAAGAACTGAAGATAAAAACCTCACGTTAAAAATTGTTTTTGCATGTTTATTTTAAAAGTAATGCAACGATGTTTGATGTAATGTTTTCAATGCTTAATGAAAAATGAATCTGAAGCCGTTGTTGTAGTTTTTTTAGATCAAATATTTCCTCGATTGCGAAGAAGAAGTTCGTATGCAAGCTACTTTGCGAATCTTAATGTCTTTCAGGATTACACCGCTGTCGCGATCGTCCTCAATTTTCAACGAAACGTCATCATCATCATCAAACTTCAAAAGCAGTTTTATCGTTAAAAATTGAATGTACTGTTAATGAAATTGAATTCACTGTGGTCCGGTTCCTGATCTTTATTTTAATTTTTAACGAAAAACTGCTTATGAATTTGGATGATGTTGATGATGATGACGGTTGTTGATGTACCTATGTTGCGTTGCAATGTTCGTTGCTACCACTTGCTTGTCGAGCTACCACCATATATACAAAATCTCACGACACTCACATGAGAATCATCAGCATATTTATCAATTTACCATGCAAAAGATACTCATATTGTGACTGTCATTGTCTACACAGTGTGAAAGAAACATGTAACTTTCAGCGTTGTCTAATGCACATAAATGGAATGCTGGATTTGACATAAACTCATGGGATATTTATTGTAAATTAACGACAGATATCGCTTAAATTATTTCTGTTGTATGAAAGATTGCAAACAATGTTTTGTTGCGTATAAAATATTGCAAACAATTTCGTTGTTTACGCTTGTTTTGGCTTACAATTGAACGAGGGGAAATTTTACGCGTCTGTTAAAATTTATCATTTTTTTCTGTGACAATTAAAATGCGAGACTCACTATCGAGGATCAAAAGAACAACCACAAAGTAGCATGGCTTCACAAGTACGGTTTGTATGAAATATTGAAAACGATTTCGTTGTTTATGCTTGCTTAGGCTTACAACCGAACGAGTAGAAATTTTACGCGTCTGTTAAAACCATTTTTTTTTTCTGTCTGGGGAGATCTGAAACTTCTTACGAAATTCAATTTATGATGATTAACGATTGCTGGCCACATTAAGGAGAGTTCCAATAACTTGTCTATATTTCAGCAATGTGGTTCGATGATGCAATTGATTTAGTTACCAATGAACTCGTTATTGAGTTCTAATGTGATTTAAGGTGTCAATTTATTGGTTTTGGTAAAATTTTAAAACTGGCCACTGTGTTTTTCGGCAATTTATATAACCAGTACTATACTTATTTTTGATTCTCAAAATTGTGCATGAGCATGATTAACCGCCCGAGGGTGCTACTCCGTTATTGCCAGATCAGCTGGTATTACACAGAGAGCCAACAGATGATGCTTGGGACTAGCATACATCCTCAAAGTGTAAAACATGGTGATCCCAAACTAAGACAATACCGGCACCGGCCTCGCCCGAATGCAGGTAAAGTAGGGAATATGTTGACGTGATACTCGCTTTGAAGGAAGCCTTGAAATCCACTGCACTTTCACAAAAAATCACTGATATTTTGGAAAAAAATGGTTGGGTTTACAGCAGGATCCGTTTTGGTACGGCAGCGAATAAGATATTTTACTATGTTCCCGGTTAAGTCTCTGTACTGAGATGCACATTAAAGTGATTTGACGTATCGCATGCTGGGTTTTGGATCGTATCCGTAACTGGCCATATACTTTATAGGGAAAACCCGGATCTTGGAAAACGGGTCAAAATTGTGAAAATTTGCCCGTTTTGGAAATCCAAAAGGCCTCGGGTCGAAAGGGGAGCCGCCACGGGCACCGGAGAAAAACCCCCCAAACAAAACACCACCACCAACAAAAGAACCTTCCCTAATGTAGCATGTAGTAAAAGGTTTATAACAAAGTGATAACAAATTCTAATATCAGATCAGATTATGACTGTTTTATCACTAAATATGTTATCATTCAGGCTGAATAAATAGCTCAAATGCCCAAAAGATAACAAATTAATATTCGTTGGATATCACTACATTAAGTCGTTTTATTATCATTGAGTTCATTTTGATTACATATGTTGTGATGTGAACAAATTAATTAAGATAATATCAAATTATGATATCAACATGATATCAAATTCATACACTAATAACTGAAGCAGTGCTTCTAGTCAATTGCTCAATTTTCTATTCTTGACATGCTGGTAATATTCAGCGATCGTCAGCATGCTGGTAGTATTCTGTAACATTTGTCAAAAATCGTCTTTAAAAATTGATAACAGACGATAACAAAATAAGTCAAAGTTGATAACTAAATTTATCATGCAATAACAGGTGAGTTCAAAATGATGTTTGAGATAATAAAAATTGTGACTTGTTTGATATCAGTTTGTAACTTTACTTTACTAGGGTAATTACTAATGCCTTCTCTCGCAGGAAAATGGAGGGGGGGGGGGGAGTTAATTTAAAAAAAAATCAAATTAAAGTAGTGTAAACATAGGAAAAAAAGACGCATAAGTATATTTCAAACCATATAAACTACGTAAAGCATATACTAAGAAACATTTATAACAGCTGCAAAAAGCCTAGTACTATGACATTAAATGCATAAACATTATTAGAAGGAAAAATAATAAATAGGTGGGTTAGGGTTTGACAGGATTAGTTATTATGGGCACATAAAAAGGAGAGAAAAATCACCCATTACCCTACTTATAGGAAATCAATAAGTCAGGATTTTGCTAGATATGAAGAAATTGATGCAGAAGATTGAAAAAAAAACTAGCTAAAGACAAGGGGAAACTTAAAAGGAAAGCAGAAGAGATCTATATAAACGAGGATAGTGAAATTTCAGATGGAGTGTCAACAGATGAATAAAACCAAGGTAAAGGAAGTTATATAAATTGGAAGAAAAAACGCTATGACAGGATAATTTTTAGAAGAATATCTAGGCGTGGTATTTATATGGAAGAAAGGGGAGGAACACCACGTTATTCATTGGCTAAATAAATCGATTTTAGCGTGCTTTTATGCTCAACAATTAACGAGCTCCTAGAGAAATAAAAGTGTGTATGTGTTAGCTCTATCTCTCTTCTTTCTGCTAGTATTTTTTGCTTTGTTTATGTTTGCTCAGCTTTGCTCAAAATGCCGTTGAAACAAGAAACATTCCGCGAGTTCGTCCAAAAGTATACGGTACAACATTTTAATAGCAAAAATGTTGCGGCTTCTACTGGTAACCATATCCTAAGATGCCTAACAACTACTCGCAATAAAGGTAGCGGAAGACCAGCTAAAATAATGGACGCAAAAGGAATTCGTTATCTTTCTCGTGCCTTCAACAATAAGGATTCACTGAGCCAACGGGATGCCCCAAAAAAGTTCAACTATTCTCACCAATACATCTGCAAAACATTGCAAAGAGTCGGAATAAAGTGTCGAAAGAAGACAAGAGCCCCAGATTACACTGAGAAACAGATTTTAACGTTGAAATTCCAATGCCACTGGTGATAAAAAAAATATTCCGAAAAAAGTTTTGTTTTCGACGATAAAAGTTACCTCCCTTTTTCGAAGATGTTCATTCCCGGAAACTATCGATACTTTTACTTGGAATTTTCGCTATTTTAGAATTTCAATCATCTAATATCGCAGTGAAAGAGGAAAATAGCGGCATTTAATTATTATATGTACATTATGTAGTGTTTCTTCACAACATTGTATTATTTCCTTCACATTTACATACAACTAACCTGATTTAGGCGGTATCAGGCTTAAACACGAAATATTCCTTCAATTTATGACATCTAGCATTCCATATATGTTCATTATGTAACGCAGAAAATTACATCTGTGGTAGGTTTTTGAAAATTACGGAATCTGTGGTAGGCTTTTGCACTTATTGCTGAATGTATTTTTCATTTCCGGTTTGCAAATGGACTCTTTACCAATTCTGATTCATGCAGCGCTGTGTGCCATATGGCTAGTGTTTGATTTTACAATTCATTCTTTGTCATTACTTCATCATAACTCACAATATCATTATATTTGGTAATTTTGTTTTTTTTTTTTTTCTTTATATATTTTTTAAATATTTTTTTTTTCGTTTTTTTGTTTTTTTGTTTTTTTCTCTCCCCGTGTTATATTCCCTTTTTTTACCGGGGGGGAAAAAAATTTTGGGTAGGAAAAAAAAAAAGGGATTGCTGTTATAAAATCAACATCAAATAGCAAAAAAAGACCATGGCAACAGAAAAATAAAAATGTATAAATGTGAGTTTTAAAAAATTTCAATAGATTTAAAAAACTTTTTCAGGATACCTCAAATCAAGATTTTGGTGAATTGCTGCTATCGCTGAAAACGAACGAAAACGTGCTTAAACGCGGAACCACAGAACTCTACACTTTAACACTTTACAACATTTCTTGCATTTTAGGATCAACCGAATGGAGATCATATAATAGATACGAATGATTGCAGGTTTTTTTTTTCATTTACATAAATATTTACACTATTATATAAATATTTCATGGGAATGGGAGGGACCATCAGGGCACCCGATTGAAGAACTCTGGATGGGGAGAGTGGGAACGCCAACTCCCCATTGCTAACAGTTTGTGAATAGAGGGTGGGCTCTTCTCCCCGCCCATTGGGGCATCCTCATGTTAGATAGCTCGATCTTATGACCAATTGTTCAATCTTGTTGTTGGAAGGAGATTCTTTTTATCTCTGTGGAAACGTATAAGTGATGTTGCCTATCGATCCACCCAACCCGTTTTTGGCCCTTCATACAATGGCATGATTAGGATAATCAGTGGTTAGTGAAGCTTGATCAAGTCTAACAGAGAGGAGAGTCCATTGCTGTCAGATTTCGTTTCCGTGCTACAATGGGTGGTAGTACATAGGATACATCATACATCATAAAATCAAGATGTGTACCAGAACGAATGTTTGAAGGAAATTTTGATCATGCAGATGGACAATACGTGTTTTGGCTGGATAAAGCGTCATCGCAGTAAGCCGAAAAATCACAATCGTTTCTGAATACCCATTCCAAAAACCACAACCCGACAAATCTGCTTCAGTGTCGCTCAAACGAAGATTTCATATGGATTTTTAGCTCATTGGTGTACAACAATAACTGGAGAGCCACTAATTGCAAACAGTTGATTGGCAGAATCAAGAGGTGCATTTGCCAAGTTGACATGAAGGCCGTACAACGCTTCTGTTCCGACATGATAGGGAAGCTTGGCTGAACAGCCGATTAAGGATCGTTTTCAAATGTTCACTAATTTTTCACAATGGACAATATTTTTTTTAATTTAAATTCCTCTACTTCAAGTATGTTTGTCTTTTTTTGACAGCTTGAGAAAAAAAAATCCAAAATTTTAGTTGCCACCCGTTAGAAGACATATTTTTGCATAGAGTTACAAATCTTGAATATTCGGTAATCAAAATTGTCAAAATGTGAATTTCATTATCATCATTGTCAAAATGTGAATTTAGTCAAGTAAAAAATTGACAGGATAAATTATAAGCCCTTGTCCGATTATTTCATCCCGTTCCATGGTTTGTTCAGCATTGAAGAAATTCATGCCGTTTATATCATATGTGTGCTCGTCGTCTTGAGTATAGTTTAACATCATAAAGAAGAAGTCTGTAAATCCCAAACGAAATAGGCCTCTGACAAAGGATAAGCTTTTTCTAGTGGAATTTCAATGAATTTGCTCGTGTTTACTAATGGGATATAACTAAAAATGAGAATGATTTTAACTCTCTCATACTAAGCCACAAACGTGCCCAGAGTAAAGAGCGATCTTGTGAATCAATGCTCTCTGTCTCCCCTACGTAATCGCATGTTTTGTTTTGTTCCAACTTGTTCATTTGTGTTCAAAATGCCGTCGAAGCAAGAAGCATTACGCGAGTGGATTGTACAGTTATATTAATAACATAAATCACGGGAAAAAGTTCACTGTGAACCATTTTAAAATCGAGAATGTTCCAGTTTCAACCATTTATCGTATCCTGGCATCCTCAGGAACAGCTCGTAGGAGTGGTAGTGGGAGGCCGGCTAAAATAATGGACAAGAAAGGAATTAGATTGCTCCATAGTACTTTTAACAACAAGGATTCGATTAGTAAATCTGATGCAACAAAACAGTTCAAGACTACGCAACCTCACATCTGCAAGACGTTGAAGAAGATAGGAATAGTCTGCCACAAGAAATCAAGAGTACCAGAATACGCAGAACAACAGATATCAACCGTAAAATCCCAATGCCGCCGGAAAATGTTTCGTTTTGGATGATGAAAACTACTTCCCACTCTCAAAAACTCACATCCCAGGATACCATTGAACTTATTCTGATAACATTTCTACTGCATCACCGAACGGTCAATATAAGTTTAAACATAAGTTTGAGAAGGAAAGTGATGCTTTATATTGCCATATCTGAGAGTGGAATTTCCAAATCATGGTTCAAGCCCAGTGGTTTGGCTATTAATCAAGAAGTGTACCAAATTCAATGTTTGAAGAAAATATTTATTCCATTTCATCAAACACATCATGCAGATGAAAATAACGTGTTTTGGCTGGATAAAACGTCGTCGCATTATGCGAGAAAACACAAGCCTTCTTGCAAAGCCAAAACATCCCATACGTACAAAACAAAAAACCCAATCAAAAAAAATTTGCCTCGGTGTCGCCCGATTGAAGATTTCTTTGGATATTTGAGTTGGCTGGTGTACAAAAACAACTGGAGAGCCAAAGACTGTAAACAACTGATTAATAGAATCAAAAGATGCATTCGTCAAATCGACAAAGAAGCTGTACAACGCTCCTGTTCAAACATCAGGACAAAGCTTTGTCGAACAGCTGATGACGGACCGTATTCAAATGTCCATTAATTTTATTTTAAAGTAAAGAGATGTGCCTTCAAAATAATTCAATCAGTTTTAATAAACAAGTTTCTTTGTTCTGATGTCATTTGATTTCATTTCACAATTGTTATACGTATTTGGTATCATTTTTCCCCTTGCTGTAATCATGCGATCATTTGTCATAAAGAAAAGTAGTTTTGTTTTCGTTGCCTTGACAGAACATCAAGTTCAGGTTAAGATTGAGGTTAAGGTTCAGGCTAAATAAGTTAAGACAGAACATACAACAACAAGGATCAGTTTTAAATTTGATGCCACCGGAATAAATCTTTGCTCTCAATGGTCATATTTGGCATTTAACAGAAATTAACACTATTTTTTTGAGATGTGTAAGTGTGAATGAAGTTGTAGCAGCACTAGCAATAAGGGGACAAAACTGAATTAAAAATATATGAATAAGAATCATGAGTACAAGTAGTTTCGACAGCTATTAACCGAAAATTCGAAAAACTGTTTGCCAATCAATTAGAATGAAAGGAAAGTATACCGTCTTCATCTCGCGGATGTGCAGACTGAACATTAAACGTAGAGCAAATTACAACGGACAATTTAACCTAATGGGTAGTCTGTCATGCCTCTACGGGTCAAAAGGTAAAAGTAACCAATAACGGCTTGAAAAAATTACAAACTTAACCTAATGGACCACAGTAGGAACAATTTTGATTTCCGAAAAGTTCCACAGTCTGTAGCACTACCACTACCTTCACTTCCTGACAATCGCCTGAACGACGAATGATGTCCTTAACCGCTAGCGCACGAAGCTGGCAACAATAGAAAAAATGCATAAAGTAGGCTCTGTTCCTCAATTGCATAAACTCGACAGTTAACCTTCACCAGCTTGTCACATGTGCATGGAAAGTAGAATTGCAAATGAGTGGTCCAGAAAGTCAACAAACCACGGAAACCAACAAATCGTTGACGTAAAGTTGAAGTTTGATTCGCTTGTAAACATCTGACGAGACTAAAGACCCATGTCGAGGCACGATTGAGCGCAGAGCAGCGGATATTATCACAACTTTTCACTCTCGAGAGCTATTCATTAGTGATGTTGGCTGGGATTATTTTATGTACCTAGGTACATGCAATTGTTTACCGTACGCTTGCGAAGCGGGAGAAGGAAAGTAAAACTTGCTAAAACATTCCACTTATTCATCGCATTAGGATGAACGAGAAGCATGAACAAACATAAAACAACTTGCAGTCACTTTCTTTGGCCGAGAGAAGGTCCGTCGCTGGAAGCATGCTTCCTTCTAAATAGACGTTTTTGTTCGGCATTTCGATAAAGCTACTGCTGATGATGGTGATGCATTAATATTTATTGAACTGCTCGGCGTAATTGTGCCAACGACCGTTAGATGATGATATGTGGGATGGTTAAAAATTGTGCAGAAATTAAATTCGCACATTCATGCCACGCTGAGCAGCTTGGAAAACAGAGAGCAAACGTATATTTGATATGTGGCACAGATTTTGAATTTGCAAGCTTTTGATAGAATTGCCCGCTGGAGGGGGTACGCGATCGGTATCGGTGATATCGGCACAGTGGCGGTGGCATTCAAAGTGTTAATGAGCGGTTTTTCTTATTCTAAATAGGTTACAATTCAGAGACGTTGTTTCCGATCGTTTCATTTGCGAAGTGAACTGAAGAGATAAATTCACCTACCTTTAATACTGTGAAGAAAAGCACAAATGTCGCGACCAATGATCGCGATCCTCTGCCCATGGTGATTGTTGTGTGTGTGTGTGTGAGAGTGCGATTGTTTGTTTATTTTAAGCACCGTTCGTGCTGACTTATGTTGAGCTGGCTATCTCGGAGGGGTGGTGGTGGGTAACCGTTTGGTTTGTTCTTTTTCTTCTTCGATTTAGTATGAAATTTTGGCGATTTTTTTGGTCTTGCTCGTTCTGCGGAAAGGATCAGGACGGGAAGCCGTCGATCGGCCTCAAGTAGGAAGGGGGGGAATCAATCCGATAGGGTTGTGCCGGATTCGCGCGGGGTGTGCTGAAATGAGAGATTCATGAGAAAATAATTAGATGTGGTGTATAGGGCAAGTAACGGTTTAAGAATATGTTTAAAATGTGTATCGAAGATCATATGGGATGATATCACTACGAAAAAAATACTAAAAATTTGGAGCAAACAATTGATGGTATTCTGATAAAAGTTAGCACTATTTGGTGGAATTGCATATGTGTTATTATTTAGTCTTATGAGTGGATAAATTTGCATTGAAGCAATCTATAATTTAGACCTTTCAAATAATTCAATCACTGCACGTCGTATTGGAATTCGAATCCTGAACAAGGTTTAGATCAAAATATCTTCAAAAGCCTAATGCACTTTGAAAGAAGTTAGCTTTTTTTTTAATTTATTTATTTCTATTAGGCACACGCGCCGAAAAGCTTACGGTGCCGAAAGTCATTTATAGATTTATTTATATTGCGCACACTTAGAAATTATTGATTTGACACGCAACGTAAGTAAAAATCGATTTACATCAAGGAACGTAAACAAAAAAAAAAATCTGTAAAATTAAGTGCCCCGAAACAGAAACAGACACCACTCGACAAGAGGTGTGTTTGATTGAATCGATCGTTATATCCTAAAAATCGCTCGAATGTGTCGGTCTAGAGGCACCAAAATTATCTCTACCCCACCTGCGCTTTTGCAGCACCATTTCTACTTCCTATAGTACTGCTGCATGTACATCACGTTTCCTCTTTTTCATCTGCTTTGGCTGTAGAATGAAGACCCTAGTAGAACACACAGTTTGAAATAAACATTTAATTTTCTGGGTTATCTAATGCGCATAGAAGGAATGCTTGGCAGAAAATCATTGGATATTTCATTAAATTTAAGTCAGATCTTGCTGGAATCAGGTCTGTTGTATGAAAGATTGCAGTCAATTTCGTTGTTTGCGCTTGCTTTGGCTAGGGATTAAACGAGGGGAAATTTTACGCACCTGTCAAAATTCCTTATTTTTTTCTGTGCAGTTGTTGCAAAGCAATTGGTGTAACTTCAATATAACTCAAATACGTTTCAATCAAGTTGTTAGAACCAATTCTGGGAGTTTTGTGTTTCTTGGGAAGCAACATAATATTTCCCTTTTTTTCCTGTAGTGAGAGCGGGCGGTACACTCCTCTAAAAGTAGTGTGAATTTCTGTTCAATATCATGCACATAAATGGAGCGTCACAAAACATACAAAATAAAAATTACAAATCGTTTGAAGTTCTGGGACATTTTATATATTGTCGATAATGTTGTATGCAAAAGCTCGTCTTTGTTAGAACTATTTGATGCAAGTTGCTGCCTCGTGAGGAATGAAATATAATTTTACATGCTCTGATATTTACATTACAAGGAACATTCAGATGTTTTAACCGTGTATTTCATTTTATTGCTCAATTTATTTTTATATCCAGGGAGAGTGCCACTCTGAAGAGGGTTAGATTATTAGTCATTAGCATTCAGACCGACCGGGGTGTGGATGGGTGTTCATGTGCTGTCTTCAAGCTGCTCAAGAAAATTTGTTGGTAGGGAGTTGGGAATCCGATCCACGACCTGCCGCTTATTAAGCAAGAGACTAGCCAACTACGCCACGCGACCCCCCAACGTTACGAACTAATGATAATTTGGTTCCAAAGCAAGTAGCTAGTAAAACATCAAAATATACACAAATTGTGATACTACTCAAAACATATAATGTTTTGCAGTGGTTTTTTTTTTTCATTTTTTTTGTTTAGAATTTTAATTAATTTCTCCAGTGACGGTCCAATCAATCGCATAGGAAATAACACATAGAAAATAGCAAAACAACCGCAGTTTTCATTCTGTGATAAGATTTGGATCTTTCCTAAAGCCTTTTTTGAGCCATCATAACACAGCAATTGGAAGTATTTGCTGAGACCCTAGCAAAGGAATATAACAAACTGGTATCATATAAGTTAAAAGTTCTGTTATCTCAGATATCGTTTTGATTTCCGCTGTTAATTTAACAGCGCTCAAATTTAGTTATCACCATTGGTTAATTATGTTATCAGCTGTTTTCAATATACATTTTTTTTACGAATGTTATTAGTTGAATGCAAACCTATGAATATTACCAGCATACTTGAATAAATAATTATGCTTTTTATCAAAATGATATTTTTTCAGTTTTTAGCGTGAAAATTTGATTTCAAATTGATAACAAAATTTGAAACTTTTTCAATAAGTTTGCTTGCAATACAGGATTTGTTATCAAGATGTTCGCAGTGATAACAAAATTAGCTATTATTATGATATTCAACGAGTATTTTTGTGTTATTCATTCTGTTATTTTGGCTGTTTATTCAGCCTCAATGATAACATATTCAGTGGTCAAAAAATGATAACCTGGTACTAGAATTTGTTATCAATTTGGTATTATCCTTTGCTCGGGGATCCTTCCATTACGATACAATTTGGCCATTTGTTACGTCATATGGAAGCTGTGTCGACTCCGAGACCTTCTTTAAAAGGAATTTCTATCTACTTTATGATGAAATACAAGCAAATGATCAAAGTCTACTATGATCGTGACAAAATCTACAATGACAAGTAATCTTTATAACTCCATATACGAATATTGCAAATTGTCATGCTATGCTTATTGGAATAAGTACATCTATACTCAATTGAACACTGAATGCCTACATTTTTTCTTCATAATTTTTCAAAGCGAGCTTGTAGAGGTTCAACAACTTTCAGAACAAGACGTAGAAAACAGAAATAAGCATAGACAACTCCGCAGAAGTAAAAGATTACTTTTTTGTAAGCTTTGTAAGAGGTGAAGCATTTTGTTGTACTCGAAAAAACTTTCCAAATGCATTTTTTTATGTAAAAACTTAAGACTCACCATAACAGCTTCATAAGCTAAACAACAGCTAAGAGAACATAGGCAAACTTAAGCGTATTCAATTGCAAGATCTGTGGGAATCGACTGCCTGCTATGAGTGATGTTATAAATATATTTACAGGCACCCCGACAATTGAATGCTGCAAAGTTAATTGATCATTCATATAAGCTCCTTCAGTAGCTAAACAAATTAACTAATACTATTTTACATCATCTCAATCAACCTTTGCACCAAGTACACCCTGTAGTTATGTAGGTCGTTCGCTAGATATCATAGTATCTTGGTAGTGTTTTGAAGAACATCTAGTCACTTTTTCCAAGGACATACTTAAATAATTAATTTCGGGAAGTACTGTAATTTTTGGGCAATTAAATAAAAATATGTTTGCACGGGTGGTTCGTTGCACCGAGTGTCTGCTCAGCGAGCTGTATGTCGTGGGATCTATCCCAGACCCGTTCAACCTGCCTTACTAAGACATTCCCATCTTTCCAAGTTCAGTAAGCGTCCCCACCAGTTGCAAGGAGGTGGCCAGGACAATTCTCGATAAATCTCAAAATACTCATACACGAGCACTCGGTACGAAAGAAGGCCTATCTGTCAAAAGACAAACTTTTTCTTCGAATTTAATGGTAATCCCTCGCGTTATTTAGTGATAGTTTTTGGAAAGTGTTTGTGTTTGTGAACAATCGAAGTGTCAGTTTAAATTTTACTAGTTTTACAATTACAACCAATTACAACAATTATCGATGGATGTCTACTGCACTTGTACAACCATCTAAAGCTTGTACCACCTACGATTTTTTACGAAATGGTTGCAAAATGTGTTGGATAATTTTGGATTTAATTGCAAGTTCATATGATTGAAAGATCACATAAACCCAAGGAAACCTCATAAAAAAAAGTCGTTAATTTGTAAAGTAACAACGTAGGGTAGAATGGGGCAAAATGAAAAATGTACCATGTGTTACACTGAAAGTCATTAGGATTACTCGTCTAGAAAATTTTTAGGATGAAATTGGGCAAACTAAACCACATATTTTTAAGCATGTTTTTATTTATTTCTGGCAAAAATAGGTCGGGATACTTAGCTTCATAGATAGCAACATGATAAACACCTTTGTTTGGAGATATTGGGCAAAATGAACTTCTTATTGCACTTGGAAATCGAAAGCAGGCGCACCACGGGTTTCTCGAGAAACTTCGACGAAATATATGATTCACGGCAGCTACGATCCGATAATTATTCTTAATTAGGCTATAGAAGTTATAACTCTGATATTTCAACCAATCTGGATAAAAATGATGCCATAAGCGATTTTAGAAGCGCTAGTTTGTTTGTTCAATTTTGCCTACTTTTACTCTTTTTGAAGGGTTGACGTTGAATGTAATTTATTAGACGCTTTCATAGATGCTTTGCTTTGGTTTACGTCTATAATATCTGTTCAACTAGTCGACTAGTATGATGGTGGAACCGTTAAGGCAGGCGTTTTAAGGAGCGGAGCTCTTAGCTTGTGTGCATTCTATTCTGGTGTATTTCTGGTTTATGGAGCTTCTTTTCACTTCTCGATTAGCTTTGATCAGCTCGACAGTCACTGAGAATGAAGAGTGGGACGCGATTTTTTCACGGTGGCCTTTTGTGGATTCAATCAACTTTAATTTTTGCTTGTTTCTTGATTATCGAGTTTTTCAGCCTCGGGCTGGTTCATCTCCCGTCATAGTCACTCAAATGCCTCTTTGAGTATTTTTGAATTTGGGGGGGGGGGGGATTTGTACTCGTGGGGTGTGGGGGGGGGGGAGGGGCACTGAAAATATTTTTTCGTTAATTCTGTCTTGTTCGTTTCGTTAAGAAAGTATTTGTAAATAGAACAAATTTAGCATTTATTGTATTAAACATTCGTATTGCATGTTTTTGAGATAAATTCTAGCATTACGCAACATGCGTACAGTTTATGAATTGTGGTTCGTATAATATTTAGAACCAAATGTAAATATTACGGAAGGATTTGTGCATGCTAGCAAGAGATTATTAAGCATTCTTTCATGCGCATAGTTTTTCCAGAGGCTTTTTTATTCAATGTTTGCCATTACGTCGTGTCGAGTCGCGTTCGTCTTTCATTATAAAGTTTTATTATTTTGTGTTGATTGTAAGTGTTTTCAGTATAAAGTGCATATCGTGCAGCGGCGAAGTTAACGAGCCAACTGATCGCAAAGTAAGTAAATAAATTACTTCTTCCATGATTTCTTTTGGTGTTGAATGAAGGCCCCCCCGCAAATCCCACTCTCGAATCTGGTCTGTGTTAATTGAAAAAATATGAAATTTGATTTTTTTTTACAGGTAAGGACGCATAAATGTATTAAACATTATACGTTTACAAGTTTAGAAGCGGTTTCAACTCAAAGATACAAGGTACAGGTGGAAATCAGTGGATATAAAAAAATATATATTTAGCGTAAGGGAAGGTCCATTAATTATGTCACGCAGTAAGGGAGGAGGGGGGTTTGGGAAAACGGGACAATCTATACAAAAAAAGTTGAAGGTCCATACAAAAAACGTGACAAGGGGGGGGGGGATTTGGGTTATAAAAAGTCACTTTTTGCGTGATATAATTAATGGACGTTCCCTAATTGATTTTAAATTTCAGCAAGCTAGAATCGTATATTCCGTTATTCAGCAACTTAAAGCTGGAAGCGTCTTGATCTACCAACAGGAGTATTAATATAAGCAGTAGAATCTTTGTCATATCAAAGGATATTCCAGCGAAAGAGCGAACTCGTGATTTGTTACACTTTTTCACCAACTTCGTTGCCAATGCGTATCTGCACTCTTTAGAGTTGTCGGATTCCAATTTTAATTATTCAGAGATACCCAACTGTATGAACCAGGCTTATTGTGGACCAGACATTTCAATGTTTCTTTCTAATTGAATAAACCAAGCTCCATATATTTAGACGTCGGTTGCCTTGAATATAATCCAAATATTGAAAGTGTCTTTCCGAGATTCACAAACATGAAGAGAAGTGCAGAAGCCGTTTATAACAGTGTATGCGTTCCGGGATGGAATACGAAACCGTTAAAAAAAATCGAATGCTGGATTTCGGTAACGATTAGGACTCAAACTAACATCTTTATTTTGTTGAGAGTGTCAATTATTAACATAGAGTGGGTTGGTTTTGTAACGTATGTGATTTTTTGTACATTTACTACGGTTCACTAAACTCCTTACAAAACATTCGTTAGTTTCCATTTTGCTAACCTTGTTTTGTAATATTTACGATTATATATTCGAGAAATACTATTAAAATTAGTTCTTTGAACAAAAGTTTGATTAAATAGTGTGATAAATTCGTACATGGAACAATGTTCAGTAGTGAGACTCCATTTTTTTTAATGAAAAATTCGTGTTCCATCATCGCATTTCTCGTGTATTAATCTCGTAAGCATACCAATGTCTCGTATTATTTACAATGTACAAACATGTTCCAAGCACATAATTTTTGTATATTTTTTATCTTTTCGTTTACCATACGAAATGAAATTAATAAAACATCTGACAGATATGACGAAAATAGCTAAATATAATTTACAAATTGGGGTCGATAATGAAAAAAACCTTATAATTTGTAATTTTTTTTTTTTTTTAATTTTATTATTTTATTTTTTTGTATTAAATAAATTTTATTTTCAGTGTGTTAACCACTACGCCGGGGTTGCATCCGTGTATAGATAATGATTTTCCTATGTAAGATACCGCTCAACATCATTTTTTTTTCGTCTGTTCAAAATTACCTAAATTGGTTGACAATGAAATGTTTCAATCATCTTGCAGAGAAAGATCCCAAGCATCATTGCTGCTTTTATCGAAGTTTCAAAGCATGGTTTAAGGCTAAATCATGTTCCACAGAACTTTCAATAAACTGAAATTGTTATTTGGGATATGAATAGATTACTTTTGTTCCGAAGCTCGGAGAGTCAAGTGTCATATACCGTTTGAATCAGCTGACAATTCATAGTAAGACGTTCACTAACTCATTCTAGACGCTTTCCATGTCCTCACGGTCTTGGAGTAAGATGGTTTGCTTCATCACAATTTCCAAAGGAAGGATAGTTTGTGTTAGTGGTAAGTGGTGCGGTCAATGAAACCGCAGTAGGCTGTTTTTTACATCAAATCTAATGGAAATATAAAGAGATGAAGGAGAAAATCAAGGAAGAGGATGGGCCGGGATTTAAGCACTGAGCTATCCAGCCACGTCATGTGGCACCTTAAAGGAAAATTCAATGAAAATATTGTGGTTATATTAAGCGCACAGGACTCAATTGCACACATATATATGTTACGGGTTCTTGAACCAATATCCATCATGTGAAACCTCAAATCGTATGAAAACCATTGAAGCGCACCATAGGTGGATTAATTAATGTTTTTTTTAAACATACTATAGCAGTTTAGCTCAAATTGCCTTTTTGCAATCATAAATTGCGATCCGTTTTCGTGAGCTGTTAGGGGCAGAGCAAGCAAATACGGTTTTCACCAAAATACGTTTGAAAATCTCATCAGGCGAGGGAACGATGATTGAGATATTCTTCTAAATCTCATTGATTTTTTCGTCATGACATAAAGTGACGGTGGCAGTAGTAGAGTAGTTCGTTTCTTATTGTGATAGTGAGATGGCCTATTTTTTTCATTATCGCATGACGGCCGCAAGATTTACTAGCTCTGGTCAGGAGTTACTGGCCTTTTATAAAGTAGATGTCATATCATCAGTGTCCTTGTAGTTAGTTATTATCAGATTCTTGGGAGATGATTTAACAATTCAAGAAGTCAAAACATAGTTATTCGGTACTTTCATAAAATTTTCGAACTTTGCGTTAAACTCCAGATAGCGTGGTGGCCTTTTTTCTACAAATTGGTTGGAAATGTTCGATATCTTTGATTACTTGTTTCTTCTCAGAAAATTTCCGCAACATCAGAGCCCAATATCTCTCGACTGCACGTAATTCTGGACAATTTGGAGGATTTGCGGTTTTGGTACCATATTCACTTGATTTGCTTCGTACCACTCCATCACAGTTTTAGTATTATGGTATGATGTTAAATCGGGCAGAAAAAGGGTTTTCTTTGTGGTTTTTGATAAAGGGTAGCAATCGCATATGTAGGCACTCTTTCTGGTAAATCTCCTTGTTGATTGTGCCTGTTGTGACGAAAGTCTTACTCTTTCTTTCACACGTGCAAATTACTTGCCAATCAAGGTTTTTTTTTTTTCTGAGAAATGTCTATGCATTCTTCGTCCAGAGATGCTCAGCTGTACACTGAAAATGAAATTTAGTTTATATTATGAAATCGAAGGTAGGATCAACAAATCTGTTCGTTGTTTTCAGCAACGAAACTAATTTGTACTTTTTAAGAAGCTATCGGGTGGATTATCGGGTTCATTCGAATCCCGCAGGGGGCTTCGTAAAAGTGATGGTCTCTCTTGCCTCCTGTTCAACATTGCTCTTGAAGGTGTTATGCGACGAGCGGCGTTTAGCATGCAAGGCACGATTTTCACAGATCCGGTCAATGTACTTGCTTTGCCGATGACGTGGATATTGTCGGCAGAACATTTGATGCGGTGGCAGAGCTGTACACCAGACTAAAGCGCGAAGCAGAGAAGATTGGGTTGAAGATAAATACGTCCAAAACGAAGTACATGCTGGCAGGCGGAACCGAGCACGACAGGACCCGACTGGGCAGCAGTGTAACGATCGATGGCGATGAGTTCGAGGTAGTCGATGAATTTGTCAATCTCGGCTCACTGGTTACTGCGGACAACGATAACAGCCGTGAGATCCGGAGGCGGATTATCAGTGGAAGTCGTGCCTTCTATGGACTCCACAAGCAACAACGGTCAAACAGACTTAGCTCCCGTATGAAGTGCATTCTGTACAAAACGCTAATAAGACCGGTTGTTCTCTACGGGCATGAGACGTGGACAATGCTTGAAGAGGACCTGCGAGCGCTCGGAGTTTTTGAGCAACGGGTGTTAAGAACCATCTTTGGTGGAGTACAGGAGGACGGACTATGGAGGCGAAGGATGAACGATGAGCTCGCGCAACTCGCCGGCGAACCCAGTATTCATAAGGTGGCAAAAGCTGGAAGGATACGCTGGGCAGGACATGCTGCGAGAATGCCGGGCAACTATCCTGCAAAAATGGTGTTCGACGGGAATCCGGTTGGTACAAGACGACGTGGGGCGCAACGAGCAAGATGGTCAGACCAGGTGGAGCAAGACCTAGGGGGTACAAGGTGCCCAAGGGATTGAAGAGGAGCAGTCACGAATCGAGCATTATGGAGGGATATTGTGTTTCAGGCTATGTTATAGTATTGTGACGTTATGCCATGTAAATAAAAATAAAATAAATAAATAAGAAGCTACATTCGTATTGAATGCCAAACGCGCAACTTCCAAAAGCACGAGGCATTTGTTGACACAGCAAGAACATTTGTGCATTGTACGAAAACAATTCAAAGAGCTATGAATATTTTGTTACCAATAAAAAAGAAACGTTTCTCTTGTGGTTGCATGAATGATTAAAAAATCTACTATATTGACTCGAAATGTTATTGATAAAATAATAATAATAGCGCAACCACGAGGAGTTGTTCAACTTTTTTTTTAATGTTTCTGACATGGGATTCAAAGCTGTACTTTTGGAAAGAGCTGTTTATGAATCCGTGGTTGATCTCGCTAGACCATGGTGACTCGTGAGAAGTTGCTTGGTTTATGGGGTGGGAATTATAACTCTCGACAGCGCCTTTATTTTTATTTTGGGATAAATCAATGATTCCCGCCCACCGCATCAGCTGCACTAACATGTATTAGTTCGATTGAAGAGGAGCAGCGATTGGCCGGTCTTCACGAAATTCATTTCGTGCATCGTAGAAAAAGGTACAATGATAGCATTTCACCAGATGACAAGCAATGTGAATGTTTTATACAATTTACGACACTTTTGTTCTATGTACAAAATCCATGTTTACGAAACGAATTAATGCTAATATACGAAAATAAATGTTCAGGGTAGCATTTCTGGCCAAAGCAGAATTGACAACCAGCCCTGGAAGCTACTCGAAATCTTCCAGGACATAAGTTTCATCGTCCATAACAACGCATGAAAACTTCGTCAAATATTCGCAGTACAATCGTTGAGTCCGTGATATTGCTGTTAATTTCGGTTTGACGTTGAGATTTGAAACTGTTTTTACTTTATATGACTTCAGCTCCAAACGCTGTTTTGATTTGTGGACAAAACCAGGTGACATTCCTATTTTACGAGCCACCGTTGGAACAGCGAGATTCGGGTTTTTCTTAACCTCTTCACCTTTCGGTCCATGACAGGATCAGCACGTCCATTGTTTTTTTTTCACTTATCGGTTTCCTCTTGACCGTCAAACGTTCCGAAAATGATTTGAGCACACCGTGAACAGTGGATTATGGTTAATCCATTTTTTTGTATGTTCCCGTATTGACAATTCAGAATTTGCCTCACGTCCGTATAAAATCCGCTTGCGCACGTGATTTTCATTTGTCGCCATCTTGGACACTAAGCATGGAATGTAAATACCAATCATAGTATTTTTCATCAAAGACTCTCAGCGAAATTTTTCACTCATACGTGCAATATTTCAAAAGTTGCCGTAATTTGAAGGTGTCCGGATTAATGTGGATACAGACCTTAGTCCACGTTTTCCGAATGTTTACCTTAAAAGGTGAACGTCCCGATTACGTGATGCAGTTCACGGAGTATTTTTGTTTGTTCTCGAATACATTACTTTTGTTCATGGATCCGAGTACGGTTGTTATTCCGTGTGCATTTATGCAGTATGAGGCTAAAACCAATAGCATAATTTAATCTCCTCACGGGAATAAGCTTACAACTGTTACTACGAAATAACACAAACATTATTGCCGCTTTTATACGATTTATAGGTTAACCCGAAACAATTGCTACGGAAAATAACATGCAATGGAAAACAAAATCTCGTTGATTAACCCGGGAATCAAAGTCAGCTGCCTCTTGCGTGCCTTTGCTTTACACCCATGCCTTTTCCGCTTGAGCTGAAGGGGGCTCGGTAGCACTAACTTCAGCCAGTTTATTATGGATTATGAACGGGTGTGATCTAAACTTTCATCGCCATTGCTTTGCATTTCTTTTCACCCATTATTACCGGTATCCATTCCGACACTTGGAATCATCTCACCTTGGCACACACCCCCACGCACCGGTCTAAAATTTAGCATCTCCGGCAATCATTGCCATTAATCTCTTCTCTTTCGTTAATCGATCGGTTCCGCAAGAATTTTCTTAGTCTCAATCACCATAAAGATTTGCATTTACTGCAGCTGCCGGTGGCCATTTAACAGTCCAAAATCGAGCCACAGACGAAGACGCGCTCGTACTCGCACACATCGAGAGCTGTAACGGCCTAGCCTTATTTCGAATTTCTTCTCCTAACTTGGCTATCGAGGTTGAATATTTTGGTTTGGAGTCGTCGGAAAAAAAAGCCAGGTGATAAGAAGAAATACGGACCGAAGCCAGCTTCGGCAGAAATTTAACGGCATTATATCTCGGTAGCCTAATAAACAACTTGTTTTTTTTTTGTTTGTGGTTTACCGAATTAACAACTAACACTAGCTCCCGTAGGGAGAGCTATATGGCGTGTGGCCTTCAGCCACTTGTTGTCGCTAGCTAGGGGTAGAAACGTATCATACTGGCTGTTTGATTTTGCTGGTGTTGTGCAGCAACCTAGTACCATCCATAAGCGAGTGAGCGAGGAAAATCAGGTTACGACGCCGGCAAACACAGCGTGGCGATGAATACAGGTGGAGAACTCGGTTGGAAAGCGTAATTTGTGATAAATGGTTAAAAAGGGGGTTACCCTCGCGAGGAGCGCCGCGCACGTGATGGGGTGGAAATTGGGGAAAAACACATGTTTGAGCTTGGGTTTAGTTTCCCAGGGCGGAATGTATTTCTCAATTTGGCGGGTAAAGTGCTTCTGTTAATTAAGATTGTTAATGGTGTAATTGAATAATCATGTGACGGGCAGTATTGGTTTCAAATTATTTTCGAAATCCCTTGAAGAAAACTAATTGGCATTTCCATTGCTGTTTCTCAAATCTATTTTGTGTTTTGGCCGATGCCAGGGCATCCCAAAAAGATTTTCAATAGTTGTAATTGAAAAATTGGTGGCAGTAAAAGTGGGAGCATTTCTGGGAAACTCGGTAGAACATGAAAGTTGCGGAAAAAAGAAAAGAAATGAGGGTTTCCTTTCTGCCGTGGAAGACAAAGGGAAAGTCGGGAAAAATCTTGAAAACTACTGACATGAAAACATACTGACATAGGGATAGCACTTTCTTCGATGATCTTTCGTGGTGACGTCTGAAAAAATCACAGAGATCAAAATTATTATGTTCAAAAATAATCGGAACAATGCTCCGGTGAAGTTAACCAATATTTACATTGGACGTTAGATGTACTTCTTAATGGAATTACTGGGATACACAGGTTATGTTTTTTAAACATAGTTGCTGAATCAATGTTATGTATTTTATTATCATGATAAATAGTAAACAGTTTTTGCATTTTAAATAAAATCAACTCTTGTTTACCCTCTCTTTCTCCGACACACACAAAATTTAGAAAGTTTTAAGCCTTGCTCTTAATGCAGTTTTATTTTAAATTGTTTTCAGCAACTCATTCTTTAGTGTTGTAAATAGTAATTTCAACCCAACGTGATTTATCTACCAATAACTCGTTCCAGAAGCTGATTTTCAACTTATCACGTATAATGAAACCGTTGTGCTTAATTATTTTCATAGATTTCTTCCACAATGTTTTGCTCCAACATTAAAAGCAAACACGTGAGAGCGAAATATCGAGGTTTTAAAAAAAATTATCATTGAATATCATTAATATTATACACTGTAACAACATTCTATATACCAGTTGTGGCAATGCAATGTTAGACAAAATTAGCCCATAACTACAATTTTATCACATAGGATATTCATAAATCCAGCAACTGAAGTTCTTCTTCTTCTTCTTTTGCATTTCAAGCTTATTGCTTTTACAATTAGCTTGTTTCTTGCCCTCAACTTAGTGTTCTAAATGCACTTCCTCAGTTATTATTTGAGAGATTTCGATGCCAGGTACCATTTTTGCATTAGTATGATTGTGTGGCGATTGCAATCATACCCTATGCCCAGGGAGTCAAGAAATTTTCCTTAACGAAAAATGCCTAGACCAGACCGGGAATCGAACCCAGCCACCTCCAGTATGGTGTTGCTTTGTAGCTGCGCCTTTACCGACTGAGCTAAGAGAGAACCCGCTGAAGCTATCGGTACATTTATCCAAATGGACGAAATGACTAATTGCAGTAATTTCGCAACTCTTTCATTATAAAGGGTAGAAAAGTTGGTTGCATTTTGTGAGTCAATTTGTGAGGTTGTATTTCATCAAAAAGAATTTCTGTGCATGATTCAGCGATGGAAATATGTATGTATCAAACAATCATGTCATTGTCTGCAATAACTTACGCACTCTCAAATTTGGTTCAAATTTACGCGATCACAAAATCTGCTCTGTGCACACAAACTTGCAAACACATTTTGTTGTTTTTGTTTGCTTTTGCGCCAAATTATGTTTAAACATATTTTTTTCTGTGTGTAGTTTACTTCACCTTAAACGGGACGGGCTTCATTTGAGTAGCTCCATCTCCCCTTGCAATTTTGGAGAAGCAAATCTCAGTTTCTAAATATATCAGATATGAATTTGAAAATTTATCAACACGTGTACACAATTGCAGTGAGCATTGCAATACAGTTTCAGCTCTTTGCGATTCGCTAAAAAACAATATTTACGAATAGAAAATCGCAAAGTAAAATATTTAGAGAGCTGCAAAAAAAAAAAAAAAAAAAAAATTCCATATAAATCTCATACACAATTGGATTTTTCTTAGATTTTGTTTCGTATTTAGGTGATTTTCAGCCTGGACCATCGACGTGGACATATCGAACCCATCAACACATGGACCGGAACCAACGGTTGACGCGTCCAGAGATTTTTCGTCTCAGAAAATCCCAACGGCACCAACTGGAATTGATCAAAAATGAGAGGTAACCACGCTAACCACTTCAAAACCGGCGCCGTCTGTTTTATAGTTTTTCGTCAGAAACGTCCGCTGAAAGTTACTTTAAACTGTTCCAGAGGGTTTTTGTCAAACTTCAAAGAAACGATTTCCGATTTGGTTTCAAAAGTTGATTCGAACAACAGTTTCAAAAGTTGATTTTTTTTTTCGTTCAAAGATGATGCTTCTACTATCATTTGGGGTTGTATTTTTCAAGAATATCTTTTGATATTACTTGTGGTCAGTGCCTTTTCGGCCACATGTGCACCTTGTGGTCTGTACGACCTATTCTGGTGCTTGCTAGATATTTTATAAATTTATTTTTAGCAGCATTATATTTCTATTAGTAGTTCTATTAGTATTAGTACACGACACTGAAGAAGTCTGCACATTGTAGACGAAATACGCGTATCTGTCAAGATAAGCAATAAAGGTAGTTGGAATTAAATGGAAATTACTAATCATTCTTCTTATTTTCTAATTATATTTCTGTTATATGTCTGAAAACTAGTTCAGTCTGTAAGCGATTGTATCTTCAAAACTGAATGTGAATTGAATTAATCACATATTAGACTTTCCATTTTCCTTTGATGATGGAGGTTTACAATTTCCAACGGATTCACGCTAAAATGATCTGAATAATAGTAATCATTTGAAGAGAATAATTATCTCAGAATGGTGAGCAAATTGTTGAGTAAGATGAATTTATTTTCTTCACCAGAATACTTAAATAATTCTGATGAAGATTGAATTTTGTCCTCATCTCTCCAATCCATTGGTATAGAGTAATGTGCATAATTTGCCCAGAAACCTAAACAAGATTGAATCAGAATGCCGTGCAACATTCGTTTTGAATCATGTGTAGAATTAGCTTAGCGTTCTAGGCTACACACTAAGAAATTATGAATTTACAAAAAATGGGTATGAAAAATTATGTCTTCCAAATCCGAAACATATACAATTCGGCAAAAGGTTCGTGTTTATTGAATTTATTTTCTCGTCTTTTTTAATTTACGTAACATTTTTGTAGTACGTAGATTTAATTGGAAGCTTGAGGAAAACTACTTGAAACCCCGAGGTATTTTTTTTTTGGAATTAAACCTGTACGTTTTTAAACCGCAGATATGGTTTGCTCGCATTTTTAAGCAAATTTCGTTCAAAATTTACTACCTGAGTAAGATTAGTAACGGTTACAAGAAAGTCAGCTTGCTTAAGATCCCTAAGAATTAACGAGAAAACTGTTAAAAAACTGATCAAAACTTATTCTGACTCCCGAGTGTGATATCCTAAAAAATCTAAGCAGAGTTCAATAACAAATTCGAGCTTGATTAAATCAAAACCATGTTTTCTCAGCTCATGATTCAATCGGAATTTCTCGGTGATTCAATCGAAATTGCGAGGGTAATTTACATATTAGCTTGATAGAGATGGAACTGCGCCCAACAAATTGATTGAGACACCGATGGATAAACCGACCATAACTGCTCTAAGCCCTGAGAATTATTTTCTGAGCGTTCGGAGCTTTTTCCAATTCCAACCTTCTTTAAAATCTGTTCAAATAAAGCGATGAGCAAAACAAATTTTGTTTGAAATTCTAAGCATAATCTTTCAAGTAACGCGTGAGCTCTTGTTTTTGGTGATTTTTTTCGACAGTGTATCTTGAGTAAATCTTAAGCGAAATTTGCTCAATATGCTGATCAGGATACGGTCAGGACGTAACCGAAGAAACGATTGATTCGTTCAGAGTACTGGGTTAGATTCTATCATAGTTCTCAAAAAATTGAACTGATTTAAAATCGAATTTCGAATATAATACAGGTAGATTCCTAAGGAACATTATTCCATAATTGTATACTCTCATCATAAGAACAAGGAACGCTTAAAAACTTCAACCATCGCAAACAAATTTTATCATTGTTCAGTTCTCCTCAAGCAGGAGTGTATCGAAAAGTAGTTATAAACAGTTGATACGTTATTGACCTTCAACTAGTGCATATTATTTTAGCGTGTATCCGTATTTTTTTTCCACATGTCAAAATGCTGTTTGGAATGTTGTTTTTCATTTTCAAAGTTTTTTTTTGCAACGGTTTTGTGCGATAGAAAATTCTGTACACTTGGTGTACTGGAAAGGATGTAACGCACAATCCAAAGGCCAAAAAGGTTAAAGTGAATCCAGCAAGTGTAAAATGAGTGTTTGAAAAGTATGGTGTGCAGTACACCCTGCAGGATCTGTCGAGAACTGGACGGATACCCAGTTCCAGCAATCTCGAATGGAAGCAAAAAGTTCTCGATTATGTTCAGGAGAAAAATCAGATCCTACTCGTGATTTGGCCAAGAAATACAGGACCACCATCGGAATTATCCAGCGGATTAAGAAAAAAAGACATACAGGAAACAGAAAGTATCAAAGCAATCTCCGGAGCAGAAGCGTCGTGCCAAAATGAGGGCCCAAAAGCTGTACAACCGTAGTTTGGACAATCATTTCCAGTGTGTTTTGATGGACGAAAAAACGTACTTGAAAGAGGATTGCAGAACAATGCCGGGACCTTAATTCTACAACAAATGAGTTCAGGAAAGTGTCCCAATTGCAGACACGACTGTTGCGACGTTAAAATTCGGTGAGCAAATGCTCGTTTGGCAAATGATTGGCACATGTGGCTTGCGATCATCCATTATGTACACAAAATCAATGCTGAAATTTACCGAAACGAGTGCTTGCAGCTATACCGGAAGCATTAGATTCCTCCTCTCTTTTGACTGGATTTGGCCACTGCCCATTATGCCAGTTCAACTCTACAGCGGTTTTCTGATAGCAACGTCGATTTGGTTGAAATAGATATCAACCCACCAAAATGTCCACACCTGCGACCGATCAAACGCTACTGGGCAATTGTCAGGCGGAACCTCAAAAAGGCAAGTGCAGTGGCCCACAACATGTCAGATTTCAAGAAAACACAAAAACCACTGTGCAGAACTTAATGGACGGTAGAAAGGTTAAAAAGTACGATCATATTACCGAAATCAGTAATCTGATTAATTTGTTAGTTTTCTTGATTTTTCAACACGTGACGCTGTAATAAAGTATATTGCTTTGAAATTTTGCGAATTGTCTTTAGTTTTATTTAAATTTTTGAATGTTAATAATTGCTTTTCGAAACATTCCTTAGAACTCCAAGTTAAATCTGCTTTAAATATTGATAGAATCAGAATTCTGAGAAAGATGCGATACGAGTGGGATCACGGAGCGTTTCGTTTAGCACGCTACAAAAGATGTGCTCATAATTTTTAGACGGTTTGATACTGCAATCGATTCGGCTCTGTAAGTTTTCTGCGACAAAGAGAGTCCTAGATGTGTATGGATGGTTCCGAAGCGGTTCCTGATTGATCAACTGACAATGATACTCATAACTTGGCAGATAGAAGGGATCTCTTCATGGCAACCTATCGTTGCCATTGATGTAGGTTGGATACTAGACGGTGGACCAATCATCCAAAATTGTCGTCACCAGGGCAATACAGATAGTTCAAACAGTAAATATCGGAGAAATCTTTGCTCATCTGGAAGATAAAGCCTACTGCTTTGGAATCCTACGATGTGCAAGATAAGTAGTTATGTCTACCGGGATTTCAGAAAACCTCCTAGATTGTTTCTGCAAGTTAACCATCTGATTGCCGTGTCTTACGGCTTGTTTTTGAAGTTGTAATTCACTCTGCTCTTCTATTTGGGATAACGTCATCTCCCCGCACTTCTCTGGATTACCCACTATATGATGAAAGCTATGCCAGAAAGGTTTGTAGCTGCCGTTGCAGGAGTTCGTTGATCGATTGAATTTGTAGCTAATTTCTTTATGGTGATCAGTATACGAAATACATGTGCCTTCAAAGACCAAGCTCACGTCAAAATTCCAGGGCGCTATCAACCAGGCGGGTCAACCAAGTTTCAAAATTCTGCGCAGGAATTTGTTCGAAAACTGCATTTTGCTACAGCTATTTTCATACAGCTTCCTAGAGCACTGCTTTGCCTCCAAATTCTGCTTTATATTTCGGTGTCCGGCACAATCTGGGCCTTAAAGTTTCTTTATCCAGCCTCTTCTTTTCATTAGGGATGTACGGTTGCTTCAGGTTCCGCTTGAAATGATCTGGCCCTTTTTTATGTATTTTAGGAGCGTTGGTTTTGTCAGTCTGCCACTTCTGAGTTTCCAAACTGTCAATTTTCGAAAACAATAAAAGTTTTACTAACTCTCGATCAGAAAGACTTGGATTTTCATTTCTCCGGTGAAACCACGATGTAGACAAATGAACATATACTGAAGACCAATGTGTACTGTGATTCTATACATCTTTTGATTCAGTAAAATTTTGAAAACAAAAAATACTCGAAAAATGTCTCAATAATAACGTTTTTATTGTAGCCAACCATGAATTCGTGTTGATCTTTATTCAAATACGCATCCTTTCTGTGCAGAAACTAGCCTTTATTGTGTAATATTTGATCGGCTTTTAAGAATCAACAGCCGCCAGTATGAAGTCCAAAATTGTTGCAATACCTCTCCGAACCTTCTCATATTGTTGAATATATAACTAATTTAACTCTCATCGATTGCAACAACCTTGGATTTCAAAATGTGTTCAAACACCAATTTTCAGCTCCTACACCGAAAATAAAGGGCAAACACGAAATTATTGCAACACTTACAGCTATGGCTGTAACTATTGTTCCACTGGACAGAAAATAACCATAGCTCCTCTTTTAAGTCTACTAATTACATCCTGTGAATTGTGTAGTTGTGTGGTTTCTTGCGGCGAAGATGTGAGTCAAGTGAAGACACGTGAAAAAATTGTGTACGCTCACATGGAAAATCCGAAGCCGTCCCATCGTGCTATGGGAAATGCTGCAAATCTGTTATTAAACCGTCTCAAGAGTACTAAAAAGGTTCAATGACCGGTTGACTTTGGATCACAAGCGCGGAGCCGGAAAATGGACAACATTACGTCCAGATAGTCAAGGCAAAAGCTGGATTACTTGCATAACAAGGTTCAAAACTTCTCAATCCAGGATGAACGGCAGCAAACTGTTGCCAAGATCCGTGACAGGAAGCTCTACACGGAGATGTTGCTGTGTGATGGATGACAAAACATACGTCAAAGCTGACCTCCAACAAATGCCAAGACAGCAGTTTACACAGAAAACTATTAATTTAAAGTGGATAATTGTTTCAAAAAGGAGAAAATGTCGAAATTTTCATCGAAATTCCTCATTTGGCATGCTATCTGCACCTGTAGAAAGCGAAGTGAAATTTACAAGATTGAATGCCTTCAAAACTGTCTTTTGTCATTTTTGAAGCGCCGCAATGAAAAACCACTATTTTGGCCAGATTTGGATTCATGCCACTATTCTAAAAGCGTGCTGGAATCGTATGAGATTGATTCGGTGCATTATCGTCCCCAAAGAATTGAACCATGACCGAACGGGAATTCAGAAAGACCAAGGAGAAATTAAAGGATGCAAATGACATGTGTAGGAATTGGATAAAAATGGAAAAAAGGTACCGGATACGACTGTACAAGCTCTTATGGGTGGCGTGAAGCGAAAGTGTCGAAAATTTAAACAAACAACCTCTTATGATTGAGCCAACTGTAAACTGAGGTTATAACATGTATAAAATTTGGTTTTTATCCTTTATCGGAGATTTAAAAAAAGATTTTCTTGTAAAATAACTGTGTTGCAATAATTTCGTGGTCGCCCATTAGCCTAAAATTTGAAGATTTTTCAGCATTTTGGATTATGGGACTTTCAATTGTCCTAGTTCCTTCATTCTGCCTATGTACCAAATGTATCATCAATACAGCGACAATTCAAAAAATCATGTTGGAATTATGACGATCGACAAATCTCGAAAGCCATGGTTAAAATTGGCTAAATTTCACGGATATTCTGAGTCATGTGTCCTGGATCTACAGAAAAAAATCCACGCGTGCTATATTAACTGAGTCCATTAAAACATAACCAATGATTTCATAAGAAAACCATAGACTCAATTTTTGTGGACTTTTCATATTTCTCTCAGCTATGGCCTGTGTTCAATACAAAGTAAAATGTTGATATTGGAAAAACCATTAAAGGAATGTATGAGTATGTAGTTGAATATTGTTTTAAAATGACCTTAAATCCAAACAAAATTCCAAGCAACTAAATCTGCGTGGAAGGAATTCTAAAGTTTTGATTGACAACAGACCGATGAAAATCTTTTGACTGTTTTAAAGTAGTTTTACGTTAAGTTTTGTGAATTTTTGTGTTATTTGACGCAGATATAGCTTACAATTAAATGTGTATAGAAATAATAAAAAAAAGTCTTCACAAAGACTTTATTTAATAACAAATCTAGTGGATGAGACGAAGTTGCAGCTGCATATTAGGCTGAGTCAAAGAACACGTACCCTATGATGCAAAAATAGGTTCGTCACTCACATGCCAATTGATGTCTCCTTCTGAAAGTAACCATATACAAACCATAACGTTTACTCAATTCGAATACCGACTCAAACAACCAATAATGTTAAAGTAAATTCAAGCCACCCCAGTATTATGTGGCGCCCAGTAATATGGGCCAGTCGTTTATTAATATGGATTTCAAACCAATATCAACTTATAGTCATCAAATATTATTTTCATGGCTGCGTATCCCAAGTAACATTGCCAAAACAATCCTGCTTTATTAAGTTTTATTAAGGTTTCACAAAAGCCACTAGAAATCCATTTGGTTTTATTATGACACCAAGAGCTGCTAATAGGTTTCATATTTTATGCGGGTTTATGAGAACTTACACAGCTTGTTTAAAACCTCGTTTTTTCAAATTCATTCAACTCCTATCAAAGGTTTTATTTCGACTTTATGCGCTCATAAAATGCTGCTTTGAAATGTCGTTTTAGGACTCATTCATACTATCTTAATTTGGTCAGTTGAAAAAGCATTCTAAAACCATTTTGCCTCCAGTAAATGCATTACACGGCAAATTGGCATTGAGGGAAGCCACCAAATAACCAAATAGTTTTAAAGTAGTCATTGCGAAAATAACTTGGCTTTATGGCAGAATTGTGATTTTTTTCCAATCTCCATATTGAAAACGAAAAATGAAGGGAAATTCTCAAAGTAATGCAATTTCTGCATTTTTTTAGATAACCTTATTGAATTCCATAAATTTTCAAGAAATTCATGACTAATTTATCGAATATATTTGTTTTAATTTAGTGTTTGAAGTTGTGAACTCGCATAATTTCCGAGGCGCATCAATTTTTGGCTCTTATCGTGCCAATATTCACCACAAAATTAAATGCGTATATGATTTGAAGCATGATGCGCTGTAAAAAACTCAATTTATTTTGGATATTCTGCTATCAAACAAAATTTTCCGCAACACTTCTTGAGTACTTTTTCAAACAGACGTATCCGACTTTGTAAACAAAGAGGGGAAGTAAGATTCAAACGTAAATTTCTCAAAATTCTCAGCACCCTCACGGAAAGTAGCATCACCATCATGCTAGAGGCATGTTATTCCTTGTGTTGGTGGTCCTAGTTTGCATAAAAGTGTTAATGGTTTCAAGAAATTAACGTTTGAATCTTACTTCCCCTCTTTGTTTACAAAATCAAATACGTCTGTTTGAATAAGTACTCGAGACTTTACCTTTTTTCTTCGATCTTATTTACTGCTAAATGAATCAGAAGAGCAGAGAATCGAACAAAGCAGAACAACAAAAACCAACCACGATATCACAGTTATGTTTAACAGCTGTGGCGCATGCTGGTTTTCATGGCAGCCAAAAGGTTTTATGAAGGTTCTCCAGTGGTCATAGCATCTATCACTAGAATATTTTCAAAATCTTTATGGTCTTATAAAGGTTTTATTAAATTGTTTTCACAACCGTCTATAGAGTGGGCCACTTTGTACAAATTTTGGCTTTAAAGAAGCATAGAGAAGGTGTTGGTAGACAAAACAGTTTTGAATCAACAAAGCCAGGAGGAATGCTATACGGCTGGAATAAAACTTAAATTGTTACTTGGGATGCAATACCAAACTTTAGGTAGCGTTTTAAATCTCAGTTTTTTATATTCAATCTTTGAAAAATGTTGGCATGAAATGCTGATAAATACACAGAAAAAAAATAATGAATTCTAAGGCATGTAAAATTTCCCCTCGTTTGATTCTTAGCAAAAGCAAGCGTAAACAACGAAATTGTTTGCAATCTTTCATACGCCATACAACAATATTTGCAATCTTCTATACAACAGACATGATAAAGTTACATGAAATATCGCATTAATTTCTGCCAAATTTAGCATTTCCTTTATGTGCATTAGAAAACGCACAAAATTAAAAATTTCTCTCAAAGTGTGTACACAGAAAATAAAAATCTGAATTTTCATTATGAAGTAAATATCACAGCATGTAAAATCGTATTTCCTTCCACACGAAGCAGCAACTTGGATGAAATAGTTGTTATAAAGACGAGCTTTTGTATACAACATTATCCACAATGAATGAAATGTCCCAGAACTTTACCCGATTTGTAATGTTAATTTGTAAGTTTAGCAACGCTCCATTTATGTGCATGATATTTTTTTTTCTTTTAAAAAAGACCGTGCGCGTCGTAGTTGCTACTCCGTTTCTAAACAGAACTAGTGTAATTACAAAGAGAACCACATAGATGGAGCTTGAATGTAGCTTTACATCTTCAATGAACAAGTTCACTAATTTATTTTATTTATAGATCAGCACCGGACACGTCCTCACGGTCCTCGGGGAGGGAGGAAGGATGATTAGTTTGACAATCATTCACAGATAAAAAGAAACATTGAATTTTCTGCGTTATCTAATGCACATAAAGGGAATGCTAGATTTGGCAGAAAATAATGGGATATTTCATGTAAGTTTAAGCCAGATAACGCCTGAATCTAGCCTGTTGTATGAAAGATTGCAAACATTGTTGTATGGCGCATGAAAGATTGCAAACAATTTCGTTGTTTACACCTCCTTTGGCTTGGAGTTAAACGAGGGGGAATTATACGCGCTTGTTAAAATTAATTATTTTATTCTGTTTTGTCAGAGACCGTGTTTACCAAGGTGAAATTAATATCTCAGGTGGTCTCAATACTGTATATGAGAATTTCAGCCATGTTTAAACGCATACGAATACGATCCATATCAAGTAAAATACTGGTCTGGCATACTGAAGTTGTCTCCTTTACACCTACATATGCAACAGTGCCTGTGATGTCAAACTCGCAGTTCCATTTTAAACCAAACTAGTAAAGGAGATGATCAATTTCATACTGCCAGGCCTGTGTTCTATGCCATGGGATATGAAGCCTCAGGGTGCAAGGTTTGTTTACCAATATTTCAGGGAAAAAGAGCACGTGCTAATGAATGTAAACAAAACGTTTAGCCCACACCGTTTACATTAATTTATAACTCTTCACTCCTAGGCAAAAATGCAATCAACAACTGTCATTATGTGCGTAATACACTATTGAGTATTCCTTACTCTTTCGCTCCACTGCTAAATCTCATTTGATACACCGCTACTCCACCCTTCTTCCCTACCAACTGGAGAAAATAGACCACCTGAGATATTAAATTAACCTTCGTGTTTACCTCTGCGTTTCCACAATTGTCAAGGGAAGGATAATTTAGTGTTAGTGAAGCAGGTTATTTTTAGATCATGGATGCACTGTGGTAACTGCTGCGATCAATGAAAGCGCAGTTGACTGATTTTTATTTTAAATCTACTGGTGATAGAAAGAGGCAAGTGACAAATGGCAAGCAGGGAACGGGCCTGGGATTGAACTCCTCAGTATGCAGAACACCACGAGCTACCCAGCCACGTCGCTCCATTTAAGTGCATGATATTGAACAGAAATACACACTACTATTTCGAACTGTGTAGTTACTAAAAAAGTGCTACTAGAACATTACATTGAAATCCGAAAAACGCTCATTGCAGGGTTCTTCTTCTATTCATTTTAGTTTATTTCATTATACAACCTGAATCTTCAACACCCAAAGATGTTTATATTCAAAACAAACTGCCTAACACAGCATACAAGAAGAAATGAGCAATCAATTTACATAAAACTACAAACTCCTCTTACTATTTACGAAAAGTCACACGGGTTTTATTCACCATTTCTCCACGCCGTTATTCAATTTTAACCGCAATAACCTTACAGATAACACTCGAATTATTGTAAATGGCATTCACTCCGACCACGAATGCGCTTTTGGGTAGTTAATGACTCAATTCGTTTGATGTGAAACGAAGAAGAAACTCAAAATCCGCAAACCCCGAGCGGGGCGGATCTTCCGCTTTATCTGTCTCGACTAAAATCCGATTTATTGCATTATAACATAATTGAGCTTGTGTTTGTACGTTTATGGGCAGCACGCACCAAATCACTTTTTTTTTTCAATTTTCAAACAGGCAACGAACACCGACCTTACGCATATGTTGCCCCTGTGAAACCGGGTGGTAATAACTGAATTATATTATCGTGTGTAAAAAAGTCAACTTTCGCCGAAATCGGGTGGCAAGAGCCGTTGGTTGATCGGCTAAAGCTAAACAAGACCGGCTCAGGTGCTGCCTTTGGCGGTGGAGGACAGAGGGGACACATGCATGCAAGCTGGAAGCTGAAAGCCATTCGTTGGCCGCAGAGATAAGAAAGTTTTAATTACGGAATCGTTAACCGTGCGAGCCGCATCGGTGTCGTGCGCGCGGTGAGGTGGGTGAATATTTTGTGGTGAAACTTTTTCTTTCACTGAACATGATGTTTTATCACATTTTTCGGGCGTTGTTTTGATCGTGATGGTTACGTTTTTATTTTTTGGTTGTAAGGTTCAGAGTCCTCTGGTCGCCGACGATTATGGTACCAAGTCGGTGTTGATCTCAGCGAAATGAGAAGTTGTAAATCATCGTTTCCGTGCCGCGCCGGTCCATAAAGGCGGAGAACAATTTTAGTGGGATAATTAGAGAGAGCCGAGATTGATTGGTTTTTTTTATGGTTTATGTGTGGCAAAAATGAGCAGTATTGGATGTCAATTAATGTCCAGATGAAAGGAAAAGCCCGAATTTTGTCATTGCGAAGATAGATATTTTGTTTTATTCTATTTAGAGTAGGAGGAGTTGAAGAGGCAAATTCAGGAGGGATGACGAATGAAGGAGGATTGGAAGGTTTGATGTGAATATAATAGTAGGGGAAACTATACAGGAGGAGAATCTGAATTTTCATGGTGATGTAAATATCAAAGCATGTAAAATGTAATTCTAGCATATCGACAATTTATGGAATGTCCCAGAACATAACACGATTTATAATGTTAATTTGTAAGTATTGTGATGCTTCATTTATGTGCTTGACATTTAACAGAAATTCACAGTACTTTCTTGAGCAGTGTACAACTTAAAAAAATCCAGTTCTTGTTAAAGGAAAATATTTCGAGCTCTGAATGATCAATTTTTGGAGAGCCCAAAATTGAGAATAAAATTACATTTTTAAGAAGAAAATTAGAAATCTGATACATTAAGTTGCAGAATCTTCTATGTTAATATTTAGTAGATTTCTGTTCAATATTATGCATGTACACGAATTTTTACGCTTCTAATACAAAATTAAATTATACATCGTGTTAAGTTCTGAGAAATTTCAAACATTGCCTTAAATGTTGTATCTTTCATAGAAGTATTTCTTAAAAGTTGCGGAATAAAACACAATATTACACGTATCAATATTTACATCACAATGAAAATTCAGGATTTTTTTCTCTGTAAAGAATAACATTTAAATAAAAAAAGGTTTAAATAATCGCTAACAAATAATTCGACTTCTTGGTTGGTCTCCTTACTGATGCTGGTTTTTGAAAATTGGAAAAAATGTTCGTTTGGCTAACAAATATATTCGTTGTTTCCTGCAACGGAATTGATTTGTCCTAAATATGTATGAAGCTGGTTTCGTGCACTGTCATTTGTGCGACAACATGCATTGTGCGAAAACCGTACAATAATTTTGTTGAAAATGAAAAAGATAAGTTTCACTGGTCTTTATTGTTTCATGCATGTTTGATAGTTCTGCTTTATCGACTTGAAACGAACCTTGAAAGAAGCGCAATCATAATACGCAATCAAAATATTGAAGCCGCTACAGCAGCAACACTTACATGTTCAGGTACGATAAAAGAGGAGCAGCGATTGGCTGGTCCGCAAGAAAATTCATTTTGAGCATTGTACGAATAAGGTGTATTGAAAGCATTTAACTTATGATGAATGATGTTCGAATGTTGATTAAAATTTAAGAGACACTAGCTGAGCCCGGTGTGAGCGCTGCTACGCTTACAACTACACAAATGAACTTAAAAGAACTGGTACGTTTATGGTTGTTTTTCGGAATGAGTTTTTTTTCTTAACTAAGAAGGAGTTCAAACTTCTATCAGAACATGCTTCCAAGTAGCACCGAAAACATAAATATTTAAGTTTCATTTCCCACGTGTCATGCTGAACATCTATAACAGTGTGATGTGACTAGTTTTGTCATAAAGATGTACGTTTGATACAATTCAAATCTTGATTCATCTAGCTGACTAATTGATGTGTCATACATGTGTTTTATGTTTCTCAGTAAGAACATGTTTGTTAACGTCTGATACCTTGTTTGCATA